>OZ026837.1:33473695-33583695 GCA_964023205.1 Lutraria lutraria | reverse complement strand
TGCATACACAATCTGTGATTGTGAGTTTGTAAATGGTGAAATCAGCAATGTTGATGGACCCATCTCACACACTTGACTTGATGTATCGTATCGAACAGATACACATGTGGACTTTGTAGTACACAGATTGCAACAGCCTGTAGAAGTCGTGATCGTCGAAGTTGTTGTTACTGCGGCTAAGGTGACATCACTAAATTGGCGATACTGCTGGCGGAGCGTCTCTGACATTACGGGGCGAAATAACGCGAGACATAGAATATGTCTTAAATAAATAATATTTCTCCAAATTTCCATGATATTATCTGTCGCAAAGTTTGAAAAAATAACTCTTTATGACTCTTGTCATTCCAGTTTGTTGTTCCTTTGAGCCACACGTTCAAAAATAGGGACAAGTAATAAAATGTAACAAAACGCACCAAATCTGTAAGGACTCTCGACAACTTGTTATAATTTCAAAATGTTTCAATAACTCTAAATATACCACTAACCATGCCTTATCGGCGATTTATATGGAACTTATCCCGTTGTGGAACACTGTGCTGTGAATCAATTCCACTTCACACATTTAGCGTATTCAAATGATGTTTAATATCGAGTTGAATTCGCCAAAGTTTCATATAACACATTGTCTGTGGGGTTATAAACTGAAATTATCATTCTCTTGTTACGAATCCGTGGGCATGGTTGAGTGTCAAATTATTACATTGAGAACGGCACCCATAGTTGTCATGACAACCGATAGTCAATAGCGATTCTTGCTAATTAATGATTTGATTAAGGGTAATCGCTTAGTATAATGTTACTTAATTTGCTTTGATTAAAAATCGTTTTCTTTTTACAAATTACAAGGGAGACCTGGAACAATCGATTTGTTATAATGAATACGTATTTGTTGTTGATCGTAGTAACTTTTATTTTTGTACCTCCGTATCATTTATCTGTGTATTTCCACTTTTTACGTCCCGCGCCAACGGTAATTGTGAGGTGGTGCCCTCAAAACCCGGCTAAACACCCAGTAGCTTTCCTTATAGACAGTTTCCTCCGGTAGGCTGTTTTATATCCTTTGCTTAGTTCTATTTGTTATGTGCTTTTTTATCTCTAATTTTCTATGATTCCTTTTCTTATGTGTTATATCAATTTTCTTCACCAAAGTGTCCTATTAAGTATGACATTGATACCTGCTTTTTGGAAACTGCACGATTGTTCGGCTTTCCATAGCCGTCACTCGATCGGCGCGCATGATTTTTATACGGACCAAAGTGCTACGTTTTTTTCTAGATTCGCCATGCAATTGGTAAACTAGTTCCCGTTTCATGTTGCAGTGCAAGTCTATATAAGTTCAGTCTCCATTTAGTATTTTCAGTACATGTATTTTGACAAATGTATATTATCGTGGAGCTTGTGAAGGTAATATCGATTATTTATATCATTTTTTTACACAAACTGACTTCATTTGAATGAAAGTGCTCGCGGAGAAGTACTTCGATTATTCAAATAAGATGTTTTAGATTTGTAGTCCTAGATCTATGCTAAGTAACTAACGAGTTTCAAAGTTTAACTTTGTTATTATTAGCCTTGAACTAACCAAATTAATTCAGTTCAAATTGTGTCAATATGCTTTTATTCTTTTACTTTGATATATTTATTCAGTCACTGCATTTACTTGAAATCAATTAATGTTTCTTCGTTTATAAAAAGTGTCAATTTTATGTCAATTTCACAATTGTATTTTAATGCTAAACAAATAGTTTATGAAACCTACAAATATGATCACGACAAGTGGTCTCTTTTTTGTAAATATTTACTTTCGACTCTAAAGTAAATATTCACAAGAATTAGACCACTTGTCATCGTTTGAGTCTTGCAAGAATGCTTGTGGTCGAACGCAAAATTAAATAAAAACCGAACCTCTTGCTGCTTGTCAGCGTGCATTTGTAATTAATTACTTCAAGTTACTTTTAACGTATTTGAGTTAACTGGGGTCATATTGTTCACTTTTATGCTCCCGTATCGATAGATCTGAGGTATATTGTTTTCGGCTTGTCTGTTTGTCTGTCTGTTTGTACCAAAACTTTAAGCTGCCTATAAAATCAAAATGCTTCCACCTACAATCATCAAACGTCTTATGTTGGTTCTTCGTGACAACCTCTACATGACCTGTGCATTTTAAGGTCAGTAGGTCAACGGCCAAGGCCATCCGGTGGGGGCATTGTGTTTCAAAAACACATCTTGTTGATACTGAGTTCAGTAACTAAAGTAACTTTGTCACGTGATTATGAACATTGTGCATGTCTCACATGCAAACTTTGGTATCTGTATAATTATAATGCTTAAAAAGTTGATTTGTTGAGCTCTTCTTCTTGGGGACCTCAATGGTCGTCGAGTGGTTTTGACATCCCACTAGCTCACTTATCATGTCTTTGCATTCAAAATAACGATATTTTAATAATCTTCTTTTGTGGAATTATAGTGTAGGCCGGTATAAAATATATTTGTTGTCTCTTGGCCTAGATAGGGGCGAAGATACGAAATGGCAGAAATCAGCCACAATACGAAATGGATATTGCTGTTGCCATGACGATTAACGCCAAGGAAAAAAGTCGTTCTTCTCCCTTAAAACATGCCTATCTTTTTTTATTATAGACGTGTATGCTCAGAAATTAAACAACCGTGAAATCTCAATGTTAAGACTACGCTCCAGACTTCTTTAAAGGGTCTTAGAAAGGTCAGAAAAACAGTGGTGTTAAGGATTACCTGGATAGCCCTATTTGTAGCACCGGCCTTAAAGTTCCTAGCCCAAAAAAAGGAACCAAAATATTTGGGACGAAGCCTAGATTCTCATAGTCTCAAAAAACGTTTAGAAAAGAAATAGAACACCTTTCCGACCTGTTTACCCCATTTTTGTTAGTTAGGTAAACCCTAGACCTGTGTATTGAATTACCGTCCTGAACAGTAGTCTTTATATAAAGGTAGTACAGTACAACCTCTCCAAAGCGACCTTTTCTTGAACAACAACCTCCCTTAAAAACAGCACGATTTTCCCACTGCATGATTTGACTATTAATGTAACCTCTCTAGAGCAACAACCTTTCAACAACAGCATAATTTAGCTACTCTCAAAGGGTGTTGCTTTTGAGAGGTTGCACTGAAATTATATAAGAGTATTCACTGAGTAAAGTTTAATTATTTGTCATTTAGTGATACTGACACAGGCACCAAAGATGAGATTGACAATAATAATCATTCCATTTAAACAAGGGAGAGTTGGGTGGACCAGCCATATGAACGCAGTCCTCATTGGTCAAATTTCCATCAGGGTTATCGACCATCCAGTTTTCGAATTCTCCAGTAAGGTGACTTCCGTCTAACCAATCGTATATGTCAGGATGGGCTATGTCGTTTGCTCCTAACCAGGGACCAAAAGATGCTGTAGATATAAATGATGCATACCGTGAGTCAACATTTTGTAAAGAATAGTAATACATGTACATGTATACATGCGGTTGAAAACTAACAGCGATCGAACATGTAATCGAAGACCATATTTATTTATCTGTTGTTTATTTATTTATCTGTTGTTTATTTATCTGTTGTTTATTTATTTATCTGTTGTTTATTTATTTATCTGTTGTTTATTTATTTGTCTGTTGTTTAACGGCCCATTGGACAGCTATGGTCATTTCGGAGCTGCACCAGAGAGAGGGGAGAGAAGATACAGGAGAACCGGGCATTTATATTGGATTCCTCACTCGTTTCGAATAGTTTTTCCTGATTCTTTATCGTGTTCGGTGTGAAGCTCTTCAATCAAATTATCACAGAGAAGTGTGGAACAACACTGGTGCTAATGCTTATCCTTTTTAGCTAATCAGAGGGGGGTTTAAGTACTACGGTATAAAATACTTCATATAAGATCAAAGAACTATGAAATAGACATTTGAAACCGTTTGCTTACAGCTACTATCCCAGTTGTGTCCGTATGCAATTAATCCTGTCTTAATAACATTGTTCACAGTCTGCGATTTAATGATGGCCAGTGTACCAAACTTGCCTTCACAATAATCCTGAAAAATATCAAATCTGCAATTTATAACTTCTTCTCGATTTGAGATCCGGAATTGTTAGTGTTCCAACTTGCCTTAATAATGGTCAGATAAAGTTCGAGTTGTCTCTTTCCATAATTATCGCTAATTGCCCTTATGAAATTACAGAAATAAGTGTTGGTGTTTTGGTAGAAATTAAAAGCGGTTGAAAATATACACTTTATGTTTCAATAAACATACAGACACAAAACGTATTGCAGCCAAAGTTGTAATCATTTTGATGCCTAATGCACGTGTAACATCTGCATACGAGAGATAGTTGTTTACTCTGCGCATGCGTTAAGAATGGCGGCCGCGGTACCATCATGTTTTTTTGCCGCTGCCATAATTTTTGTAACTTTTGTGAATGGCCTTACTTACATGATAATAGACATAATTATGGTATGATAAAATTACAAAACACATGTACATTGTATATTAATAATCGACCAATTTTGAGGATAACGTAGATTTATATAAACAGAATATTGCATCGAAGTTAAATCATTACATGTATATCATTTGTATTTTATTGTATAGCTTACCTTTCCGTCGTACCAATTCATTGCAATTTTTACCAACTCGTATCGGTAAGGTCCTGAAATATATGTATGCACATATACGCTCGAATAAGCTCTTACGAGGGATGATAAAAAAAGTTTATCCACAGTAGACAGTAGACCTAACACTCTATCTATTGAGCAAATACGGCGGACAAAGGTATAGGGATCGTAATGTACAATAATTTCACAAATTACCAACTTGTTTACAAACGAAGGCAAAAAAGAACACAACATTTAATATCCAAAGAACAACATAGTCAAAACTAATGTCACGTAAAAGACAGACCACATTTTTATGCATGTTTGCCTATACATTGTATATCGAATATACTAATAAACTATAAAAATAACCTGTGAAATATCTTACTTCCATTTGGTAAATATCATAAAAATATATAAATTATTTAAATGTACCTGCAATATAAACTTGCCACGTCAGATTTGTCGACGATTCGACCATTGTTGCTCTGCTGAACTCACATGTTCTATTTAACGGAGAGTATCGTAGAGAATTACATCTTATATCCTGATGGCAGGTGTTGATGCAGGCGAAGGTTGAGACATCAATGATGGTCTTAAAGATTTGGTGATCGGGTAAAAATGTTCCCGGAATTCTTCTAAAAAGATTTGAAATTATCGTAGCTCCCGTGTAGTGTCGCATAACGCATAACAGAAAACATAGTGATTTGAAAGAACAGTTTTTAACAATCATAACTGATTCGATTTCAATTAGAATTTGACCTGAAGAAAGAAGGCTCATAGCACAAATGGCTGTAAATATAGCCAACAAATTAAAAGGTATTAAAGATCTATATAATCAATTGCTCAATACGTTTTAGGTTAATGGCTTTTACTTGTTCTGACAAGTGTTGTATGAAGTGCGCTAATCGACACAAATCTTTTGTCAACATGTTGGACCAATGGATCTCCTTGTAATTATAAGTGTTTTATTAAATGTACTTAGACCAATACGTCTTATGTCAAGTGAATATTTTTAACCTTTTTATTGACCCTTTTATTCATGTGGTAAATTAAACACGAACAAGTAAAATACACAAATGTACTATGTGTCTTAATAGATAATTCGCAAGAACTAGCTGATATATCAGTGACATATTATATGTTAATCAATATCTGTACTTTTAGATTAATTTTTCTGTGACATTTAATGACCTGAAAGCATGAATGCACTAGAATGTTTTCGCTGTACACAGTACATGTATCTGTTTTGGCCTATTACTCGCTTCGATTGGCACAGTTATAAATTTTAATATAGAAAGTTAACATCGATGATATTGAATGTATATAATTATGTTAGATTCCCAATAACCCATGTATTTCCTCAGATCTTAAGAAAAGGTAGCGTGTATGAAGAAAATCATAGTTTCAATAGTTTGTAAATAAACTTAAGGATTACCGTAACTTAAGTAACAAGCAAAATTTAATGGAGTATGGAAGAACACCGGAAAAAGTTCCATCTTTGTTAGTCCTCGATCTCCAAACATGTTCCAAAGAAAAATGGTGTTTACTTTGCCGAGTGTTGTTTAGTATTAATCGACATGGTAATGATTGTTCTCTTGTATTCGTTTTGTTTGTTCCGCCTTAACTTCTGAAGGTGCTTCCGTGGTTGTCTGTTTAAGGTCGTTAGGGCGAGGGTCACTAACTCAATGTATAAATAGTCCGTACATACACATACTAGTATATAATATGATATATTTCAATGGACAGCATTTGTTACATTTCTTGCACTAGTTTATGATTCTTAACAGTTGTGTCAAATTATGAGGCAATCATTACAAACAATATCGCAAGTGATCTTGAGTTGTATATTTCAAAACTTTATTACCAGTAAATTCAGTACTTATATTAGTATAGTCTACAAATCTTTCAGCAATGTAATCGTATTTTTCATAATATTCTTTATTATAATAATGCTTGAACGATGTAAAGGGGTTTTGCTATGTTTCCCCCTTTCCATGGATGGCAAGTTTTCAATGTATAGCAGCTGCTTTCCTTAAATACTCAAGAAAAAGATGTCTTAAGCACAATATTACTGAAACACCAAATTGAATGAAACTGTACAACCAACCACGGCGTTGAACTACTTGACACCAATCAATAGCTATTCAAACACGTTTACAAATCATTAGAAAGAGTGGGTTCCATTTCGCAGACATACCTTTACTAAGACATTGAGTTTTAAGGTAAAAAAGCTTGCTTACCCATTGTTTGTTTTGGGTTTAGCAAAGTAAGTTATAAGTACTTCAGTTCATGAACGGCCAATAACCTATGTTCCTTTGTCACCTACCGGTGCTTATTATATATTGTCAACGCCCAACCTGTACATGCTATGATAATATGAGGTGCTGAAGGGGCGAATAAGCTTAGATATGTTTAACCAAACGATGACCGGATTTCAAGTTTGTATATTGCTTGAAAAGGTATCAGAGAATGCTAGAATCGTTATTAATGTACATAATTTAGTTCTATGACCATAACTAAATTGGTATTTTTATTTCGTTTTTTTAACCATTTTAATTATGGAATTGTCGTCTTTCTAAGCCAACCGGTCAATACCATTCTTCACGCGTCCTACAGATCATATCAGTGTTTTGTGGAAAACTTTGGAAACTTAATCCAAAGCAATGCGAGGAAAATGTTGAAATAAAAGAGTCAGAAATATCGGCAAAATAGTGGATACCTTTTGTGGTTGGTTATCATGTTCTTCCATGTCTAACACTAAATTGATTGTTCCCAGCTCGCCTACATAGCGAAATTAATTGTTTGGTCTACGGGACCATGGTTGGTGAATTGGAACCATATGCGCGGTATTTGTTCTTTGTGACTAGTTGGAGAAAGACTGTTCGTTCTCCAAGACTGTATTAAATGCTGCCATTATGTAGTGAGTTTGACTAACAAGGTTAATAGTGGTGCAATTATGCTGATTGGTTAGACTTACTGCCTAAAATGCTGTTGAAAACATGCGAGAACATATAAAGGACTTCCAGTAGTGTTGCCATTATTCTTCGGATTGTCCAACGCTAAAGTATCATTTTAGGTTCAGAGAGTCAATTGTCAATTAATATTAACTGTTAACCAAAGTCTTACACAAAAAAAACTCACAAGAACTAGCAGCAGTTACTTCACAGAGTTATGACAAAGACGTAATTTATGTGCTCTGACAATATGGTGACCTACCATGTGGCAAAACGTCCTGAAAAGTATGCCAAGTCATGTATGGTCTAAAGCTTATCATTTTGTTCGTGCCAGTCGACTTTTTTTTTATTCATCTGAATCATGACAATCAGTGCGTTGTACGATTGTACGATGAGTGTTCTGCAATCTTGCCTATAAACTGGAACACACTGTTTGGTGAGTTTCAAATGAACGAACGCACCACAGACAATAGGACATCAATAGGAAATGTCTAAGTGTTATAAGCCATAGGAAATGCTGCGGTCTCCATTATCGTAAAGATAACCCGTCTTACAGACAATATGGTTAACCAACATCGCTTTTTTTAAAGTACCAAGCATGAAGTATGTCTTTTTGGTACATTATGTCCGTTATGGCAACCCTATTTCAAAAGTAACGTTCCTATATAATTATGTCTCTGTTTTGTTTAGCTTGTAGTCAATATAAGCTGCGACTAACTTTTTCTCTAATTAAAATTAAACAACGCGCTCTATAGAATGGCGCTGGTGAAATGATTTAATACTGGTAAAACCGTTACTCGGTCACTGTCTACTCCCGGGCTTCGATAACATAAGATATGTAGATCACTATAAGTGTCAATTATCATTACATATAAACAGAGATTTTCTTATCCTATTTATTGAATATGGTAGATATATCTATCAATAATATTGATGATGTTTGCCTTAAAAATGATAGTCGAAGCTCGTTATTGTCTGATTCGGTACATACCGGAAGTTGTATTGTAAGTAGCACAATTTTGGATATCGCCAATTTTCGGATTTCGAAAATTGTGATTGTGAAACCATGGTATTTATTCCGATCCACAGGAACGTTTGTTTGTATGTTTGATATATCGGAAAACAAATACACCACAAACTATTAAGCGGTTGGTTTTGAATTTTTAATAATTGAGAAATTGGTAGTGGTTAGTTTTGAATCTTTATTAATTGAGAAATTGGTAGCTTCCAGATTATCATTTAGACTGATGGTGTGGTCATATCTTGGCAGGGACCATCATATGCAGCGTGCAGACTATGGCCATTGTGTGTGCATATTCCCTTGGCGAATTCACAGCTGAAAATAAAAAAATATAATGACTGAATATCAAGCAATATTTTATTTATAAGTAACGTAAGTGACTATGTAACTGATTGATCTGATACGAACGACTACTAGTATGACATATTGAGAATTACACACATAGGCCAGAAAGACAGCCATGGTTTATCGTTTATTTTCTTCCATTGTTTTCAACGAAAATAATATATTTCCGTGCATTTCTTCAATGCATAACTTCTACTGTCCTTAGACACTCTAGAAAGACAAGACTGTCTCGAACGCGATATGACTGAAACACCAGTGAAACTGTATAGCCAGTTGTTGTATGCCATCGTGTTGTGACGAAAAAAAATAGGGGATGATAGGTCGGACAATAGTGAGTTTTATGAAATTAATCCTAAAGTCATGTGTGAGACTACAAGGAGCGATTCATCCTAATTTATATGCGTTCTTCGGATTGGGGTCTGTGGCTAGGAACTGTTGTGTCGTTGCAAAATACTTGAAACTATGACTGGTCGGGTCAACAGAAACGCGTTCAACTATTTTTTCTGGTCATGTGATATTTTCTATAACCATGCTCTCTTTGACCTGTCTTCTATTCTTCACTTCTTATCAAAGCATGTGCATATACAATGTACTTAAATTAAAAAGTAATAGTTACCATAGAATTCAGTAAATGTACATCACGTTGATTTTATTGAAATGAGGTACATGTATTTACTTTATGTGAAAACGAATTAAATGGAGTATTATGACATGCGATTCTAATTACCATGCAAACACATCATCCGAAGTGGACCGATTTTTATGTGTTACCTTGTTTTGTGGTCTGCGGCCGATTAACAGGAATAATAAAGTAAACTGAAAAAGCATTGAATTACCGTGGAATCATTACTTTTCGTTGGGGATTTAACTGCGTGGATTTCGTGGGTGGGCAGAGATAATTTATGTCCCCTGGAAATTGCCGTTTTAGTAAGAACCACGAAAATTGAGCCCGACGAAAATAAATGAAAATACAGTATTTACCTGTTCATGTAAGTAACATGTCGGTGGCCATCATACGAACAGATAGGCTCATCGGGATATGAGCTACAGTCAGTCGCGAGAACACTGATACATTGTGCAGATCCATGTAATGGTGGGTTCGCTAGCACACAACCTGTATAGTACTACATGTATAAGATTGAGCATTTCTGTTTTCTGCATTCCGTAACTAACATTGGTTTTCGCGATGTATGTTTCGTCAACGTTACAGCAACACATGCAAGCAATACTGACTCAATGAACGAATTTTTGGACACTGAACGATAACTCAGTTTTCCATAGCCGTCACTCGCTCAGTGCGCATGAATTTCAATGCGGGCCAAAAAACTATATTTTTACAATCTGCCATGGAATTGTTATATGGTTCCCGTTCAATAATGTAGTGCAAGTCTATGTAAGTTCTGTTTCTATGCGTACTTTCAGTACTTTGATTCCTGGTGACTTGCTTAAAGGGTGCATTTTAGCGTACTCTATAAAGAAGCGAACGTATATTTTAAACTGACAAAGTTATCTAATTGAAAACACTAATTTATTAATTAAGCAAAACGGAAACCACGTACAGTTAATTACTATAATTCGAATTTAAAAAAAAATAAACATACCGACAATAACCGCTAGAATTAGTATCTTCATCATTTTATCACTTTCTTGTTAGCTCTTCTACTGTTTAGGATGATTAGTGATATATATTAGTCTACAACTTGATTGACGTAAGAATACGTACAGCACATGGGAATTCAACATATGCTGGTCCGTTCTAAAATCACGACTTTGGTCTCCCGCGCTTTGTTTAATCTACTTTATCAAAATAAGGTCACGAAGTTTCAATGTGGAAATGATAAAGTTTGGAACATAATAGATACTGTGGAATCTTTTAATTTCGTTGGGGATTTAATTTCGTGGATTTCGTGTGTCGGCTCATCCACGAAATCAAATCCCCACGAATTTAAATGCAGAGATAAGGCATTATTTTCAAAAATCAAAATCCACGAATTTATATCCCCACGAGGTAGCCATTTTAGTAAAAACCACGAAAATTGAGCCCGACGAAAATAAATGAAAATACATTAACTACAATATTGCTTTACACAAATTTTATAAAAGCAAAACACGCGCATGAAATATTCACAAATTCAAAATTATAATGTTATAAATTAAATGTACACTTCGGAAAGGGTGGTCCGTGATCGAGAGGTAACGGGCTGGACAACTAAAAATTAGGTCATGTGTTTGTTTCTCGACTCCGCCTTCCAACTTTCTCTGGGACGCTTTTTTCAGTGTCCTCATCCCAATTCCCGAGGCGAGTACTGTGTCCAGATAATCAGAAGAGTAAGGGAGAGGTGTGTATCGGTGCCATACACCGGGCACGACAATAAAGAACCAAGAAAAACTGTTTAAAAAGAGTTGGGGGATGTACGAAATGCCCGGTTCTCCTGTGTGTTACTCCCCTCTCTCTCTGGTGCGGCCCTAAAATGGTCATGTCTATCGAATGAGCCGTTAAACAATAAATATACAAATAAACTGTCTGTTTTCTGGTCCTGTCTGAGAAAATGGATTCAGACTGACTGAATTTAGTTTAATACTTGCAGCATATTTTGATCAATAAAGAACATATTTTAGTTTCTGTAATATGCCATGTTTCCCTTTATTGTTTTGAGGTGAAGTGTATATCAGTGCTTTACACCATGTACAATAAAGAACCAATAAAAACTATTTAAAAAGAGTTGGGATATACGAAATGCCCGGTTCTCCTGTATCTTATCTCCCCTCTCTCTGATGCGGCCCTAAAATGGTCGTAGCTGTCCAAAGTGCCGTTAAACAACAGATAAGATAAAACATTAACAATAAAACAAATGAAGTACACTTTTTTAATTTACTTAGATGTTAATTGATCATAAAAAGAATAGCTTAAATAATCTGTCCTGGAAATGCCAGATGAAGTGTAACCGACGTTTCCACAATGTTTGTCATATCCAAAATCCAAACAGCTTTGGGTAACTGTATAAAAAGGGGCAACACTTGTTAGGGGGATTAATGCCATTTGCAACAAATTTAAGTTACTGTAACAATTGGCCGGTTCACATTGTAACCAACCCGCCTCCGTGGTCGAGTGTTTAGGTCGCTGACTTCAAATCACCGTAACCTCTCACTGATAAAGGGTCATGGGTTTGAGCCCCGCTACCTACCATGTCTTTTTATTTGAGAAAGCCGACAGTTGCTTACGGAGTATGGGAGTCTAGTACTGGTTCTTCTCAGGAACGATGGTTAGCTGAACTATCCGCCTCATATGACCCTGACTGTTGAAAAGGGGCGTGAAACTCGATATAAACAAAGAAATCACATTGTAACCGGCTTTCCTGGACAGTATTATTACCAGTACTAAGTTACCCCCATCCACAAAAGAACCAACGACGTCTACACATAATTATTGAGACTTTCATGTCAAATTTTCATTAATCGGTATGACCTACCGCGACCCATCATCGAACCCGTATTTCCGGGTTACAAGTCCTGAGAACTAACCACTGGTCCCCGGCTACGATCAGTGAGCAAGTAGACTGCGATCTTGCTTACCGCACGATAAGAGAATGATGGTTAATATTCTAGATAATTGTTAAGTTGTATCAGATTTATGGTGTTCAGATCCTAATGCTTTTCTGACATATCTTCTCAATGTTACGCACAAATATTAATGTAAAAATTATAGTACTGCCCGCTTATCATTATTTCTATGATCGTTTATACCTCAGATTAATCAGTATTTACATATTTTCAAACTTTTGTAAGAGTTCTTGCCCTTTAATGAAAAATAGAAAAATATCAATTTCTGATATTGCATGATGACCTATGTTTGTCTTTATTGAATTTGATTGATACTTCGTTTTTGCATCCGTTTACCTTGAGTTTTCAAAGAAATCGATCTTCTTTCTTTTTGTCTTTGAACATTTGCTACTCCCTTGTAGTCATTGTTTTTGAAAGATCTCACGATAAAACATTTTCTATTTGGAAACCTATAAAAGTCATAAACATTTCCAAAATTGTCCGCTCCGATTTGAGGTTTTTATTTTGAAGCATTAGGATCCGAAATTCATAACAGCGTTTTATTCAAAACATCGGTTGTTACGTAATGATGGCATGTCTGTAGAAATAGGAATAAGTATAGTTGAGGTATGGAATACATCACCAAATTACGATAAGGTAGTATCTTTTTAACCAGTAATTGCTGCTACTACCATTCCCAGTAGTGCTATATTCCATGTAATCGACAGCCAGAGAAACAGGGTATCCAGACGTCCGGCAAGTATTTTGCCATGTTGGTTGTCCGGGCGAGCATTCTTTGCTTGATCATCAGTTTTTGTCATACAGAGTAACGAATTAAAACTGGATTTGCTATCGTGATGGTCCCTGTGATAAACTGCTGCAATGACACACGTGGTTACAAGAGTTAAAACTGTTCCAATAATTTGCAAGGACAAATATACAACGAGTATCGAAACATTAATCGATGTTTTTGGCAATGAATCGTTGATTATCGTTAGAAATAATGCCAGTATGATAAACACAGATATGCTTAAAGTGATTCTCTCACCACTTTCAATTGGAAGTACGAAGACTAAAGTATTTAACACAGATGTTAAAACAATGGGTCCTATTGTGTTCAAAACTGGATGAAGCCATTTCCGACATATTGTAATCTTATAAGCTAAAGATGCATACGACTTATTGTCTGATTGTATATATTCCTGGATCAACTGTCGATCTGTAACATCCCATTCACCATTTTCTGTGAATTGTTCTAAGGCGCTTTGGTAGAAGTCTCCCTTCGGAACCAAAATTAGCTTATTGCTGGCCAAAGACCATGAAATAAGTGTTATATAGACCTCTTGTTTATCAAATGGATAAAATGTGACATCACATGCGAACGTTATCTGGCGGGTGACATATGGAAACCCTGCTACGGCACCACTTCCGTCAACAATTACTTTACCGTAATCTTTGCGGTCTAATATATTTCCGAATCCTGCGTCATTTCCTACGCGTAGATCTGGAAGCCAAATCAGTTCTGCGTCCAGCGAGAGTTGATCATCATTCATCCATTGCCACTCCTTAAGCAAATGGGCGAAAACATCCATCCATTCTAGTTCGAAAAATCCTCTTAATGAAACATGCTGTTTATGAAAATCAACTTCTTCTATAGCGATAAGGTAGAACTTTGCAGTAACAATAACCACGTCGTTCGGATACTTTACTGGTCTTACATTGTTATTATACATATTTATTTCATTAGCACTTATCGTAGTAGCATTAATTACCCCCTCTGTCAGAATTGGACACGAACACACAATGAAACACGTTACTAAGTATGTAAACATTTTTATTTATTTTTATCCTTTCTTCCAAGAAATAATTTATAAGCGTTTCATCTACTTGTCCTTTGTTCTTGTAATTCTAACCACAAACGTTCAAGGTGTATTATGTCAACTGCGCAACATAAGCCAATGCAGTTGGATCATTACATAGATTGTAATGCGATTTGCTGTGATATCGGAATTAAGTAATAGACTTTTATAGGCGTTGTATTCTAATTTATGTAACTTACTGACTTTTGTTGTCCGTGCCTGTCATTTTGTTTTGTCACGCATATTTAAACGTGTGCTGAATGACAAAAGAATGAAGTAAACATTAGACTAAGTGGTCATTCCTTGCAGACAATACATATTTGGTTTTACCTGTTTACTTTATAAATTGTTTCCGGTGAAGAATAAGGAATATGGAAATAAGCCATTGATGACATTTGGAACATGTTAATTTACTGTACTAATTACATATCATATGACCAGTTATATAAAAACAACAGATATTTATATAAATCTTATATAACTGTCTGATCATATGATATGTAATTAGTACAGTCCATTTTGGTTTTGTTTGTTTTGTAAACATTATCGCTTGACCATGCCCATCAATCTAAGGTCATACTGATGTTTGGAGTTTTGGCTATTAGGTTTTTGGTGAAAAGACTACTGGTATATGGAATAGTTTTTATAGAGGCCATGGTCCAGTGGTAAATAGTGCCTCGAATTTGTAACCCGGATGTACAGGTTCGATTCCCAGTCGCGACAGGTTATACCCCTCCAAGGAAATTTGACCAAAATATTGATTTTCTTTCACATGTTTGTGATATTTCACATGCCGTTTATTGATAAACAACGGTGTCAAGCCCAAATAAAAACTAGTAAATGAATACACGAATTATTATGATTTGTATGATGAATATTATTATTGGTGATTACAGATATGAATCATAAGTCTGGAGTGTAACGAGCGAATCTACTGGTAGAGTCTGGAAATGCTGGGAACCGTTTCTCAGTATTTTGATAACGTCCTCCGTTCGTTAGATACTTGACTATAAAGAAATTCCGTACCCAGAACCACGCTTTTTTTTCGTAATACGCCATAGATGAATAATAAAAACAAGTATCAAAATTCTGAATTCGGTTCCCTAGATTAACATTTCCACTACAAAATACCGAAAACCGCTTTGAAATCCGTCATCAAATAAGACGGCATAGCTAATTCGAAAATGACACCTACTGTTCTTTTTAGGCTGAGCAATTAACAATTTAAGTGTCGGATCTTTATCGTCTTACGAAATCAAATTTTGATAGCCATTAATGTTTACGGTTCAATAATTGAAACCACACCCAGGCTTGATGTCTAGTAAGAGATTTTAAAACATATTTTTTGTCATTAATGAATTAATGGTATCATATCGTACAAATGCAATGCACATTACATTAGGGATGTTTAACGCTGGTCAAGAAAAGTCGATAAAGGGATGCAGTATTTATCGCAATAAAACACCATTTTTGAGCGTTCGGTTAGAGTTTTGTGTTGCTTGGTATTAAAGTATGATATTTAATATTTGTAAATATTAGCGATTTTAGCCAATCCCGATACGTTAAGGGGAATCGGATACTTATTTTGAATTACTTTTCAGACGTTGTCAGTGATATAGGTGATGGATTACGAACGACAACTCTGGATTGAGATTGTGTATAGCCAGAAAATGAATAAATTTGAGACCCATATTAAGCAAGTAGACTATATTTCCAGGATAATAACTCTGTAAACAATTGACTGTATGTGTGTGTGGTTTTGTAGGTTTGTATGTGTCATGATAGTTGATTTGTTGTATGTGTGTGTGAGTGTGTATGCGTATTGGAGAGTGTTTGAGTGGGCGTGAATGTTTTCTTGTTGGTTGCTATGTGCTATCATGGTTGATTAATGATTGTACTGACGATGTGGTAAGGTTCAATATTTTGCATGTGGCGTTTTATGGGAATCTTTTCTTTCAATTTCTACATTTTTACTAAAGTAAGTCGACGTCATGTGGAATAGATTTATTGTCACATCGATCGATTGTCACATGTCATTTTATGCGTTACAGTCGCCAAGTTTTTTAACATGAAGATCTCTATGTGTACATCTTTGTTTTTCATACTCACAGCTGAAAAATGTCAAAAACAAAGTAAACCGTATTGGGTAATCTCTAATAGTCAATTTGCAGTTACGCAACAATCTCAGTCCCAAAAGGTTTTAGTGATTTTGACCGAAACATCGCTATTGATGACAATAGTAAATTAATATCCTTGTACAGCGCAACGTTTAACTATGGGTTACTAAAGTAACTAAATATAATGAAAGCCCTTAAGGTACTGATGGAAAGGCTTTGCACAGAATTGTTGAGAATTTTGTTAGTGGCTAGGTGTATGTGAAGTAGGGCCCATTTAAAATTTAAAATCCGATGCCCAGTTATAAACTGTTCAGTATCAATCGTACACACTCTCTGAAAAATGACAAGACTGAAATCTAGGCAATGCAACTGTGTCGATGTAAGCCGTTAGTATTTTGTTTGGTTTATGACTTTACATGCCGTTCGTTTTCAAATGCCGGATAGGACTTTCGATTCTCCAAATTGATACCTTCCATACTTGCCTTTATACCATATACTCGTACATAAGCAAACTGTATTATCTCGACCAAAATTTTGGATCAAAATAAAAACGGTTTTGGCATTGTTATGGTCCCAAGAATGGATTAATTATTCCCGTAATTAGTAAGTTTATTTGTTGAAGAACCCGGAAAACAAATAAGTGTACCTCACAATGATTATGGTCTTATCACTTAAGTGGTCGCTTACTGTATTGTGAAATCGATAAAGCTATTCGTTACCAATTTTCTGATTGGCAATAAGTATTAGTATCAATGATACCAATCAATGCATCTTTGTACGATTATCTTAAAGCATCCTATACTTACAATGTTTGGTAGGTAACGCCATCTGTAGCACATACTTTCTCATTGATAACATTTTCACAGGTTCTATGACTCAACAGAACACATTGAATGTCCAAAACTACCTGGATAATAAGACACATTTCAAGAAGCATGCAATCATACGGGATTCAATGCTAAACTGACACAATGACACGGGATACATTCTTGTTTAGTTGTTGTATTGGCCCGCATCTTGCAATCTATAAACTCGTCGTCCTATTTGGTATCCCTGAGCTGTTGAATGTTTTATATGACATTTTATACTATTCGTTTTGGCTTGCATACTGGCTGTGATGGATGGATGGACCATTAATTAAAGCTAAGAAAGTCGCAATGTGACGCTGTGTGTTGGTTTGGTAATAAAAAAACCAAAAAGACAAACGGGTAACTAAATACAATTCTAAATATCTTAGAGCTAGCAAAATAAGTTATTTTCAATTTTTAAAACTTGCACTAACCTCACTGCCATGAATGACCTCAGATGGGCTTCTTGTAGTAAGGGGGTTGGTTGAACATGCACCTTCGTGGAGTTGGTTGATGTTATTATCACTGCAATGAGCTTGACCGAGCGCGCACCTTTAAGACAAGAAAAGACCCATTTAGATAAAGTCATTTATTATACTTTGGTGTAGAGGGATGTGCATACATAGAGTCAAACCTGTGTTAGTGGCCGTCTCAGAATAAAGGCCACCTTGTGCATAAAAAGGCCATCAACAATAGACATAATGACAATGGAATAGCACTAGAAAAATTGTTTCTCACGGGTACTCAATATTCTTAGAGTTGTCTATAATATTTCTTATTAAAAACTAAAAGAGCTATCTTTTCAAACCACAGGACAACCTTTCCAGAGCGGACCACTCTTAAGCAGCATCTTGCCACTATACGATTTAACTATTATCTTAACCTCTCTTGAGCAACAACCTCCCAACAACACCACCATTTTGCTTCTTCGAAAGAGTGTCTCTTTGGAACGGTTGCACTGTAAGTATTATATTCATATCCATGAAATATTTGTATTTTAATAAATATGTGAATATTTACATATTTCTGTACGTGATCCCGTTGGTACCACATTTTTGTTCCACGTTGTGAGTTGCGCAGTTTTCATTCCCTAAGATGCCACAGTACCAACCGGCTTGTCCACCATTGAAATGTTGTCCTAAGGCGGCTGAAATAGTGTTTTAAATTATGAAGTCATTCGTTAGCTTGTTATAGAATCTGAAACAGCAAAGGAATGTTGATCACTATCAAGGCAAGAACATTTTAACAGACACCATTGAACTGAAATGGGAAATTTTCCCGAGACAGAAGATGGGACAAAAACAAAATTGTTGATAAAAATGATCACCAAAACGAAACTGAGATACTAATAGTACTGCAACCGAAGAAAATGTCAAAGCAAGGCAAAGGGGCTATGATGGTCCTAGGTGGCTGACTTTCTTAGTATTTACACAAAACAACGAAAACCAGACACCCAGAAAACTAGAATTCTTTGAAAATAAGATTTTTCAAGTCCCATTATTTCCGGAATTGTCAAGAGTTTGAAAACTGGATTTCTCAGAAAACCGGAAGTGGTCCGGTTTCAGGGGTTTTACTGTATCGGTTTTAATAATGTCGAGCGATTTTTGTCTTATTTATATATTCTTCATCCTAGCTTCAATCTCTTTATTATATTCTAGTATAATATGTACCTCTCCATCCGCAGTCGTAGATTAAATATTACTTGCAGGCCTTACTGGTTATCAACGGGCCATTTTGATGTTCAATTAGTGATAATGGCGGTCGACTGCAATTTTTAGGAGCGAAACTCCTATAGCTATACTCTATTTTTCCTACTTACAATTAAGTGACGCCTCATACATCCGCGTTGACAAATAGTACCACTTGTTGTATAAGTATACTTCGCAGTTTTGATAAAAAATGGAGATATATTGTAGGATTCTGTTGATTTTAAAGCTAAAGCATGGAAATATTACAGTGCTTTGGCAATTTAAACTGTAAAACTAACACGTATAATAATTAAGTATTCAATGGGGCATCCGCACAAAAGTTTCATTCATAAACTGTTGAGGTGACAAGATTTCTACAAATTGAAAATTGTTTCATTCACAAAAGTGGTGCCGGAATACTATATGATATTGTCTCTGAGCAATGACTGGGACAAATATACACACAGTGAGATTACATAATGACATAAGGTCAGAAGTTCAGCATACAGTACCACAGATGTTAGTATACGGCGCAAATTTTCATCTGGCAACTGAATACTTGGATGTGACCTATATTTTCATTAGATTGTGCGAAGTTTCAGACAATATTTGTACTTTTTGACTTTCTGTGTCCAACACTAAAGTGTTCATCTAATCAGTAAATGCCGAAAAACCAGACTTTATCATACAAGATAGCTGCAGCGAATCTTTAAGCAATCTTAACAAGCGATAGATTATCTCATTGACATAGTTTTACTAGGGATGCTATATTTGATGAAATATATACCATCCCTGGTTTTACCTAAGGAGCTTCGTATGTGAAGGATCACGAACGGCTACTCTGGGTAGAGATTAATTCTGCGTATTTACGTCACGTGACCATTACGAGAGAAACAATCACGGCCGAGATCGCATTGTTTTATCCACATTTGCTTTAATAAATACAATTTGGAACCTTTATGAATTAATGTTTTGCAAAAAAATGGAACAAAAAATAATACTATTAATATTTTATTATTACATGTACTAGTTTGGTTCATCCTCAGTTTATTGACATGGGCAGAATCACGTTCGATGAGATAAGAAAGTTGCATCATGGTTGATAACCGAACTCGCTATTATGTTTGTGTATATCACGTGATCATCACTGATATTTCTGGCACTATCAATACTTTCTGCTTCGCTATAAGAAGTTGTGATTTTTGCGTTGCCCATTAGACAAGCATACAATATAGTAGTCTGGTTCCCGATTTTGCTGATCACGTAGTGTAAGGGGCAGGTAATCCAGGCTAACAATATAGTACTTTCATCGCCGTACAATATAGATCAAAGCACTGAAGGCACTGAATTTTTATTGGTTTTCAAATTGTGCAGTAGCTTGTAATTTCTCACTGTATGTCATGACTTTTAGCATTAGGAATAGAAGTGTTTCTTCCAGGCAATCAATTTAAAGGTGTAGCTTTTCCTTGGTAATTTTTGTTATTCGGCCAAAAGTTGTACATTGTTTCTGGACTATATATTTCTGAAAACATAGGCCTTTAATTTTCTTGTTCGGTACGAACACAAAGTTATTACCATTTCTCAACAATCGCTCTGTTTTCATTTTTCTGCATACCGAACAGCTTCCATTATCCTTCCGCCTACAAACATAGTTCCAATTTTTCAATTCAGTGGCATAAATACAAATTCAAATATTACTTGCATATAAGTCAAAATTAGATGGCTATGCGATATTGTAACCGAGCAATAAAAAACATTCGTAAAAAATCTAAACAATCCTCTCCCTCGGATTACTACTATATTTACTTTCAGTACACACATTTCAAGGAAGGATGACGTCATAATTATCGTGCTGTATATGCTAATTTAGTCTGGTTCCTAGCTTCTATTGTAAACGTATAGAAGTCATCAATGAATTCATGGACGATGCGATCATAACTATGAATCAACCAGATATTTAAAAAAAGTGGTTCATCGGGAAATTTTAATCGATTAATTTAATGCTTATAACGTGTAACTTTTTCTTTCAGCATGTCTTCATGTATAAGACATTACATTCTGCATAAGTTGAGTATACAAAGGGACATGTTATCTAGACTATATAATATTATGCTAATTGCTGAACTTCTTTTGGTGATCAGATGGGAAACATAAATCAAAGTACTGAAAACACATGGAACGGGAATAACTTTAACAATTACATAGCGGGTGTAGAAAAGCGTTAGTAGTACTGAGGTATGCATCCATATTCATGCACGAACTATCGTTCGGTTTCCAAACCTCAGCCCAATACCTCACCCTTTAAAGAAATTCAACTTTTGACTGCTTTGTAGTTCCGCACAACAGCAGAACTTTCAGAGCTTTGATTTAAGGATGGCCCTATCTAACACATTCAAACTTCTCTCCTGACAGTACTCTCAGGGCTTTGTTTACTGATTTACCAAGTCGCCCGCCTTAAAGTTAAAACTAATCTTACGAGGTGTTGGCAAACATATTCCTGATAATTATCGTGAATTGATCCGACGTGTTGAAGGTTCATCTATGCGCGACTTGGTGTGTCCTCGCTCGGCAACTGTCCACTCTATACGGCCTTAAAGAGCGGTTTCCTCCAGAGACATTACAGTGTCCGGTGTAGACAGGCTTCCATTGTTCACGGGTGTCCGTTAGCTCAATATTACTGATACATGCACAAGTGTACATTAATTCAATAATAAAATACTTACTAGCCACAAGTACTGAGAGACAAACGGCGTATATCATTGTTGATTGTTATATAACTAAAAACTAAGGTTGAGTTTATCTTTAAAGTAGAACTGTTACGAAATGATCTTATCTATTGCTTGAACAACCACAGGCAGTCGTAATGGACATGGATAGTACAATTGTAATAAATTCTTTATAAAACACTATAATTCAACCCAAAATCACACTATTAAAACATGTTTATACTCAAAGAAGGCGTATAACTCTTCGTTATTGTGAATGCGCACCGCCTTCACAAAACTATAGAAAATACGGACGAATTATAACAAACAAAATTTGCAGCGGTTTGTAGCGGTTTCATGAATATATTTTTGCATAAAATGATACCAAAACCAATGTCCTAGCCCAATTCGCTCCCGAGAAATTGTACAAGAAACACTAGAAATCGACTCTATTTCGTTCAGTTGTAAAAACGGTGAGCACAACCTAAATGACCTAATTTCACAAAGTATTACTAATGCAAAATTGTCAGTCTATCACAGGTGGTATTGAATTTTTAAAGAATTCGTCCGTACTTTCTGTAAGTTTGCGTTTCGCCAAGGCGGTGTGCATTCACCTGAACGAAGAGTTATACATCTTCTTTTAGTATATATATATGCATGTACAGTGCATCCCCTCCAAAGCAACACCCTTTGGGAGTAACAAATTGATGTTGTTGTTGAGAGGTTGTTGCTCTAGAGAGGTTAAATTAATACATGTAGTTAAATCATGCAGTGGGAAAAATTATTCAGTTGTTGCAGGGAGGTTGTTGCTCAAGAGAGGGCTGCTCTCGAGAAATTGTACTGTATATGGTTTATTTCAATACATAAGGTTTTACAGTCGATAAGTATAATACCAATATTCACATTACAAATTTAAACAATCATGTGACTTTTTTATTTAAGGTAATTTTGGGTTTTAATTATATTTGTTTTATAAAATCTATTACAATTTTGCCATCACAGATTCGTTACTACTGCCTGTGCACAAATCATGTGGTGCCGCAAAAGGAAAGCTTTATCTTTATGGAACATGGCCTACCAACAGTATAAGGTTAAAGTTCAAGACTAAAACGGATCGAGGATTCGAGGGTTGACATTTATGGAACTCCATTAGAATATAATGATGACAACGTATGGCAAGTGGCATCATTTGGATAACAATATTTATGAGCGTTATCTCACTGACACCCCAAAACAAGACAGAAGTCCAGATAAAATACACTTAACTTTTGCGTATGTTCGCGTATGTTCTCCTTTTCATACGCCCGTTTGAAAAACGTATATTATTAGGGGAACACCCACGGCGGGCGGTTTGGCGGGCGGGCGATCGTACGACGTGCACAACGGTGTCCGATCTCTTAATCAAAGTTTTATTCGTATCCTCACTAAACATGATGGAAATGTTTACGGCCGTGAGATCTCGGTCAAGTTCGATAACCAGCCCAATCGGCCCAGACACTTCTAAGTTATGTCCCTTGACGGGCGTATTTTGTGACCCGGCACTCTTGTTCATTTTGAGTTTAATGTCGCACCAACAACCAGGGTTATTTGGCGAGTTTTTTAGCTTTAGGCTAGATAGAACCATGGACTTTCTTAAAGCCTGCCGGATGGCTTCCTTACGTGGTTGATTAATGAGTGTACTGACTATGTTGTTTTGGGCAATTGTTCAATATTTTGCAATGTGGCGTTACATTGGAATTCAAAAGCCGACGTCAAAATGTTTACAATAAGAATATTTATTATCACATCGATTGTCACATGTCATTTTATGCGTTACAATCGCCAAGTTTTTTAACATGAAGATCTCTGTGTGTACATCTTTGTTTTTCATATTCACAGCTGAAAAATGTCAAAAACAAAATAAAGTGTATTTGGCAATCATTAATAGTTACAGTTACGCAACCATCTCAATCAGAAGTCTGCCGTTCCAAAACGTTTCAGCGATTTTGACCAAAAAGTTGAAATGTATTCAAGGTTTAACAACAACAATAACAACCCGCCCACTTGAAAGGTTGGACCATGTGACTGCAAATCAACATTTTTAATGATGACCATAGTAAATCAATATCCTTGTAAATATAAAAGTTGAACTGTGGTCAAATTACTTAGTAACAACTATCTAAGAATAAAGACCAAACTACCACAATTTTTCTTTGTATTTTGTTTGGTTTATAGCTTTGTGTGTCGTCCTAAAAAGCCGGATACGAATTTCGATTCTCCAAATTGATACCTTCCGCACTTGCCTTTATATACGATATACATAAGTACATGTTTACGGTATTATCTCGACCAAAATTTTGGACCAAAATGAAAACGGTTTTAACATTGGAATGATCCCAAGAATTGATCAATTATTCAAGTAACAGATAAGTCTGTGTGTAGAAGAATTCCGTCAGCGAGTAAGTGAACATCACATTTATGTAGTCTTATAACTGAAGTGGTCTTTTACTGTATAGTGAAATCGATAAAGCCATTCGTTACTAATTTTCTGATTGGCAATAAGTATCAATATCAATGGAGGAACAGTGGTAGGGGTAGAGCGCCGGACTCCTAACCCAGAGGTTGCGGGTTCGAACCCCGTAAGTAGCGGAATTTGACCGGAACTTTCACAATCCCTTCTTTCGGCTCGAGTACTGGTCAGAATCCAGGAAGCAACCATCGAAAGTAATTAAAATAAGTTGTAAGAACTTGCTCTTCAATCGATGTAAAATAAATAAGTTTAAACTAAACTAAACTGCCAAAAATATACGAATCAATGCATGATTTATACGATAGATTTTAAAGCGTCCTACTTACAATGTTGGGTAGGTAACGCCATCTGTCGCACATATCTTCTCATTAATAACATCTTCACAAGTTCTGTGACTCAATATAGAACATTGAATATCCAAAACTATCTGAAAAAATTTAAGAAAGTTTTCAACAAACATACAAAAGGAATTCAACAATTATTATACTGACACAAACATACGAAACTCATTCTTATTATGTCCTGTTTCGAAGAATAGGGAGTATATTACCATGCACATGTCGGTCGAAAGGTCCGTCCGTCCGTAACCAAACCATGTCCGACCATAACCAGAGAACGATTTGGTTGGTTACATGTAGATGAACCCTATTGAACCCTATTGATTTTGAGGTCAGTACGTCAATGTTCAAGGTCACAGGGGCATCCGTGTTTCAGAAACATTTCTTGTTTAGTGGGTGTTTTGATTCGCATCTTACGGGCTATAAACTAGTTCTTACGATATTCAATATGGTCATAACATTTGAAAGATATTTATGTATTTGAAAATAGAAAATGTTTCAGTCCATTAACACAATTAATTTCGAAAAGGAACGAAAAACCAAGATTACATGGTAATGACTTAACATTCTCTGACCAAGAGTTTACTAATTCTCCATCTTGATTTTTTAGATTCAGTAACTTGAATATTAATGATTTTGGGGCTTTCAAAATTCTATATCAGTACCTGATAATTCTAATTTTTCTCCTAACTAAAAGTGGATATCGTCCAAATTCGCCATAAACGGCTGCATTTGAAGTTTTAGAATGAAGGCAAAGCAATTGTTTCAAAAATTTATATGTACTTTTTCAATACCTGGTGATTTAATGTCTAGTGTGTACGATTAATACTGATTATTGTATAGCTGGCATAGGATTTCAAATGGGCCCTACTTCAATCTGTTGTTTAATATTTATTCGAAAGTGTATGTATTGATTTACGTATGTACAGAATTTATAGCACCGCAGCACTACGTACTTTGATACATTTTAATTTATAAGCCTTTGTATTATATGAGTTTGTCATTATAATGCTGGTACGATTGGCAGTCCTAAAATATGGAAACAATTAATACTCAGAACTTTGCATATTGAAATTATGGACTGTTGATTACAAGTTGACATAATGAACTATCCTCATATCTTGTAGTGATGAACTGTCATCACATGTCGGCATGATGCAGAGTTCTAAAATATTGACATTATGCACAGTACTAAAATATCTATAGACATTACGTGGAGTCCTAACAAATTAGCATAGTGAACAGTCCTCAAATATTAACATGATAATATATATAATTCTGTCCTGAAACTGTGCTTTCATTATATCCGTGCAGACATTATTTTTTATCTAAACTCATCAAACATCGCAAATCTGTAAAAAAAATCCCCCCAAAAAATATTTCAATGTACTATGCTTATAAAGAACATAAAGGTATGAAGTCGCACGCCATATTTTCGTTTGGTGGATGTCTCGATAAATTATGCTTCTAAAAGCGGTCTAAGACGGTTAAACCTGGCGTGCTACAACGAGAGCGAGGTTCCCGAAAAGCGCACGCATATCTGAAGCAAAGCCGGGACCCACGCTTATTTGCCACCAGTCTTCCGTTAAACAAAAAGATGGCGAGCGACTTACCTTTTTATATTCTCCGTACGTACACAGAAGCTGCGAAATTTTAAGATTTTTTGACAGATTTGCGATGTTTGTTGCGTTAAGACTGTAACAATAACGTCTGCACGGGTATAAAAATCACGGAAACCTATGGTTTCACATTGTACTAATGGGGATCCCAGAGCTGTTTAATGACATTTTGTATTGTTCCGTCTTATCTTGTGTTCTGGCTGTGGTGCACTACTGGACCACGAAAGCTACAAAAGTCGCCAAATGACATTGGCTGTTGGTTTGAGTTTTATACCTAGAAGAAAAATTGGCACTTAAATACAACTCGATATTATCTTAGAGGTAACAAATTTAGTCATTTTTAATTTCCCCGTATTTTACTTACTTCACTGCCGTGAACGACCTCAGATGGGCTTCTTGTGGTAAGGGTGTTGGTTGAACATGACCCATTGTGGAGTTGGTGGACGTTATTATCACTGCAATGAGCTTGACCAAGAGCACACCTTTAAGACAAGATAAGACCCGTTTATGAAATTTGTTATACTTTGAGGTAGAGGAGTATGCATGCATAGAGTCAAACCTGTGTTAGCGGCCATCTCAAAATTTTCCCCTTCATAAGGCAATCCTCAATCTGATCCCCACTTTAAGGAATAGGGCGCCTTCCCGGAAAGTTGTCTATAACATTTGTTTAAAAATCAAAAGAACTATCTATTTAAACTAAGTGGTTGGCAGTTTCGTGTGTCCTATTAAATTCATATCCATGACCTATTTGTATTTTAATAAATGTTTGAATATTTACATATTTATGTACGTCACCCCATCGGTACCACATCTTTGATCCACTTGATGAGTTGCGCAGTTTTCATTCCCTAAGATACCACAATACCACTCGCCTTGTCCACCATTGAAATTTTGTCCTAAGGCGCCTGAAATAGTGTTTTAAAGTTTGAAATCAATTATAATGTTGTGATATACTAGTACAGTACAACCTCTCCAGAGCGGCCCTCTCTTGAGCAACAGTCACCCTGCAACAACAGGATGATTATTTTCCACTTTACTATTTAACTATTATTTTAACCTCTCTAGAGCAGCAACCTCCCATCAACAACATAAATTTGCTACTCCCAAAGGGTGTTGCTTTGGAGAGGTTGCACTGTAGACACATACCATTTTAGCAAATTACGGAAATAGAGCACTCGGACATAATGAAAAATCGAATATAGAAAATATATTTGTTTCGTCTTTATTAGTTATTACAATGTGATGTAAAATTGTATTGAAATATAGACATTCTGCAGGTATACATATGAGCAGTTCGGCTTGCTGGGAGTTCGCTAGAACGATGCTCTACAGTATAACCAAATAAATATATAATTTGATGTGCAATCATGAATGAATTGAGCTTTTACATTAACTATTGACTCTTGAAACAACAATGTCATATTGATCACTATCAAAGAGAGACATTTTCACAAACACCATTTTAATGCAAGGGGATTTCCCCGAAACAGAAGAACAGAGAAAATCACGGGACAAAAACATTCAATTCAAGTATTTGGCAAATCATTCAATAACTGTTTTTACGAACAAGTAGTTGAAAGAAAATTAATGGTCACCAAAACAAAACTGACGAACATTTCGTCATGCTAACAAGAAACATGTCAAAGCAAAGTGAAAAGGCTACGATGGTCCTAGATGGCTGACATTCCTAAGTAGCTATTTGTTTTCTTACTTGTCGATCGATTTATGTCATATCTGTTACTGTTACAGACTAATCAGCCCTTTTTAAGGTTATGAGGAAGGATGGCGGGGCCTTTTTCGAGGAGAATTTTGCGTCCAAAATAGCAAATTGGGGGAAAATTACTAAGTAAATAGCACAGTGTAAAAAGATATTGTGGTTGGGGAATTTCTTTTCAAATTTGGGGAAAATATAATCTGAAACAGCAAAGAAACGTTTAACACTGTCAAAGCAAGGCATTTTCACGGACACTATTGTAATTCAATGGGTTACACTGAAACTGAAGAACAGAGAAAACATGGGACAAAAAAATTCAATTCAAGTATTTGACCAATCATTCAATAACTTTTTTACGAACAAGGTTAGTGATCACCAAAACAAAACATTTCGTCATGCTAACAGGGAACATGTCCAAGCAAAGTAAAAAGGCTATGATGGTCCTAGATGGCTGACATTCTTAAGTAACTATTTGTTTTCTTACTTGTCGAGCGATTTATTTCATATATGTTACTGTTACAGACTAATCAGCCCTTTTTAAAAGGTTTTGAGGAAGGGTGGCGGGGCCTTTTTAGAGGGGAATTTTGCGTGGGGAATTTCTTTTCAAATTTGGGGAAAATACATACTATTCAGCTTGGGGAATGGGGCTGAAAATTGACCCCAAATTTGCCATAAAAAGGGCTTACCTGTATATCCTTCTACCCCCCTCCCCTCCCTCTCTATACTCTAGTATAATTTTGTGGATCCCCTTCCATAATCGCAGATAAAATACCACTTGTAGGCCTTATTGTATGGTGGCTATCTACGACACTCTTTGATTTTCACGGCCTTGCATGACAAGTATGGCAATTATCACTGGACCTTTATCATAAGTACTTGGTGACTCTCCGTAGTAAATCTACGGTTATTTCCCCTGATGATGAATAATTCTACTTCCGGTTTGTTTGCACTAGTTCCGTTGATGACAATGGCGGTCGACTGCAATGGTTTACTTACTTGCCAAGTCGACAATCTTAAAGTTTAAACTTATTTAAGTAATTTTACGAAGTGTTAGCCAACATATTTCTATTAGTTACCGTGTACTCACTCGACGTGTTGAATGCCTATTTAAGCACGGTTTGTGGTGTCCGCGCTGGGCAACTGTCCATTCTATACAGCCATTTAAAGAGCGTTTTCTCTAGGGGACATTACAGTGTCCGGTGTAGACACGTGTCCATTGTTCACGGGTATTCGTTAGTTCAATATTTACTGATACATTTATTTTGAATAATAAAAAAAATACTTACTAGCAACAAGTACTGAGAGACACACAGCGTATATCATTGTTGTTTGTTATAGAACTAAAAACTACGGTTGAATTTATCTTTAAGTATGGGGCCAGATATAGAACTGTTACGAAATGATTTTTATCTATTGCATGAACAACCACAGGCAGTAGTAAAGGACCTATGATGGTAAAATTGTAATAAATTCTATGTAAAACACCGTAATCTAACACAAAAATTACCTTAAATAAAAAAAACAAATCTACTACTGGTGGTATTGACCAACAAGTCCAATAAATCACGTAACATTTTTAATTGCACTCGGTGTGCGAGTAAACTTGAAAAATGTTCGAAAATAAGTGTTGATTTCGCGAATATCTACATTGTACGTCTTCTGAAATAGTTTGTAGATATGTATTAATATATATTTCATAGCTCTTTTTAGGACATATTGATCAATACGACCTATGATGGACTAACAATCGTGCATTAGTATGTGAATTAGTCCTTTTTGGTGTAACCGCTTTTATTCCGACTTAACGAAATCGGGTCAAATGCTAGCGTTTCTTGTTCGATTTCTCGGGAACGGAATGGGCTAGGGGCTTAGATTTGGTCTCATTTTGTGCAAAAATATATACATTAAAACACTGCAAACTTTGTCGTAAGACATTCGTCCGTATTGTCGTATAATTCTGCGCTTTGCGGTGCGCATTTACGTTATTTTTAGCGAATTGATATACATTTTGTATATACATGTATATCAGTTTAACAGGGTCGAGTTCTGTAATAATCTGTTTATATTTTAATATTTTTTGGTTAAATTATGGTGTTTTATATAAGATTGAATACAACTTTACCATCGCAGATTCATTACTACTGCCTGTGTACAAATCATGTGGTGCCGCAAAAGGAAAGCTTTATCTTTATGGAACATGACCTATCAACAGTATAAGGTTAAAATTTAAAACTAAAACGGATCGATGGTTCGAGGGTTGACTTTTAAGAAACTACTTGTACATAAGTTAGAGTATAATGATGACAACTTATGACTAATAACATCATTTGAATAGCAATATTCATGATATTAGTGTAACTTAATAAACTTTTCAGAATATAAAAATAAATTCCAGATGAATTACACTTAATTATAGCGTATTTCCTTTTTAGGAGCGAAGAACAAAATTAACTCTATATAAAGACCACTTGTTAAAAAAGACCACATTTTGTCTTTCTCATGGATGGTCTATATTCACAGGTTTGACTGATTTTAAATAGGCTTTGAGTGTGATTCCTTAGCTAAGGTATACCTCTACCATAGGGTATATCCCATGGGTGGCCTATGTTCACAGGTTTGACTGCATTTTAAATAGGCTTCGAGTATGATTCCTTAGCTTATTATTAAGGTATACCTCCACCATTGGGTATATCACTTAGATGAAGTTAGTCTTATGATATTTCATTATGTTTGACAATGCTATGAATATCTTCTTTTCTCTGTATTCGCTATGATGAATCATTTACTGGGTGAAACAAAGTCTGGGAATAAATTGTTCTTAATATCCTGATATTTTATACAACTCGTTCTATGTGATCACATATCATGATAAGCGTATGCAAGTCTGAAGGTAATTATTATTTTCTGATGAATTGTGCTGATAACTAGACATCTGCGCAATGCATCTATGTACAGTAAAACTCCTGTAAAACCGGTCTCCCTGAAAACCGGAATTCCCTGAAAATCGGACAATTTTCCCATTTCTCCCAAAGTCCCATTTTTGGACTCGATTTTTATCAAAATCAAGTCCTTTGTAATCGGTGACCGAACTTTTGTCGCTGGACTCCATAACAGCTTGGTTAAAAAATGCCGCATAAAGGAAATAGTACGCAACTAAATGGTGTGATTATATAGAAGTATCTGGAATCTTTCCCCAATTAAGTGTGTCGGATCTAAATATATTTCAAATCATTTTAAAATGTATTGTAACTACATGGAAAGAGTCATGCATCTAAATAAGTGCTTGTCGGTAGATACATGAGATATTCAAATGTGTTAAAAATATTTGTATAGGCACGAACGATGTGGGTACACAGTTCTCTCATTTGCTTCGTATGGTAAAAATCAAGTCCGACAGTACTTTCAGTAATTTGATTTTATCAGTTACGGTTGATTTATTGACGTAACGCAAAAGAATATTATCTAAAGCTCTGTGAAAACCGGAACTCTCAGAAAACCGGATTTTTGGCTCAGTCCGGAAGAAGACCGGATATGAGGGGTTTTACTCTATATATATGCATGTATAAAAAGATAGTTTACATGATGTATTAAAGTAATTGAAATGACAGATTGACTTATTTTACCTGCGTGAAATGCATGATACATTATCTTACTGCAGTCAGTACACTGATTAAATAATATACGAACTATTGCTTATCTCTTGCATCAGCACATCAAGAATGCGCAGACATGATTTCATGATAAGCCTCTTCAAGTTTATGAGCACGTTCAGGACAAGTTTTTACTGTAGTAGACGAGATATTCTGCACTTTTCACACAGCCATTATCATGAAATGAAACTATAAAATTTGGTGCGCATTTAACATAATTTTTTGTTTGTTTATTTGACTTTTACGCCCCTCTTCAAAATTCAACGTCGTATGAGGCGGACAGTTCACTTAACCAAATAATTATCTTCATCATTTTCCATCTGAGTGAACGAGGCATCACTTGTTTAATTATGCCCTTTCAGGATCAAACCATTAATTATAGTAAGTCCATCTTTGATATTCCAAAAAGAACGCTGACTCAACGCTGAATGATTTTTCGATTACTAACCCGCCCGTGCGTTTTCCCGCCCTAATGAAACCGCATATGAAACTACGTCATAACGAGGGAACTAATGTTCTCCTCATTCGCTAGCTTAAATATAGACAGAGTTGTCAGACCATGATTATAGGAATAAATATATGGTTAGTTGCCAATGGTTGGCCTAAAAACAAAACAAGAATGTACCAAATGCCGCACAATGAACGGTCACCTCCAAACAACAGCCGTCTCCCTGTTACAGTCAGTACAATATCAATCCAAATTGACGCTTTACTCTATTTTCACCTCCTCACAACAGCCATTTTTATCCTTCCTATGGTGGCTGTTGCATGGAGGTTCCACTATAATAGCATTCTGGTGTGTGTATTGGCAATATTATAATTCAAATAGTGTGGGGGCACCCGTTCTATGGCTACTTCGTCTTAAGGATTCCAATCTCTAATTCATAACCTCCATTTTGAAGAGTACTCAATTTCATGAATTTTACTGATATACATATATTGACATATTCCTGAGGGTTATGGGTTCAAACCCCACTGGTACCATACTTTTTTCTCTCTTTTTTTAGTTTTTAGGTAATGTTTCGTATTTAGAACATGAATTTATACAGTAATATGGAAGAAGAAAAAATTAATTAACAAAAATCAAGTGACTATGGATATTTAAAATACAATCCTTAACACTTCATATTATACTTCGAAAACCTTAAAATAACTTGGCGCATACACACCATGATATTATGACATGACGACGTATCGCACGGATCCTTAGCTCAGAGGTCAAGGACAAACTTATAAAGTAAATGCTATGGTTCCTTATCATGTGTGAGGGGGGGGGGGGGGATATTGCAGGTATATGTCTAGTTGATAATTAGTTTAAACATATTTATCCCAAGTCCATAATAGTTAATAATTGACAATAAAGGCCCCATTCTGTATTTCCCATGTATTAGTTCCAAGGCTTGGTTACATAAATATATATTGTATTCTACACTCCAATGTTTTCATAAGCTATTAGTCAACGTTAAAATTTGTGTCAGATTTTATGTATTTTTATTGAAACATATTTTACTACATTTGTACTTGTTTTTCTCGCATGGACTAATGGTATTTAAAGGCTAAAGAAACAGTATCATTCTCTAAAAGTTTTGATCAATTTATTTTTATACTTTATTGTTATGTGTGTGGTGGGGAACTCGAGATGTATGCATGTTTATGTTTTTTTGTACTTAGTAAAAAATGCAACCACAAAATACTGTGAGAATTAAGAGAACATTTTAGACCAAAGGATTTTAAAGAATAAAGCATATTTGTTTATTTTCAAAATGCTGAAGTGTTCTCTAGTTTTGGACAACTGTTGATCCTTTATTTCTTGTCTTTACCATTGCAGCCAAAAGAAATTGTTCTTGCATAGTTGCATTTTTTTTCATTTCTTTTAATTCTAGATTTGGAAATGCACCAGTTCTCTTTTACTGCTGCCATTGCAACCAATTTTGTTCTTAAAAATCATACAGAATTATTTTTTTCTTGAAAAATAGTCATTTTATGAAAAATATGTACATCCTGTGGTCAAAGGGAGGTAATAATTATCTCCCTTTGACGTTTCCTGTACATTTTTTTCAAATTTGTATGAATTTTTCTTCTGGTTGCTTTAGTTCCAAAAAAAAAAAAAAAAAAAAATAATTAAAAGAAAAATCAATAATTAATTATGCTGTTCTGTTATTATGTCTACTTGTTAGTGATTAGTTTTTACTGGTGTTAGTGGTCTATTTGTTCTGATGTTACGGTCTATTAGTGCTACTGTTAGTATGTGAGTTGTGCCCATGTTAGTTTGCATGTTAGTAGTGCTCATGTTAATTTGCATGTTAGGGTTATTTGTGCACATTTTAGTATGTTAAGAGGGTTAGTGAAGTAGTTAGTATACATACATGTCATATTACAATTTTTATACAGATATAAATATTCTTACCTGAGTGGGGGTTGAACTCACGACCTCCATGTTACAAGTCTGTCGTCTTATCCACTACACCACAAACCCACACACTATTGTGTGTCCAAATTTCTTATATCAATTTACTGTTAGCTCTTTATACATAGAACTTGTTGTAACAACTGTTTTCATTGGTTTATGCAATGTCACATGTTCCACTTACCTGTAAAAGCTGTTTTGACTGGCTAATCATTTTCCAAATCAAAATGGCTGGTCACGTTTTACAAAATACAGTTTGTTGGATTATTTTCTGGATTTAATGACTTGTAAGTAGATTCTAGAATTTCAAATTATATGTTTAATGGCAGGAAGTTGTTGTGTTTAACTATCGACATGCTAATTATTTTGTATCTCAGTGTTTTTTTAGTATAATTCATTGTGTTCATTTCGATTTTGACCGGAAGTGGACAAAGTTCATGATAGAAATACGTATTTGCATTTTTAAGCCTATTATTTACTGCTTGTGTTATTTTGTAGGTCTTATTACTGGAACCTCATCTGAAGGATATCTTAATGATAGCTTCCAGTGCAAGGTATGTTTTATTATTGACGTTGTGAATACATGCTGTTATTTGTTTGTACTTGCACTCATTGAACGTACATTTTTGAATAAATGATCAAATGTGGTGAAAATGTTTTAATTTCTTTTCATTTTAAAACTAAAGTCTGAATAACGCTAAAATTTCTTCCATATGACGGTTCATTCATAGAATTTTCATCCCTAAGTGATTCGTACTCATTTCGACCCAGAATTCACATTCTTACTCGTATACGTTCAACCTAGATTTTTGTTCTCCGAATTTTCGACCCTTTAAGACGAATCTTATGAGGTCGAACATTCTGAGGACGAATCATCATATAGGTCGAAAGTTCAGAGTTCGAATTTACTGGGGTTGATAATTCTTGGTACGAATCTTGGATTTGTGAGTTATTCACACTTTGTGTGTATGTCATATATTCATAACAAGAACTAATCGTTTTAAGCAGTTTTTATTGTTTTCTACAATATTTCAATCAGCACATCAACAAGTACAAACAACACCATATTTCTATCTTTGCTCAGGTGAGCTAAAAATTTCAAGTGTTATGACAAAAAAAAAAGAAGACCAAAAATATTCAGTTCCTGGAGCAGCAGAAAATACAAACATCTATTATATTGGCAAACACATGTCAGGATTTTATAAAACATAATTAATACAGCTAGTGTTAATTGTTTTCACGATAAAATAATATGGCAGGAATGTTGGTATAAATCATGAATTTGGTCAAACATAATTCAAATTAGTGGCAATATAATGAAACAACGAAAAATGGATATTCTTTAGTCTAGAGCATATCGGAGCATATCGGCAATATACAACGTGAAAGTAGACAAAGCAGTGATGAATTTCAAGAGACAACAATGCTACAACATTCACATACAATTACTTTGTACATAGAATACCAATCATAACCTCTATCAACAATATAAAATAAGTGTAAAATGAAAGTATACTAGACATATACAGTGTTTGTACAAGTACAATATATTATCCTATATACATGTATATTAAAATTGAGTACATTTGAACCATCAAACTTTCATAAATCATAGAACACCATTTGGCTTCGAGAAATCATATTTCATGATTGGCACGTCTTTGAACAGAGAAGATGTACACACTGACGACTGGAAATATAAAGCAACATAAAAAATTATGTTATCAAAAAATACGGTAAGTACAAAATTGATAGCTTCACTTTGTGTTATAATTATAAACTTAGCTAGAAGTTAGACATAGACCGTTACGTAATCTCACTGACTGAATAAATACTGGCTACTTTCTTCTTAATCTTTGATTTGGAGAGTATACCACGTACCGACAAACCATAGAAAACATTATAAGGTAGATAATTCATCTACACATTGCGTTTTTGAAAAGAATGTTTTCCATACACAAGCCTAATTGTAAAATCAAGTGACCACCACAGGGGCAGAGCCAATTTTTACCCCGGGGCCACGATTTGAACGAACTTGGTAGAGGTTCACATAACAAGTATCTAAGCTCTATTCATAATAAATCCTTTCAGTTTTGATTTTTAAATCATCTAATATAAGCTTATGTAAAATCAAGTGACCCAGTAGTCTACAGGCCATGATTGGAACAAACAAGGTAGATGTTCTCTAGACAATGCTATACACCAACTATAAAGCTCTAGTGGAGAGATTTTCAATATATGAGCCTATGTAAAATTAAGTTACCCCGGGGGCGGAGCCAGTTTTGACACCAGGGCCATAATTTGAAAAATCTTGGAAGAAGTCTATTGCTTCACGCCATAATTATATCTTAGCTCTAAAACGGGTGGTTTCTGACAAGAAGACTTTAAAACTTTTCCTATGAGCCTATGCAAAATCAAGTGACACCTGGGGCGGGTGAGCTAAAAATAGATGTTTAATGACGGGTGATAAAATATAACAAGAAATGTGTCTCTGCACGAATGCTCTACTCGGAATAAAACAAGTTTAACAGTCCTCTTAGTGAATAAGTTTGATGGAAATCGCAAAGAAAATGCACACACATGCATTACAAGATAATATTAAAAAGGGCAATAACTCAGCCAAATAATGACAGAATTGCCAAAGTCTGAAAATGGCATTACGGCATTTGATAATGATCAATATGTCAAACTAAGATCAAAAGCCTATGGGAATTGTTGGAGGAGAAGTGCACGCAAACATATCCACAGCAACACTTGATGATTAATGATCAATATGTGAAACAATGATGAAAATCGCATGAAAAATGTGGGACGAGTTGAGCACAGAAGTATCAAACCCGCCTCCGTGGTCGAGTGGTTAATGGAGTAGACTTCAAATCACTGTAACCTCTCACTGATAGAGGGTCGCGAGTTCGAGCCCCGCTACCGAACATGTCTCTTTATATGAGAAAGTAGACAGTTGCTTACGGAGGATGGGAGTCTTAAGTTTTAAGTCTATGTAAAACTCGCCAAAATTTAGATGTATAGGATTTACTTACCAATCAAGGTCCTTAGATTCATCTGGATTCCACAGAACATTTTTTGGTTTATCTGGAATATTAAAAGAAGTGAACAAGCAGTAAATCTTAAAGCCCCATTAGCATTTTGGATGTTGAAATTAAAGTAGGTCTTATTTTACCTAGAAAGATATCAGTGAAATTAACTTTTACTTGCAATAAAAAACATTCCGAAATTTTCTCTTTTAATCACAAAGTATTATAGAAATATGGCACAGTATTTTTTTCAATGATATTGCAAAAAATAAGAAAAAGCCTCTGACAACATTTCTACGAGACGTGGCTAAAGAAAGGCACCATGTATATTTTTTTAGATCAAATAAAATGTATTTAATATAATTTACTATAATCACATATATTGTTCTGTACTGCTAAATTTAAAAAGCTAATGGGGCTTTAAATAACAAAATGACAGTACTCTTTAAAACATGTAAAATCCACGCGGAGGCCAAGATGATAAATATGGATTTTTTTAAAACAAATAAATAATATAAAAAATAATAAATAAACACAATCTTAACTAAGTTATATCTATAAAACAGGACCAGGGACATGATGTGTGCATACACAATCGTATGAACCTTACAGAAGCATCATGGGAAGACACCATCACTGCAGCATACTGTATAGATCTAAAAGAAAAAAACCAAACATGTAATGAGTGATCTTCATCAGTTTCCAAAGATTCTACCGTCATATGGCACAAAATCAAACATTTCAGAATACAGTGTCAAGAAATTGGCTGTTGCATGCGGTGACAAGGTAAGGATAGGTACAGAATCCAGGCGATTGATAAACTGACCTTAAATACAGTTGAAAGCAAGTGTACAACCAAAAGTATTGTTATTAAATCGTTTATGCACAAAGAATGATAATCTTTGGACTGCGTAATTTAAAACACCTACCTTAGACTGATGGTCAAGTCTTCATTGCCGTACACAGACATCGAAAAAAAATTATATTCGTTCATATGCATCATTCCTAGGCTGCTCACTGTTCTTGTTGCGGCAATCTATAGAAATAAAGAAACAGCAGGTGTCCAGTTTAGAAATGTTATATTCAAACAACACGCTGTATACAATAAACAACTATGCTCCCATCGGCATGCTTGACATTAGATTTTGAATGTTGACGGGATCAATGTTATAGGAACTAGACGCTGCGTTTAATAAACTCATACGCCTCCGTGGTATGCCTGCGCGTGACAATATATTCTGGTACTAAATAAGGTCAATGTAGCCTTTTGTGGTCAATGAATGAGTATAATTTAGTTAATGTAAAAATAACCTACTTAACATCCAATTATAGTCAATTTTAATTAGAGGTTGAACAATATGCGTGAATTGGGACTGGTCCAAGGCAACAACTGTATAAATATTAAAGCGTTCTTGGCTAGAAGAAACAGTGCAATTTAAAAATATTATAAGTTCTTATCTGGTCAAGGTCAAATAAAGGTTGGTTACGTAATATGGGTAGTAGTGATGAACCAATAATCGGAAAACATCGATTAGCTACTATAATAGAAGCTTGTCGATGTTGTTGATCGATGTTACATTTGCATGATCGATCTTCGGATATGAGCGCATTAGAATAGAACCAGGGTTAAGAGGTCTGGTTTCCGTCTTTTAGACTGCATCACATCAAAAGAAGTTACTACATATCTATAAAATAATACAAGCAATATCTTTCTATCATAATAATTTGGTAGAAGAATTGATTACACAGTTGTCATATCTAAGGTGAGGCTGGTGAACATCACAGGCTCCCAGTGCTAGTTTCCAAGGGCTAGTTGGCCCTCTTGTTTCTGATTCAAAAAGAGAACCAAATAATGAACAACACATGTTGAATGTATAACCGATTCTAATCGGTAAAACCGGACCAGAAGCCTAAACCAATTCCAGATGATGATCGATTTTGATTTCCAACCGATGTGTAGATTGGGAATGGTCCAACAAGACACCAACTGTATGTAAGTGATATATAAAACGGTAAAGTATCATTTATCTCGTACGGACAGACGATCAGACAGTCAATTCAATCATTGATACTGAAAAAAAAACTTTTTTTTCTGGCTATATTTTTCACATGCAATGGAAGTGTAGTTATATATCTATATGTTTAAAAAGGGGTTTTATTGGTCATTTCAAGTATTTTTTTTGTTTGTTTATATTGAGTTTTACGCCCCCTTTCAACAGTCAGAGTCATATGAGGCGGACAGTTCACCTAACCATCGTTCCTGGGAAGAACCAGTACAAGACTCACATTCTCTGTATGGTACTATAAGTAAGACTAATTAATATCTAATTGGTTACGGCTGTAAGAACAAAATCAACTGTTTCATATTTTCAATACAGTATTTCAACAACGTCAATTGTTCTGTGTAAATCACACAAAATTCAGTCAACCAAAACGTTGTTTTTTCCGTTTGAAACTAATAATAATAGGGCTAAGGTTAAATCATACTTTGTTAGATGTTACTCGTGTAAATGTTAATTGACATAGTTGAAATACTGCATAGAAAATATGTACATACAGTTGATTTGGTGCTTACAGCGAACTTAAACAGTTACCATGGTGATCTTGCATTTGCAGCCCTTCCCAATTAGGCATATCAGTCTTATTGTCGTAAGGCCAATATCAAACTGCCTTTTAAGCATATAGATAGCTATATTTCCATGGCATGTGAAAAATAAAGCCATCAATCTTCAAAATAAGGGTTAGATTTTTCAGAATCACTTCCAATATTGTCGACAAAACCTGAGTATTCTAAGAACATATATTCACATAGGATGTTTTAACCTTGGATAGAGAAATGATTGCGTCACAGAATCAGCATATTTCTAAAGAGTGAAACTGTAACTAACATTACTTACCAGCCAAACAGTTGTCAAAATCTTCAAAAATATCTTATAAATCGCCAATATTTGTAATAAACAGCAATGTCTTTCACTGACGATACATAGGCAGTTTCTGTATGTTGCGCCTCTGCACTTGGGTATCCTAGCTGATATACATGCGTAGACGAATGGCATGAAAATTGCAAGGTAAAAATTACAACATACATTGTACATCATGGGTCATATTAAAGTATTCAAAATAATCATTATAAAAGAATTAGTACCAGTATTAACAATGGTAAGATACGTCGTCATCACGCGCCTGTTGAAAGCATCCTCCCTGGACACGAAAACTTAAACAAACCCAAGTCAAGAAAGGTAAAATGTTTCACTTTTAAATGTACATTTACATGAGTTCTATGTTAATCATACATGTTTATTTTTATACAGTGCAACCTATCCAGAGCGGTCCCCTCTTGAGTAATAGCCTCCCTTCAACAACAGCATGATTTGTCCCAAATGTACCATTTAACTATTAATTGAACCTCTCTAGAGCAACAACCTCTCAACAACAACATAATTGTTGCTTTGGAGAAGTTGCACTGTATATTGTGCTTCTGAAACAAACAAGATTTAATTTATTCAATCTAATTAATTGTTGTGTAACCTTTGATAAATGAGATGAGATCAGCAATTTTTCTATATACTCACGACCGGGTAATTAAAACACCAATGGTACACCAATCAGTTTTGTGACATAATCCAGGATGGACCTGAAAAATATCTATAACATCTTTCGGGTTTAACGGGCTTATCAACAAGAAATAAATCTGCACCGTTATGAATTTGAATCATGTAGTTGCTTGACGCACATCCTCTATCTTTTCAGAAATATATACATTGAAAAATAACATTTACCTTTTTTTCACACGAGTTTATTTACCTTTTCGTGCCCAGGGAGAAGCCTTTCAGCGAGTGCACGATGACGTAGTATCATAATATTGATTAAAATAACAATACCTCATCAATATCTTAAAAAATAAATTGAAGACAATAATACTAACAATATACATGTACAAATGTAATAACAAAACAAGGGATGTCCACGTGTTCCCCACGTGTATGTCTAGATTCCCATGTGCCGCTTCTCATGCTTAGTCAGGCCACTTTTCGAGGCGTACACCTTACCACAGTGTGAGCACACATGCATTTTCTGAAACAAACAAGATTGGATTATTTAATTTAATTAGTTCTTGTGTAAACGTTTATTAATAAGATAAGATCAGCAATGAAAGATCTACTATTAATTTTTAAGTCACTGCTGTATTATACTTGTAAAGGTTTGAAGACAATTGACAGAGTGTGACTTACGCAGTAAAATATTAATTATAAGATCATATTAAGGATGCATCCATTCAATACTTTCCATGATTATACATTCAGACAGCATAGTTTGGACAAATGCTATGAAATTTGTTGAAATGAGTCCAGGATGGACCTTTTCACTTTCTCGATACAGGATGGACCAATACAATATTTCAATTAAAAAAAGCCAAAATAACAACAAAGAGAGGAAAAATACATATGCATTTTGACTCAAATGCTATACGAAACACGCGGTGAAAATCCGTTCTATATACTCACGGCCTAGTATAAGTAAAAAAACACCAATGTTACATCAGTTTTGTGACAGAATCTGAAAAAAAACTAAAACATATTTCGGTTTCAAACGGGCTTATCAATAAGAAATAAAACAGCACCGTTATGAATTTGAAAAATATACATTAAAAGCGAAAAATAACATTTTACCTTTTTAACACGGGTTTGTTTACGTTTTACTGTCCATGGATGACCCTATCAACAGGTGCGCGATGACGTAGTATCCTATCATTGATTAAAATAACAATAACTCATTAATATCCTACATGTTCCCCACGTGTATATCTAGATTCCCACGTGCCGCTTCTCGTGCTTAGGCAGACCACTTTTGGAGACGTACTCCTTACCGCAGTGTGAGCACACCTGTATTTTCTGAAACAAACAAAACTGAATTAGTTAATTTAATTAGTACTTTTATAACATTTTATTAATGAGATAAGACTAGCAATGAAAGATAATACTTTAAATTTCTAAGTCACTGCAGTATTATACTTGTAAAAGTTTGAAGACAATTGACAGAGTATGACTTATGCAGTAAAATATTAATCATAAGATCATATTAAGGATGCATCCATTCAATCTTTTCTGTGATTATATATTCAGACAGCTTAGTTTGGACATATGCTATGGAATTTGTTGAAATGGGTCCAGGATGGACCTTTTCACTTACGCGATACAGAATAGACCATTTCAATATTTCCATTAAAAAGCCAAAATAACAACAAAGAGATGAAATATACATGTGCATTTTTACTTAAATGCTATATGAAACATGCGGTGAAAATCCGATCGATAAACTAACGGCCGGATCAGTAAAAAAACACCATTGCTAATGATAAATCAGTTTTGTGACAGAATCCAGGATCATCGGGATATCTGAAAAATAAACACTAAAAACATCCTTCGGGTTAAAACGGGCTTATCAATAAGAAATAAAACAGCACCGTTATCAATTTTGAAAAATATACATTAAAAGTGAAAAATAACATTTTTCACCTTTTTTTGACACGGGCTTGTTTACATTTTCCTGTGCAGAGATGACCCTATCAACAGGTGCGCGATGACGTGGTATCCTACCATTGATTAATATAACAATAACTCATTAATATCCTAAAAATAAATTGAAGTGAACAATACTAACAGTATACATGTACAAATTTAATAACAAAGCAAGAGATATTCACATGTTCCCCATGTGTATGTCAAGATTCCCACGTGCCGCTTCTTGTGCTTAGTCACACCACTTTTGGAGGCGTACTCCCGGTTATCACAGTGTGAGCACACGTGCATTTTCTGAAACAAACAAGATTATTGAATTATTAATTTAACCAGTTCTTGAATAACCTTCAAGTTATTAATGAGATAAGACTGGGCCAGCAATAAAGCATATACTATTGTATGATTTCTAAGTCAACCCTGTATTATACTTGACAAATGACAGAGTGTGACTTATGCAGCAAAAACAATGTAATCGTAAGATCATAATTATAAGGACGCATTCATAATTTCCATGATTATACATTTACATTCAAACAGCATAATTTAGACAAATGTTATGGAATTTGTTGAAATGGGTCTAGGATGGTCCATCGATCTAGGGTGGACCGTTTCAATATTTCAATTCAATACCATGCAACAGAAAGGGATGTAAAATGCATTATTGTGCATTTTGACTTTAAAATGTTATACGAAACACGCGGTAAAAACCTGTTCTATATACTCACGGTCGGGTAAGTAAAAACCACCATTTGTGACAGAATCCAGGATGGACATCTGAAAAAAAATCTTAAACTTCTTTCGGATTCAAACGGGCTTATCAACAAGAAAATAACAAATGCACCGTTATGAATTTGAACCATGTAGTTGATTGACGCACAACTTTGATCTTATCAAAAATGTACATTTTAATAAAAGTGAAAAATAACATTTTACCTTTTTTGTCTCGGTTTTGTTTACGTTTTCGTGTCCAGGGAGGACCCATTCAACAGATGTGCGGTGACGTATTATCCTACCATTATATAAATAAAACCAATACCTCATTAATATTCTTAAAATAAATTGAATACAATCATACAAACTATGTAATTGTTATACATGTCTATTCGAAGAAAGAATGCATAATTTAATTTTATAAAACTAACATACCTTTAAATTAAAACTATTCCATGTGTCTGTTGGCTAACAATCTGATAGAAAACTGGTTCTCCTTACAAACACGTGATCACTTTTTCATGAAGCATGAGAATTTCATGGTAAAATAAGTTGACAAAATGGGTGATAGGAAAGCACTGAACCGTTTTAAATTGAACATATAAATTTGCTGTGTAAACTAAAGGATTAACAATTAAAATACAGAACAACCCTGGTTAAATGAATTGGCCAGTGTAAAATTGTATGTGTAGTCGACAAGAGGATAAAGTGTGTGTTTTAATTAAATATTACAATAAACAAGAAATACAGTGCAACCTCTCTAAAGCAACACCCTTTGGGAGTTGCAAAATTATGTCGTTCTTGAGAGGTTATTGCTCTAGAGAGGTTAAATTTATAGGTCAATCGTGTAATGTGAAAAATCATGTTGTTGTTAAAGGGGGGTTGTTGCTCAAGAGAGGGCCGCTCTGGAGAGTTTGTACTGTACAGTCAAGTCGGCGTTATCGACCACCTCCGAATAAAGGTCATCCTGTGAATAAAGGTCATCCTGTGAATAAAGGTCATACTGTGAAAAAAGGCCATCCTGTGAATAAAGGTCATCCTGTGAATAAAGGTCATCCTGTGACTAAAGGCCATCCTGTGAATAAAGGCCATCCTGTGAATAAAGGTCATCTTGTGAATAAAGGCAAATCTTACAAAACGGTCATTTATTTTTAAGAATAATATGACCCCCGGGATAAATGTCATTAGTCAATAAAGGTTAATGTCTTTCCTAAAGGATACAGTCATTCCCTACCACACGTACTTACCATACGTTTTTTTCTCAATTTTATCATTTTCCCAACGTGAGGGCTATCTTCATGTAGCTATACGTATATCATATATTATTAAGAAGAAATGCTAAAAAGCTAAATGAATTATGCTGAAGTATCTAAACTTGTTTATGATAAAATCAGCAGCTGCAGCTGCACAAACATTTCCCGGCAATACTCAATTCATTGATATTGAAAATTTAAATAAATTTTCAGAATTCCAAAAATATCTCTTTTTGTGTGAAATGCATTTTTAAAAATATATACACAAACGTGAAAGAAAGTGTGTCCATGATTTTGATTGTTGTTGAAATATGATGATGTTATAAATGTTATAACAATAGGTTATATCTCTTCACATTTCGCCTATATACGATGCGTTTACGGTGACCGAAGTATTATTGTAGCCTACTAGCTGTTGTGGCAACCTTGCGGAGACAGAAGGCAGTCGTATGATTTTCGTTGGGAATCAAGGGCACCACAGCCTATGGGATTTTGTTTAGCAAAAAGATACACAAATTCAAAACTCGTAAGTCGTTGCCCGTAGACATGTCGCAGGTGGCAATGCCTGATCCCAGCTCAGTCATCATGAGGTGGCCGTTCAGATCGTGCAGCCAGTGGATGATTTTCCTCATGGACAATGTGACTAAAACAAATCGTACTGAGATTGTAGACTCATACCCATGGAACCATCGAACGGTGCCCGCAAAGCAGCCGTAGGGGCATCATACGATTTCCAAGGGAAGCTTGTTGAGACTGTATAGAAACCGCGCAAACCTGTCATGTCTCGCACGAGGCTCTATTATAATGTGAACACATATGCCGTAGACCGTAGCCGCCACCTACAATCTCCCCAAAACACAATTGAGGTAAATCGTAGACTAAAATAGCGTACGGTGTCCGGGTCAAATTGTAACTACAGGGTAGGCATTATCCATGGAAATGGTAAAAATGTAAAATATTACGTAAACTGTGTTATTGATATTACTTTTAATTGAACGATAGACAATTTAATTTTAGCTGCTGAATAGAACTCTTGTACACATTCCAAAGAAAAAATGTCCAGATATTAACTTGAGCGACCTGTACGGCACCAGGTAAATACCATTTTTTCATCAGTATTATCTACACTGCTGAGAAAAACCTACACCTTACTGTCACTTATATCTTACTTCAGATAAATAACATTCTCAGACAAAGAAGAACAAAAATGCAGTATTTGATGAAAATTTAATTAAGAAATGAATTTTTAATAAAAGTTCTTCACAGGAACGATAGTAAGTTGACTCTGACTGTTGAAAAAAAATCAAATAAACAAACAAAGCCTTTCTGTGCGGCGTCCTTGAGAAGGCATGAGGCGGCCGTATGATTTTCTTACGGAGTTACGGGCTCCACAGCCTATAATATGATTATGTTAAGCAAAAGGTTACACACGTAACGACGCCCGTAGACATGTGGCATGTGGTATTGCATGATCCCCGCTCATACCTCTAGAGGTGGCCGCTCAAAGCGGCCGAATGATGAATTCCCTCATGGACATTAACCATTGTACGGAGATTGTAGACTCATGGAACCATCTAACGGCACCCCTGAAGCACATGTATGGGCACCATACGAATTCGAAGGGTATTAAGCTTGTCGAGACTGCTCTGAAATTGCATAATTTCCGTAGATCTCCGCGCAGCGTGTGTGAGGATTTCTTGAGAACGCACGACACCCTTATAAATCATGCGAACACATATGCCGTAAACCTTGACCATTTATCAATTATGGATAATTTCAGCTACTGCGTAGAACTATTGTACACACTGCACAGAAGAAAAGTCCAGGTGTCCACTTGTGCAACACTGTACTGCACCAGGACAATGCCATTTTCTAAATTGTTGAGAAATACCTACACCTTACTGACACTTACATGTCATATTTCGTATCCAGGAGGGGCGATCCTGAAGTTTGTACACTGGGGTTTATAATTTCGAAAATGCTAATTATATATAAAGATATTGGACAATAAATAACACAATGTGAAATCTACATATTTGCTTTATTTATTGCATAAAAATGACAACCATAATTATGTAAGTTTATCTCCAATTACACCGGTGCAGTCATGACGTTACATAACGCTATGACTGAAAATTAAAATAAAATAACACGCGGTCTACTTCCTCCATATAGTCTCCGTTTTTTTCGTATTCCATATTCATGCAACCACTTAATGCATGTATCCTTCTACCAATTACAACCACACCTGGATACTGTTGTTTGTGTCACTGAGATAAAGATTTCCAACATTCGCTCAACTGTTCATTAATCTTATAAATACATGATTTAAAATGCATTTTGCTCCTGCTACACCGAGGTAGTCGACAAAGAAACGTTCTTTTACATGAAAACAATTGTTTAAAAAAACTAGACATGTGTCAGGAGCACACGAATGTCCCATCTAAGAGCTAAGTTAAAAAGGGACGATAACTCCTGGCGAAATGTCTGGATTTTAACGAAAATCGAACTTGTAGTTTATTATACACTCCTTCTAATAAAATATGAAACCAATCCAATATTTCTTGAGTTATCGGTCGGAAATCAAAATTTGAACGGACGGACGCACAGACGCAGGGGCAGGGGTAACACTTTATGCGCTTCCACCATTCTTCTCTTTCTTCATTTGTATCCCAACTCTTATTTTAAGGAAATCAGAGTAACGTCTATGTGTATATCTATGTGGTTGTTAACGGCTCAGCCACACCATAGAGTGGCGAGGGGAGACACAATTAAGAGAACCAAGCATTTGCATGGATCCCTGCTCTTTCTTCGAATAGTTTTTCCATGTTCTTTATAGTGCCTGAAGTACTGATACACGCCTGGCCTGTATCATGTGAGTTTCGCAACACAGAACTTGGTACGGTAGTTGGGATGAAAATATCGGAAGGCGGAGTCGAAATTCGAACCCTTGTTTAGATTTAGTATATTGATAAATCACACATACGCGTCGAAACAAGAGTCAAGTGAACACACGATTTCAAGAAAAAAATACACAAAAGGATAGATGTAGTTTATGCTAATTACAAAAGTATCATTAAAAGGAATTAAAGCCTTGTCATAGTTAAGGCGCGAGATAGTGAGCTCAAACTCTTTGAGCGGCACAAGTTCTCTGTGGCATTTTGTCCTCCGCCGCTGACAGTTCATGTGGTGAAGGTAGCTTCAAGGATCAATGTGAGTACTGTTAGAGAATCCAGGAAAACCTGGTAATTTAACTTTCTACTGGTATATAACTGAAAACCAGTTAAAAACAGGCCTGCCTCATATTAAAAAAAAAACTCTAGATAGCAACAGACAAAGAAAAAACTGTCAAGAACAGGATAGAATATAACGACGCTGCCAAGGACGTGGCTTTTCCGGTGCAGACTTGGTCAATCCCTCGCAGTATGTTCAAAGCTCGTTCTGCACGCGGTGCCGATGGATGAGAGTTGAACGAAGATACAGTGCTCGTGGTTGCTATATCCAAATAGAATTTGGTTGTCATGGTAAAACTTGGCCACTTGGGTAGAGAGTCTTGTTCTGTTTTTACGTCGCCATTTGGATTCCTGAAATACAAGATGAACATAAGTAATACCTCAATATCACTGATAAAAATGTAGGTATTAAAATACTGGCGTACTGTAAAACACACATGATTACTTCGTAGTAACCATATTTCATTATGTCTGTAACAATGAAATATAGAAGGGTGTAGATAAATGCTTCATAATGACCGTGATATAAACGCAATAACAAAACATAAGCAATGTAAAAGTTACGTATAAAAATATCTTTTGGTACCGTGTTGCATAGCAACGGTTCTCTATAAATCAACTTTCATTAAAATTGCAATTATTATCAAACACCATGTGCTTCGTTACGTAACTTACAGCACGCTGTCACATAGCATTTAATACGGCTATCTTCTGAGCTGATTTTATGACTGAATTTGGACCACACTCACTCCATCCTTATGCGCTTGTCCTACATGTACACTTGCGTTAGATTCTATTTCTGTTTGTTTATTTCTACAGAGCACAATGTTTGTTCCTATTAGGGTTGTACATGTAGACGATTGAGTTAAGTACAGTTTGTTACAGTTTTCACATAGACATTTAATACAAGCAGAATAAAAGCTGTTTAATAGAATCTATTTAAACTTTGCTTGGTCATAGAATAGGTCATAGAATGGGAAATAGAAAATATTCTACGGTCATGCAAAGTTATGATAAATTCTATGAAACAGTTTTCATTCTACCAATTATGTCTATGTGAAAACTGTACACAGAAAACTGTAGCGATCGTTTTTAAGTGCTTCAAGAGCTTCATCATACAATTTAGTGCGCCAGTCTCCGTTTTAATCGGCTAAATATGAATATATACTTGTAAATGTAATACACTATCAACATGTTCCAGCAGTGATATTTTGATAAGTTAATAAGGTTAGAATTGAATGCACCTAAATGTGCAGTGAAACCTGTGTTAGCAGCCACCTCTGAATAAAGGCTACCCTGTGAATAAATGCCATTCTTATGAAAACCAAAGTTGATCATTTAGAACAAAAATGACCCTCCGAATAAAGGTCACATTATGTTTTTCCCCATAGTGGTCATTGCTCACAGGTTTAACTGTATACTTAGTTTACCTCGTTATAGACGCGCCATAATTGTTAAGGTTCTTGAAAATGTGATACTAGCTAGAGTACTCACCCACTTTTAGCGAAGTTTGACCATAACGTCATTAAGGTCTTGGACAAGAAGATATCATTTTGTGAAATGTTCCCAGGATATATAGCATCGAAATCAAGCGTCAATTTCTCTCGAAACGAGGAAGGCAATCCAAAGATATAGGGAACTTCCATAAAATGTGTTGCACCGGATAGCAATTCAGGATAAGGCGCAAAATCAGGCTTTTGGGAAAATATGTAGAAAAAAATATTGTTCTTTCTATCGTTCCTGTACATTTCAGCTACTAACAATGATGGCACAAGCATAGTTAATTCGGTCTCCATATCAATTATCGTTTCCATTGCAATATCGTTATTGACAGTTTCCACACCTTGAAGGTAAAGATCAACGACCTCCTTTACCTGTGCATTATCAAACTTGTCACATTCGCGTTTCAACATTGCTTTAGCAAGGGTTGTAGTTACATTGTTAATTTGGAATTTTGAAATACTGCTCCAGAATCTGAAATTTAATGCACCATCTTGATTAGTCACACCTATGATAACATCAAGTCCAGAGAGAAATTTCACGGCATCCTGTCCTGACTTGGTCGTGGCATTTATCAATGCCAGTGGCGCATCCTTGATAAAACTGCCATCAATAGTCGGTAGATACGTAAACCAATAGTCGGTTTTTAAGTCTCCGGCAGGAATTAAACGTAGACATTGCATTGTCTCCGAGGCCGATTTCCTTTGGCAATTCAATTTTAGTGCCAGGTCTCTGAATCCGTCTTCTGGATTTCGCTTGTACGCCCAAGGTGATAAATTACTTCCGCTTTGTGCTATGACACGCTGGAAGAGTCCTTTATTTGATGGTTGTGTCGCTTGATAAAGCACGGCAGCGCCACCTGCGGAGTTTCCAAAAATAGTTACAGCATTGTTATCCCCGCCAAATGCAGCGATATTGTCATGTACCCATTGCAAAGCAAGTTTCATATCCCAGAGGCCATAATTTCCCGTCCCTTTCGAACCGTCACTTAGGAAACCAAAGACATTCAAACGATAATTTATTGTTACAACAATCACGCCATGAAAAACACTCAGTTTGTCACCATTATATACATCGGCACCACCAACGCCAAATCCTCCACCATGAATGTATACCATGACTGGAATGGTCCTGCCACTAACGAATTGTTTTTCTGGCATATAGATATTTAAATACAAGCAATCTTCACTTTGTTCGTATTCATTTTTTTTAATGTATAAATAACATCGTTTGGTCTGAATACAATGTGGACGGAAATATGTTGCGTTGTAATTAGAGTTTAAGATTCCACGTGGAACAGGGTTTGAGAAACGCAGTTCGCCAACAGGTGGTTTCGCGTACGGTATACCAAGAAATTGTAAAACGCTTCCAGTATCATCGTTCATTAATGAAGACACTGTATCTTTCACACCAATGAATGTCCCTACGCTTGTTTTCACGATAACATCAGATTGTTCCGTTGATGTAACACTTATACTAGTATGACATATAAAAGCTACAAAAAATATCAAAATTTCAGATAGTGTTGCCATTTTTTGCCACACGGCTGCTAACACAAAAAGTCACATCAAACAGATTTTAATTGTCCATCAAACTCCCACAATAAACACGTACAATACAAACAATCTATACGTTTATACTCCTACGTAACTAGCTAACAGTTAAGTATAATATTTATACTTCATGGAACAGTAAAACTCTGCTCTAGAATTTCTAATTCGGTCGATAAACAATCTAAGTTGGTAGAGAACCGCTGCATCAGTTTATATCATGCATGAACTGTGAGCATTTTTGTAAGAACAAGCGTGTGGTAGCTCCTATACCGACTTGATATTGGGTAGGCTTATCAGTTCTGTTAATGAGGTTTGTAATTGCTATAACGTAAAAACTCCTTTAGTTGGGCTTTGCTGGGCTGATATCTCATACAAGTAAGCCTGTATGTTTACATGTTGGTAAAAACACACAGTACATTGTAGCTGCGTCATGTGACTATGATTTGACTAGGTGACATTAAGTTTGACCCTAGATGGCCCATGTTCGAGGTTGTCCTAGATATTATTAAAACAAACATTCTGACAAGGTTTGGTGAAGATCCAATCAAAACTGACCTTTAGAGCGTTAACAGTGTTTTCATGAGATTTAGCCCCGTTGCCCAATTTTGACCCCAGATAAGCCACGTTCGAACTTGTCCAAAATATCATTGACACAAAGATTCTGACAAGGTTTGATGAAGATCCAATCAAAAGTGTGAACTCTATAGAGTGTTAACAAGGTTTTCCTGGGATTTGACCCCGTGGTCTTATTTTTGCCCTTAGGTTCAAACTTGTCCAATATATCATTCAGGCGATCATTCTGAAAAGGTTTGAAAAAGATGAAAATCCAATCAAAACTGTGACCCCTGGCGTGTTAAAAACGCCGGACGACGGACGTTGATCTCCGAGCGCTTCGTGCTCAGGTAAGCTAAAAAAGGTACTAGCGGTCGATGTGGGTTTACCATGTTATAAGTTTTAAAAAGGTAATAGCAGTTAGAATATTCAGTAAAAAAAGTAAAAACGATGTGTTAATGTGAGATCAGACTCAACATTAAAAATATTGATTTATAATGACATGCATATATCTATTAAAACGAATACATGTAATGTAATAATTACATATGTATGTAGTTCAGCATCGCGAAATTAATTTAGGGGTTGATTTTCGCTGCAGAATAGTGGGCTGGCAATTTATTTTTGTTAACATTCTATGCTTTAACTGAAATCGAAACGCTGCAATAGAGAATGATTTTTTTGTCAAAATAACGATACAAATTTGGGTCGGTGAATTGGTTGGCAGTGTAATCGAAAACAGAAGAAGATAAACGTTTTTAATGATTGCCTACTGGTATAAACTTACTCTAGGCAACCAGTACCATAATACAATGTAATTATATATTTTTTTGCAGCCGTCGATTTAATCTTGAATATTTCTGAAAATTGCTGTTCGCTATCAGAAATCTACACAATTAATCTTGATTACTTATCATTCCATAAATTCATATAGGCTAATGTTCGACATAGCAAGAAAACCTGTGTTTTGGCAACTTGTCATTTCTATCAGAGAGGTTTATATTCTTGATAAATTGAATCAAAACCTGGCCATTTTTTACATTTTCAAGTCTCTAGTCTTTCATCATTGAGTTTAAAATTTAGTGAGATTGTTTTTATAATTGGACAATCTAGACTCGCTTCGCTCTACTAGCTCAGATCGCATACTTCTGGAGAATTTTGTCCGATTTAGTGTTGGTCTGCTTGCCGCTCTCTAACACGTTAATCAGAAAAAAATGAAAAACAAAAAAAAAAAAATAAAAAAAGTGTTGATTGTGCCAGAGACGTATATAATACATCTCTGATTGTGCTAGGTGTTTTACGTAATCGTGAAAAAATCACGAATAAGAAACCTTAGGGAAATTATTTTAGCAACTTCGTTAGAGAGTCTCGAGCTAGATGTTGTTCTGTCAATTATTATCTAAGTTCAAAACCTTGTGCTTTCAGACAAGAAGATTGTTTTTCATATATTCCTAAGTCTATACAAAACATGTGACACCTGGGGCGGGGCCAATTATGACCACAGGGACATTATTTTAGCAACTTTGTTGGAGGGTATCTAGATGGTGATTCACGCCAATTATCTAAGCTTTAGACCATGTGGTATAACACAAGAAGGGTTTTAAAGTTCTGCATGGAATAACATTCTTTTAGCAACTTTTGTAAAGGACCATGTACCCAACGATCATTGCAAATTTCACTCAGTCACGTGAATGACTCTTTTCTACGGATTTAAAATGATTTTTGCAATCACTTTACAGTGATTACCTTTACAATGGTAGGTACAGTGCCCCTACGATAATTTGACTCCCGCCAATTGCCAGCTCAAGCCAATCCAAAGATAATAGTTTTAACAGGATCCCGTGCTTTTCACTTTTCACATCCTTCGGAGTCAATACACGTGTTTTATGTAACTACATACATATATATATATTGAGTTTAATGGGCATGTTCATTTTGCAGTACATATAGATAAAAATGTATATCAAATAAGTATTAAGATACAAACAATACTTTAATAATTTTTATTATGTATTCCCTGATAATTTAAAAACTAGTAAAAAATGCCGAAAGAAAAGGATATTCGAACCAGCGCGGTAAATTGCAAAAAGTTTGTCAGCTGCCTACCTTACCGACTGTTCTATGATAAAGCGTATATGAAAAATGTATGTTATCAGCATTAATTTCCGATTTGTTTTATGTTGTCTACCCTATATATTGTTTATTGAAGTCATTCTACAGCTTTGTTAGTACACATCAAATTATCGCGGGGGAGTTATGTCGCCCAAGGTTCGAACTTGACTGTAAGAAATTTGAACTACATGTATATTTTTCCACCGAAAAATCGTGAATTTATCTAGCAACCTCGCTACACAAATTCGGCCTGAATTATTATACTAAATACACATTAAAACTCCAGGGATATGAATGACAATGCATGTAAACAATAATAAATATCACTAAAATGCACTGAATCGGTACAAAAGATAATCTAGGAATGTTCTACTTACGTGCAACTAGCAAAAATCGTCGACTACATAGTACATGCACCAGTACTGAGCGCTTGAGCCAAAAATGTCAGCTTTTAAACAATAACAGTACAAAGGTCATGTAATCATTATATTAATTCAAATGTTTACCGTACGTTTCTGTTTGCGCAACGATTTTGTTAATTTCACGGGAGTAGAACATTCTCGGATTATTCTTTTGCATTGAATCAGTTTCTTGGGGTCGAAATTACTAGCAGCGAAGTTTGTAAAGTCATTGTCACGATATCTTATTAACATGATTCACCGTTTAATTTATGATTTGTAACTGTCAACTTCTAGGAAGTTTCTAAATTCAAGGTAAATTATAAGTCTATCTGCACATACATTACATATATATTTAACAGCGATAATTATAGTTCTGAGTTCACATTGTACTCTCATCAAGCTAAATATCTAGATAAACGAAGGTGTTAATTGAACAGTTGTATTAGTAGATACTTTTCGGATAATGATCAGTAGTCGGATATAATTGACGTTGGTACGCATTTTAAAATGTAGAATGCCAATGAAATTGACGGGAATGAAACACCTATCCGATTACTAGTTATTTTCCTTTAATGACATTGATGAACAGAATGTTTCATGTTCGCTGGTTTCGGTGGTTCTGCTGATAAATCTGCAGGTACAGTCGTATGAACAGTAACGGATCTGACATGAACAGTTACAATAGCGGGTCACGCGAATGGTTATGTACAGTTTTCCACAGATTTCTCCGCTGTCTTTCAATATTATTTGATCAAACATTTCTATTCCCTAATGTTTTTTGTCCTTTTCAACAAAAGATTATCTGAAAACAATGTTTTGATCAACCGTGTCACGGGACGGGGCCAAGTCGAAAAAATGTCTCGCCGGCACAAAGCAGTCTAATTAGTTGGACTATGAATTATCATACAAACAATGCTTTTACAAAGAAAGAAATATATGATGATGACATTAAAATTATCATTAATTAGTCAGTTTTGACAGCTCAGGTGACCCCCTGTAAGACTAAGAGAATGTCAAACATGTGACCCTTTACTCAAATTACTGTTTATATTGACTCGCTATTATAATTTATACCAATTACTTCCATATCCGAAAGGTATGTAATGGTTGAAGTTTCGTAGTTAAAAAGGCAATTTTGGTGTTTTTGTGAATAAAAATGAAAATTTGCAGTGTGCCTGTTATCATTTTAGACCAAGATATTAAATGTGGTAATTGTTGACATCAATTAACACACTAGTGATCCACTACTATTCATACGACTGTAGTTCCTTAATTCACGTTGTTTATGGAGTGGAATTTGATGTGGCTAAAGTATGTTGGTACAGGTTATTACACACAACATACAATTTTAAGTTTAATATTTAAAACTTGACAATTAACACAGACTTTTTAAAGCACACTTACACATATTATTGTTATTTCTATAGTTTTTTTATTAAGGTATACCATTGATTACTGAAGAATTTTGACGTAATTTGAATTTCCTCACATAAATAATTATGCAGTTCTTTGTTGGGCTGAGAGGATGGCCCTTCTGAATTCATTCATGAAATGGGCCAACTGAAAAGCTAAATAAGTACGGCTAGTTGTCTGTCAGATTGTTGTTTTCCAAATGTTATAATTATATATCACCAGGGCCTTTTTCCAAGAATTGGGAAGTGGCCTTAGCCTTTCATTTTGAGAAGTTCAAGCACAATACTTGGCCAAATTCTGAAAAGGTTAGATAACCGAGGGGGAATAGCATTGTATTTTTGGGAATTTCTTGCCTCAAATTGGGGAAAAAAACAGCCTTTTTGCAACTGGGAAGTCACCGAATTTCGGCCTCTGTTATAGAAGGAAAAAAGGCCCTGATCTCAGTTCCTTTTGTTTGTTTCTAGTTACATGTACATTAAAAATAGGGTATGTAGGTTGGGCTTTTTTCTTTGTGTTCTTTAAAGCATGTGGAAAGATAAAAAAAATAATGAGAAAATGGATATACACATGTACAGTTCCCCCGACCTAATAGAAAGTCAGGGGTGCTGTGAAAAATTATTGTAGACTAGGTCGGGTAACCAGAAACAACCATTTTTTATGCCTATTTAAAGCTTTTCCCTCACTATAAAAAAGTAATTGAATTCTATCCACAGGAACCACCATGAACCCAAATTTTGGGAACAGTGGGTTCAGACCACAAGTGCCGCCGGGCCAAATGATGATGCCCAATGGATCAATGATGCCACCAAATCAAGGTCAATATATGAATCCAGGTCAAGGTCATTTCATGGGTCCTGTCCCGAGTCAGATGATGATGGGTACAACTAATGTAAGTATATTTCAAACTCATAAGTCATATTTCTTTTCATCTTTAATATAGCCTGCCCGTCTAGCTCAGTGGCTAGAGCGTTGGTCTGATGATCGAGAGGTTCTGAGTTTGAACCCTAGGCGATGCTCACACTTTCCTTGACAAATTTGACTGAAGATATTACATCCTATGTTAAATTATCCTCCACCTCTGAATTATGTGGGGTAGCTTGGCAGAAGCTTGCGGATAGAATGTGGTTAGTACTGCCTGGTTATGGCCTAAATGAAGTCCAGGAAAGCTGGTTAGGATAACTGTCCGCCATGATATAACTGAAATATTGTTGAAAATGGCATAAAACCCTATGAAACAAACAAACAAACAAACATCTTTAATATAATGGCTTTATTAAACAGATTTTCTTAATGTGAAAAGCCGCTCGATTTCTTTATTGTTGCATTCAGATGATGGGGATGAGAATGAGACCAACTGGAGCCCCACCAAGTTACCATCAAGCCCTTAACCGAAGCATGCGACAACAGCCAAGGTACTTTCTTGTTTTTCACGGTCGTTATTTCTCATCTTTAACTTGAGGAAATCAATGAGATTTTGTCACGGTTTTCAAAATTTGTAAAAAAAATTATGACATTTAAAGCTTTTTTCTGTAGCATTTTATTCACAAATGATAGAGTTCAGCCATATTCCTGTAAGATTGTATAAATGCTTTACTGTGTGAGACAAAAACTTTTCTGTATTCTTTCAAAATGTTTGTTTATAAGATTGATAAAACCAATTTGGTTTCTAGTACCAAGTGGGTTGGCTTGTATATATCAATCAGTTAATGTCCTCTAATGGTACTTTATATATACAGAGGTCAACGGGTGAACCCTAACTCCAGAAAGACAGAAGAACAGATTCAGAAAGAGAAGTATTTCCAACAACAGCAAGACAAACTAAAACATTTTGGTAAAACAGGGGCAGCAACTCTGGATCCTAACAAACTTGTAGATTCCATATTTGGTAGTAGCCAACCTGCATCTAAACCAAAAACGAAGCAGCCTGTTGAAGGTACATAGACAAATTTATGCCAGGAGTTGGTGTTACCAATATATAGTGACAGTATCAACCGTCACAACAGCAATTTAGAACTGTTTAATTCATTTTAGGAAACTGAACGATAGATTGGCTTTCTATAGCTGTCACTCACTATGTATAGTATAGGCGTGCATGAATTTTGATGCGAACTAAAGTACCACGTATAATATTTCTACTTCAGCTTTCATTAGCCGTCATTTCGCTCGGCTCGCATGAATTTTTATTCGGACCTAAGTACCGTACGTACATCCGCCATGCAATTGTTAAACTAGTTTCTGTTTCATGTTGCAGTGCAAGTCCATGTTAGTTCAGTTGCCAGGAGTATATTTTCTGTACTTAGATTTATCTTAAGATCCATAAAATCTGAAATTAAGAAAGAAACATCATGTAGAATAATCACAAATCAATTCATCAAGGCTTTTGAATTTATTACTCAAAATAGTTTATTTACGTTTGTCTTTTAGGCATTTGTTTGTTATTGAATCAAAATTACTAAAAGATTAAACACATGTATGCAAAGACTGTTGACAATTATTGACGGCTAAGATGTTTATGTATTTGTAAATGGCTTGTTTTATACAATGCACTTGTACAAGTATTTTTTAGAATATGCAAATCACAATGAAATAGCTATAAAAACATGAGATTTATCCAAAAAAATGGAAACCTTTGATTTTGTATTTTTTTGTTTCTGAAGTCATCTTTATTTACAAAACTGTAAGTTTCTTATTGTTTTTTTTCTCACAGTACCACACCAACTTAAACAACAACAACATCAACAGCAGCAACAACAGCCAGCAACTATTGATGCTGATGATGGATTTGGAGACTTCTTGAGCAGTTCTGGTGGTAGTTCAGTATTGGCTCCACCTGTACATACTCTTCAATCAAATTCAACACCTGGTATTAGTAATGTACAATGTAATCAGGAATCCTTTGGTAATACTGAAAACAGCGGGACCAGTATGACAAGTCAACCTATTTCTATGGCAACGCAAATACCTGCAAATACTGAAAAGAAAGGTAATGATAATAATATTAAAATAAATGGTAATAATTGACTCTATACGTTTTAAAAGAATCTTTATAGTACAGTACAACCTCTCCAGAGCGGCCCTCTGTAGAGCAACAACCTCTATAACAACACCTTCAAAATTTCCCTAAGTTGATATTTATTATAAATTTAACCTCTGTAGAGCAACAACCTCTAAACAACGGCTAACATTTGCAGCTCCCACAGGGTGTTGCTCTGCAGAGGTTGTACTGTATGAGCATATGATTTTGGGAAATATTTATTTTGATATTTAAAGCATATGATTGCAAACTATATGCTCAAAATACTGCGCTGATTGCATTATGATTATTCCATTTTATCTCACTCTACAGTCAAATAAATCGAGGTTTCTAATGAGCGATGCGGAATAAGTTTAATGATGAATATATGAGCTCACTAACGAGAGTGATCATATAACTTATATATATGTATGGAATAAAATTTGTTCCCGATCAAAGAGCCCTTACGGTTCAGTCTGAAAACAGCTCATCAAACCTGATGTTGGGGACTTGTGAAACTTGCATTACTGTACAACCGAGTTCAAAAGCCGAAGTGACCTTCACTGGTTTGACTTTGAATCCCATCTGGGACCAGAGAAGGTCGCACTCCTAACCCGGAGGTTGCGGGTTCGAATCCTGTCTGTGGCAGAATTTGTCTGGAACCTTTACAATCCCTTCTTTCGGCGCGAGTACTGGTCAGAATCCAGGAAGCAGTCATCGAGAGAAGTTAATATAAGTTGTAAGAACGTGCTCTACAATCCATATAAAACAGATAAGTTGAAACTAAACTAAACAAGAGGAGTTTCACAGACCTAGGCCTAAATTAAAAATATGTTTGTTTGCCCTTTACTGACCCTGAATTTTAGAAGAGGGTCGGTAGGCAGAAAAATATTTTATTTTATTACACTTCTATCTAGATGCATTCTGTAGTCATTTTATGTATTCTGCTGCCATACAACAATTTATTGTGTGCTTTAATAAGCCATAAACATGTACTCAGTGCCTTAACACACATGATTGTTATCCTTTGTTACATGTATTACTTTAAATGTTTATTGAAAGCACTGAGTACATGTATATTTTTCTAAGTATAAAAAGAGTTCTCCCAGATTTTGCAATAAAATTTTTTGAGTCGGCATGATTTTTTTGGGTCGGTCGGTAAAGGGCAAACAAACTTAATTTTAATTTAAGCCCTATGATAATCTGTCCAGCTATCTTACAGAAGGCTGTTGGTTCTATCCAGGTTTATCTATAAGGTTAAAGATTTTTGGTGCGACATTAAACCCCAGCGAAAAAAGTAAGTAACATGCTGTAAATCTTATGCTTTTTAATTGATTTCTGTTACAGATCTTAAGAAGATGATGATGGACAGTTGTGATTTATCTGCACCGCAAAAAGCCAAAGTTTTCCATAAACCATCTTTAAAGGTTTCTATTTCTGTTACTTATTCTGGTGTGTTTGGTTTCAGGTTATAGATAAACTTAAGTCAATTGTTTATTGTTTGTGACAGAAAACTTTAGTTTAATGTTTTGAAAAAAATACAACAATTTGCAGTTAAGAAGGTATTAAGTTTTCTAATGATAACTGACATTTTAGTACTTCCACTGTTTTAGGCTTCTTAATGATGCTTGCTACAGTTTCCAGTTTTTTTTTCAGAGACATACTATAGCAAAAAACGAAAACTCATTCATGAATTTTTTTTTTTCATGATCAGCCAAAAAATTAAAATTCAAGGGCAGATAACTCAAAAACGAGTTCATCAACACCCAATTTTTTTCACCTAAAATGTTTCTGTTGTCATATGCTATGATCATGCAAAGTTTAATGAAAAAAAGGAAAGAGTTTTCATTTTCCCTATAATATGTCTATGTGAAAAAAACTGGAAACTGGAGTAAACGTCCTTTGGTAAATAACTTCTGTAGGATGTTAGTTACTTAACTTTGTAGAACAATTCATCTTAAGTCATTCCTAATTCGATTTTTCTGGACAAATTAGTTACGAGTCATACTAATGAAAAAAGTAATTAGTCCTAATACTGTGTTGCTGCACAATTCTGTACAAAGACTCTAATGACTGCTCAATACCAGGGAATTTCTTTATCATATGGTTGTAGCCTGTAAAGGGCAACTTCACCATTGAAAATTCTTTTGAAATCATGCTATTTTCTCCAAATTTCCAATTTACTCCTTGAAGAAATTTCATTCCCCGAATTGGTTGCAGGCAACATTTTTCCCCCCAAAAAAGCTTCAACCAGCTATTTCGTGAAGGCCTAGGGCACCTTCCCCAAAACATAAAGAAATCCCCAGAATGCAAAATTAATTATACATTCAAAAATTGAACTCGGTGCTTCATATGGTGTCATAGTTTATCATGGAAATGTTTTTATTTGTAAACTAAACTTTCAGGAGATTAATCCCACTCATGGACCTACATCGATACATCACACCAGTAATAATGCACGTAGATGGGATCAGAGTGAAGACTTGTCTAAACTTTTCCTGCAAGAAGGTATTAAAATACTGATACAGTATTTGATTATTTATATTATTTTGTTTAATGGCATAGTATTCTGTTTCTTGGGCTGTCAATTTTGTGCTACATGTAACTGCTTATCAAATCAGAGATGGAAAATGAACATGAACAATGTAACATTTGTTGTACAGTTCAACATCTTCAAAGCAACACCCTTAGGGAGTAGCAAAATTATGTTGTTGTTGAGAGGTTGTTGCTCTAGAGAGGTTAAGCTACTATTTAGATTGTGTGGTAGTAAAAACCATGCTGTTGTTGAACAGAGGTTGTTGCTCAAGAGAGGTTAAATTACTACTTTAATTGTGCAGTGGGAAAAATCATGCTGTTGTTGAAGGGAGAATGTTGCTCAAGACAGGGCTGCTCTAGAGAGGTTTTACTGTACATGTATTGTTGTGGGAAGACATGAGGGCTGTTCACAGGGTTTGAGGTTATAAATCTTGAATTTGTTTTCCTGGCTCAAAGTTTTCAATATTCCAACAAACAATATGGTAAATTTATATACACAGTCACTTTTCAAGCTGTAATTCTGTATGTAGGTATTTTGATGAATATACTGAATTACATACATTTCAAACATATATATTGATCTGAAATCAGTTGAGAACAAAATGTGAGATTTGACCTTTGAGATAATGAACGTCGTAAGTTTGCTACTCCCAAAGCTTGTTGCTTTGGAGCGATTGCACGGTATCTTTAGAATTGATTGTATTTTATTTCAGCTGTAAAAGATGAACATGATGTACCCAAGAAACCAGTGAAGCATGTAAGTCCGACAAGTAAACATCCACCCAAGCCACCACCTTGGGTCAACGACTCGACCTTAATTCCTTCAGTTTATAAGCAAGTCTATGAAGCATGTTTAGTGTAAGATATTTTTTTGTATTTGTTTGATATCTGGTATGTCTTGTTTTATTCTTGGTCAAATGACCAAAAAAATGTGTCTTTAGGAGAAGATGCATTTACATGACAAGTTTACATACTTCATTCAGTCAGCTACATGATATGGAACTATTAACAATGATAATTATGCTTGAACTTCATGGGTTTATGAACACAGTTGAATCTTACTGGATGACTGCCTTCAGATGGAAGGTCATTAGGTCATTTATCTCTCATTAATAGTGATGACTGTGCAATTTATCATCAATGTCTTGTTAATTAGGTGGAGAGGTTTGCTGTTACATTGTATCTGTGACAAATTAGTACATGTTTAGAATCTGGGAACACTGGTTAAATATACTGCCTGGCTGTATATACCAGAAATGATAATTTAAAACATGCGTTAATTTGAAGTCAAAAATTTAGTTTTAATTTATGATACTATTTTAGGGGAAATCAAATCTCTACAGAAAGATTATACCCTATTTTGATGTTGAGTGGTCTACCTAAGGAAGTCATGGGACAGTTGTGGACACTGTGCAATAAGACCACCCCTGGACAGCTGATAGAGAAAGAATTATATCAATTACTAGCAGTAATAGCACTTACCCAGGTAATATTATCAAACCTTAATCTTTTATTATACCCCCAGATATGAAATATATGGGGGCTATATTGGACTCACGCTTGACGGTCGGTCGGTTGGCCGGTCGGTCGGTCGGTCGGTCGGTCCGTGCGTCTGTAGACACAATTTGTCCGGAGAATTTCTCAGCAACTACTTACAGGATTTTAATAAAACTTCACAGATGTGATCAGTAGTAAGCCTAGTTGTGCTAGCTTAAAGCATTTTTCGTTCGGATTAATTTTCACTGAGTTATACCCCTTTGTTGTTTTTATACAGTATATACAATAGGCAAATTTTGTCCGGACAATTTCTCAGCAATTACTCACAGGATCTCAATGAAACTTCACAGAAGTGATCAGTAGTAAGCCTAGTTGTGCATGCTTAAAGCAATTATTGTTCGGATTAATTTTCACTGAGTTATAGCCCTTTGTTGTTTTTATACAGTATATACAATAGGCTAATTTTGTCCGGACAATTTCTCAGCAATTACTCACAGGATCTCAATGAAACTTCACAGAAGTGATCAGTAGTAAGCCTAGTTGTGCATGCTTAAAGCAATTTTTGTTCGGATTAATTATCACTGAGTTATACCCCTTTGTTGTTTTTATACAGTATATACATTAAGCAGATTTTGTCCGAACAATTTCTCAGCAACTATTCACAGGATTTCAACGAAACTTCACAGAAGTAATAAGTAGTTAGCCTAGTTGTGCATGCTTAAATCATTTTTCATTTGGATTGATTTTCACTGAGTTATAGCCCTTTGTTTTTTTCTACAGTATATACAATAGGCAAATTTTGTCCTGACTATTTCTCATTGACTACTGCCAGGAATTCAATAAAACTTCTCAGAAGTGATGAGTAGTTAGCTTAGTTGTGCATGCATTAAGCTTGTCTTGGTTGGTTGAATTTTTTCACTGAGTTATGGCCCTTTGTTGTTTTTATACAGTGTATATACAATATCTCAGTAACTACTCATAGGAATTCATTGAAACTTCACAGAAGTTATAAAAAGCAAGCCAAGTTGTGCATGCAATAACCAGGTTTTGTTTGGATTAATTTTCACTGAGTTATGGCCCTTTGTTTTATACAATTAGGTAAATTTTGTCCTTACTATTTCTCAGCAACTACATGCAGGAATTCAGTGAAACTTCTTAGAAGTGATAAGTAGTTTGCCAAGTTGTGCATGTCCACAATAGGTTTTGTCCAAGTAAATTTTAATGAGTTATGGCCCTTTGTTATTTTTTATATAATGTATATTTAGAAACTGGTCAGGATATATCTAAGCAACAATTTGCTGGTATTAAAAAAATGAAAATGCATTATATTTCCCTCTGTAAAATGTAACAATAACTGTGTCAAGGCCGCATCTGGGGGTATTCATCACCTTTAGTGATAGTTCTAGTTGATATTATAGTCATGTCACAGGGCTGTAGGAATAAATTTGGCTGTAAGGATTCTTCCCCTCCCCCCCATTGTGAGACAAAATCTAAAATGAGCAATTCTCAACAATTATGGCTTTAAGACAAGCTCACCTCCCAGTCTGAAATTGTTTCCTACGGGCCTGTGTGATCCTTAATATTGTCTTACCGGAAGTCCTGAAAAATTGTTTTAAACTCAGGTACTGATATTAAGTCTTGTATTGCTGGGTAACGCATTATTTTTTTAAAGATGATTGGATTTCAAATGTAACAGTAATACAATATACATAATAATGAACTCCAGATTCACCTATTCTTCTACAAGTATTATTATATTTTTATTTTTCTATCTGGGGCATATCGAACATCCATGACAAGATGTTTGTTGACAAACCACAAGGACATTAAGTTTTATGAAAGATGAATCGTTTTGAATTTATTATCGGCAGCAACTTATAATTAATTTCTAATTAATAGTTAAAAAATAATTTAGAGACATAGAAATATCATTTCATTTGCAGAATAACTTCAAAGTGGAAACTTTAGATATTCTGAGTCGCTGTCCGAAGGCTCCTGTACCTTTCCTGGCACCAGCGGGCACCCCGGTTCCTCCACAATCACCAATTCAGATGACACCAACTTCTCCAACACAACTTACAGGCGAGCCAGTACCACATGCAGTGTCGGGTATGATTCCCTCCAGTCACATGCAAACAATGTCTGCAGCTCAAATCCCGGTTCAATCCATCGGTCCAGCCCCTTTCTCGACAGGATCAGGTCAAGTACCCGTACAGCTTGGAGTAGGTCAAGAACCAATGCCTTCTGGGTCAGCCCCTATGGTAGTGGGAGCTGTATCTGGTGGGGCACCACCTATGGTTGCTGGAAACTTTCCTGTTGGGTCCAATATTTCTAACAGTGCTAATCCTTATCCAGGTCATGTGACAGGTAACCAGGCAACCATGATGACATCAGCAATGACATCATCACCAGCAACTTTGCCTGTCACTCAGTTGCCTTCTGCTGGTAAGTAAGATAACTGTTAAATAATCATTGTATTCTTTACTGAGATTGTTCTTTGGTTGTTTTTATGCTGCTTGCGTAGGTAGTGAATGTTCCAATCTTTAAAAGATACCTAGTATACATTTGTCATTGGCATTCTAGTGTTTCCTGCAGAGTTTAAGTGAGGCATGGCGTTTTTTTGTGCTAAAGGGGCACTTTCAGAGCATGGTTCGAACCATGCAGGGCACATTGCTTGATTACTGCTTTAGTTAGTGGTGTTCCTTGTCACTGCATGGTATAATTTGTTATAACAGTAATCTGTGTATGAATATGTCTGAATTAATTATGCTGCTGTCTTTACTAAATACTGCTTAAATGACACAGGCCAACAAAAAGGGCATATTTATGACACATGGCCTTATATACAAACTGTAAAGGCAGCATGGCAATTTGTCTTTGAGGCATAGCGCAGCGCCATCCTAAAAAATAGAGCTGGGAGGTTTTATCGGTATATCGCGATATCAGCTAGACAATATAAATATCACAATATTTTTTCAGCATACCGATATATCGAGTTAAGCTTAAATAACTGAACTTTATGTTTATTATTGTAAAATAAGTTCATACATTGTGGTAAAGTGTTATTTATGTCTAAATGCTGGTCAATCTTGTAATATTATTAACTGTGAACACATACATATTTATATTTATACATTCATTAATAGTTTCAACACTGCTAAAACAGAACAAATTATTTGAAATGTTAAAATACACTGTGATCTATTGTCTGTATTATTACCCTAGGCATTATATAAATGTTAATTGGTAATGTTTTTCTGTAAATTTACCATTTATATATATCTTGATACGTATCGCGATACAGCATGAAATATTGTGATATATCGTGATACGCTTTTAAGGACCGATACCCAGCTTTACTAAAAAAGCCTGGAGGAAACACTACATTCATGTATGCTATGATACAGAGTCCAATCTACTTCTTTGTTTAAATACTCAAGCTTATATTTATAACGACTAAGGCCCAAATAAAAGTTGTGTTTAAACTTTCCTGAGTGACTGACAGTATTTATTGGCTAGAGCTTCTGACTGTAAAATAAATAGAACTGTTAGAGGATGAATTCAACCTACAATGAATGAAGGGTATGGTTTAGAAAAGATAATCATGAAGAAGTTTTGTGACACATTTCCCCACATTTTTTAGTCAAAACTGTAAACATGGTTAATTATTATTTTTACCTAATAATATGTTGATTGGATATTGATTCGTTTATTTTTCTGTGAATATAGGTTTATCTACTGGAGTTATGGGTAACCCTATTAATGCATCTAATGAAGAGGACGACTTCGCAGATTTCCAAACAGCAACAATTTCTCCGCCAAAATTAGGTAAGAAGTAAAAAAATTCACTTCAAGCTTTTACAACGATACTGGCTAAGAAACAAGAAGCGTTTGCTGAAAATAAGCTAAATACGTCATAACCATTGTTGGATTAGAAATACTTGATGTCAGTTCAGTCAAACCTGAGAATAAAAGTCACTTTCTGTGTCATGCCTTCAACATTAGGGGACCATGGAAATTGGGGGGAAAAAATCTTGTTTTTGTGTTATCCCTTGAACTGTATTGGTGAGCATTACATGACTTTAGCATAATTTTTTGGTTATGTTTAATTCTTTTAACATGCAGTATTGTTGCTTTAATATTGTTATGTGTTTATGTATGTACATTTTTGTCAAAATAAAATCTATATGGGAGAGAAGAAATGTAGCCTTTATATGCAGTTGGCCTTTTTATACACCCGTTTGAACCCACAACGGTGTCCGCTCTCTAATTCAAATAGTTTTATTCGGATCTTCACCAAACTTATTGGAACTGTTTATGGCCATGAGATCTTGGTCAAGTTCAATAACCAGCCCAATCTGAGCAGGCACTTCTGAGTTATGGCCCTTGACAGGCACATTTTGTGACCTGGCACTCTTGTTGATATGATTCAATGACATATAATGATTTTATTGTCTAACACAGGTATAGTGAATAATGCGATCACGGATACTGGTGTAACACAACAGTCTTCACTGAATGATTCAGACAAGTAAGTGTTATAGTTTTATACAAATGTTGAATAATTTTATCCTGGTTCAAGTATTGACTTATATATCATACTGAAGACTTCATTTTTCTAGTTCATTGTAGAATTACTGTGCATTAGAAAGGTTGGATTAGGTTTAATTTGATTTTTCTACAGTGTCAATCTGATGGAAGTAAAGCCATTAATAACATCTTAAACGGTAATTTTAAGTCGGTGAGGTTGAAATACTTTAAATGGATAGGGTATTTTCCTAACTGTTTGAAGATTCATCTGATAAGTGATACTGGTTGCATATTTTTATGCCCTGGTATCAATAGAACAGTGCATATTGTTTTTGGCCTGTATTTTTGTCTGTAAGTCTGTTTTGTACCAAATTTTAACCTTGCCTATAAAGTCAAAATGCTTCCACCTACATTCATCAAACGTCATATGTAGGTTCCTCATGACAACCTCTATAGGACGTGTGCATTTTCATGAAAGTAAGTCAAAGGTCAAGGTCACCCTGAGGGGGCATTGTGTTTTAAAAACACATTTTGTTTCTTTTTTAGGATCGATGAATGTCTGGCGTATGTCGTCCGGCGTCCATCCACAATTAGTCACAATGTATATGGCCACAATGTCTCGGCTAAGTTCGATAATGGGCATAATCGGACAAGGACTTCAAGAGTTATGGGCCCTTGACTTAGAAAATTTGCTATATTTAGCTTGTTTACACTCTAGCGCCTTCATTTTTTCACCAATCCTAATAATATTTTCAGTAAATGTGTATAACTACAAGATCTTGGACAAGTTCGATTATGGGTGGAGTTTTGCTCCGAGATGGGCGTATTTTGTGACTTTGCACTCTTGTTTAATGTTAGCCTTAATTCTTTGTCTTCTAGGTTTGGATATGGTGTTAGTGATGAAGGAAAGCAGAATGCTGCTAGTCTGTCACATGATCTGAAACATTCAACTGTTGAGAATTTCTTTGGAAGCGATGATTCTTCAGGATGTAAGTATAGACACTTATACACATGTATGTATCATTAAAATATTACATATACTGAAACACTATTTCATGATGAGGTCACTCAATGTTTTTCATTTATGATATTTTTACCTACTTTTATTTTTTCATCATTCATATACTGAAACACTAATTGCTGAAAAGCCACCCAGGGTTTTTCATTTATCATATTTTTACCCATTTTTACTCTTTATCTTTTTCTCTAATGTCCAGTCTATTCACAAGTTGGTGATCCTGCAGCCCTGACTGCCCAAAAAATGATTTTGACTTGTAAAATTTTGACATTAAAAGTATCTGCTTAATGAATTTCAGTCCAAGAATGTTCGCTTGAAATAAATTTGGCACAAGTTCATGACTTTAATGTTTTACACACAAAAAATTAATGTTTTTAATTTTTGTTGCATATGATTAATACATACTGTAACATGGTATAATACATGTCTTGGTTATCATTCTGAAAATATGATATTGAGCCTCAGTGGTTTAGAGTTTACGGCATCTGACTAGTAATCACTAGTCCCTCACTGCTGTTAGGCCGCATACCACCTGGCCGAGAAAAAATTGACATGTATGGAAGCTGTTCAGCTTGCTTTCTTAAGGTGGTTAGTTAGTACTGCATTGTCTTGGGTCTTCCACAGTTAAAACTGAAAAAGTCCTAAAAGACCCTGGCTGTATGTGAAACATTGAACAACAGAAAAAAAAGAAAATATGATAATGTGATCAATAAAGAAATATATTTATAATAAGTGCTTTTTGAAAAATAACTGCTATTTATTATTTCAAGCTTATTTGATTTTGAAAACAAAATTTAGGGTTGCAGTTATAATTCATTATCTTCTATGCTTTTGTGCAATGTATTGTAATATGTTTCTTCGCACAGATAATTTTTTATTTATATATTATTTTAATTTAGTCCATATATTCTGTTCATTGGCATTTACTGGATTTTTTCCATAAAAAAATACTTCACTATTCCAGGGTTCTCAATAACAGCAGGCTGCAGGCCAATTTAGCTGCTTAGAAATGTGTTTGGGCCAGTTAGGAATCTCAAAAGTTTATAAAATATTGCTTGAAAATGCCGGGACACTCTCTAGCAGGCCTGTTAGTCTAGCTTTTGGACCTGTTGGCCACAAACTTATTGAGAACCCTGTATTTAACTACCAGCATTGATTGTTCTGAAGCAAGACTAGCATACATCCATTTTGTACCACTGGAATGAATGATGAAATAAGTTATATTCATATTTTTAGCTTGTCTGAATTTGAAGAAAAAGTCTCACTATTGTGATCACTGGTTTGTCTGTGTCGTCATTTGCGTCTGCGTCTGTGCATGTCTTTAAAGCATATAAATTTATCGGTCGTGATAGTTTCTGTTAGTCCTATAGCAGAGGAATCCGGTGTGATTTCCTCACGTGCATACTTAATAGCAAGAAAAAATGTTTCCAAAACCAATATCGTATTTTTTTCAATATCATTGAAATAAATACTATTATAGAACAGCTGTGTTTCCCGCAGTCAACTTATGCACACGTTGTATATAGTGACGTCACGCGCTCTACATATTTCAAGTTTACAAAAGCAAAAATCACAGTGAAATGAGTGTTTTAAGAAGAAATAGGGCTCGTTTCGTCGGTAATAATTATCTTGAGATAATATCAGCAATTGTTTGCTTTTTGCATACATTTTTCTATAGCAAAAAGCTAATGGGACTTTAATAAATGTAGCTCTTAACTTAGAAACTATAAGAGGTAGCAACATGAAACTTCATTGGTAGATAGATCTCACTGAGGCGGTGAACAGACGAGCGTTGGCACCGCTTGGGACGCTCTTGTTTAAACTCTTTATCTGGTTACATTGCTTGTCTTTTAGTACTCTTTTTCCTAAGCTATATTGTGATTGATGGAAATATTTTAATTCAGAATTCAAAAATATTGGTACGATGATAAGTTTAGAGGTCAACATCTTAGTGATCATGCTGGGAAAATTTGTCAGAACTGTTCTCAAAAACCAAATCCAAGACTGACTTTCTAGTTAGAATACCAGAAATGATTACATATTGTGTCTTTTTACATGGTCATAATTATAAGCATACATATGTGTATGCCCATGAGAGGTGCTGCCATCACTGTGGGGTAATTTGGATGTCTAAAAATGTCTCATTGAAAAGTCATCAGAGATAAATAAGAGGGAGATGATTATGTACCTTTATTTTTTTATACAATCCATATAATATTATTGTGGTCAATTGTTCGTAGAAATGTGTGTCTATATTGTGTGGAAATTCAAATATTGTTGTAACAAAAATGAAAATTGTGACTTGTGTGTAGAGCTGGGTATCAGTCCTTAAAAGCGTATCACGATATATCATAATATTTCATGCTGTATCGCGATACGTATCACAATATATCATAATATTTCATGCTGTATCGCGATACGTATCGTGATATATATAAATGGTAAATTTACAGAAAAACATTACCAATTAACATTTATATAATGCCTTGGGTAACAATACAGACAATAGCTCACAGTGTATTTTCACATTTCAAATATTTTGTTCTGTTTTAGCAGTGTTGAAACTATTAATGCATGTATAAATATACATAATATTTATATATGCTTTCACAGTTAATAATATTACAAGATTGACCAGCATCTAGGCATAAATAACACTTTACCACTATGTATGAACTTTTTTACAATAATAAACAAAAAGTTCAGTTATTTCAGCATGACCCGATATATCGGTATGCTGAAAAAATATTGTGATATTTATATTGTCTAGCTGATATCGCGATATACCGATAAACCGATAAAACCTCCCAGCTCTACTTGTGTGTTACCTAACATATGTTGTTCAAAAATTGTTGTCCTTGCAGTGCGGCTGCCTGCTTAGCTCAATAAGTACATGGTTCAGTCTTACGACCTCAGGTTCTCGAGTTTGAAACCTGTGCATGGCTAAAGTTCTCTGTGATAAATTGGTTGTAGGCATTAGGTAGCAGGCTAATGGTCCTCCTCTGCTGATAATTCATGTCAAGAAGTTGACAGTGACTTACGGAGAACAAGGTCCGTACTGGTGCATAATCCAGGAAAGCCAGTTAGACTGATTGCCTCTTGGTGTATAATGGAAATAATGTGGAAAAGTAGGCTTTCAACCTGAAAATTAAAAATCAAAATCATGTTCCTTCAGCGACCAGTTTTGGAGCACACAGACAAAATGAAGGTACTATAGCCTTTCTGTACACTTCCTATACTGCTTGATATTTATTCTATTGTAATTTCTTGTCAAAAATAGATGTTTATTTATTTTCAACTTAAAAGGAATGCTGATGTATCTGTGGTACAAGGTCTTGAAAGAAAAATCTCTTATTGACTTTGAGTGCACTGTGTTTGCTTGTGTGGTAGAATGTAAGTGCGGTCATTTAAAGGTTGTGGGTTCGAGACTTTGCATTTACTCCGATTTCCCTATAACAATTGGACCGACGGTATGACAAACATTGTTACTTTTCTCTGTTTCTGAGTAAAACTTCATGCTTTAAGGGTTTTGATTATATGGAGAATGGAGCGAGGATAATAAAAGATGGTTGGTTTAACAGGAGCACTGACCACAAGGTTATAAATCTTTAGAACTCACTGTCCCATTGCTCAAATCTCAAGTTAATTCTCTTAGCATTTTGGTTGCCAAGAAATGACTAAATAATGTTAGGAACTAATTAGGATCAACAATGATGATGGTAATATGGTCTTAAGAATACAGTGCAACTTCCCTACAACAGCCACCAATGGGAAGGACAAAAATGGCTGTTGTAAGGAGGTGGCTGTTGTTGAGAGAGTGAAAATAGAGTAAAACGTCAAGTTGGGCTGCTAGTATACTGGCTGTAACAGGGAGGTGGCTATTGTTGAGAGAGTGAAAATAGAGTAAAAACATCAAGTTGGGCTGCTAGTATACTGGCTGTAACAGGGAGGTGGCTGTTGTTGAGAGAGTGAAAATAGAGTAAAAACATCAAGTTGGGCTGCTAGTATACTGGCTGTAACAGGGAGGTGGCTGTTGTTGAGAGAGTGAAAATAGAGTAAAACGTCAGTTTGGGTTGCTAGTATACTGGCTGTAACAGGGAGGTGGCTGTTGTTGAGAGAGTGAAAATAGAGTAAAACGTCAGTTTGGGTTGCTAGTATACTGGCTGTAACAGGGAGGTGGCTGTTGTTGAGAGAGTGAAAATAGAGTAAAAACATCAAGTTGGGTTGCTAGTATACTGGCTGTAACAGGGAGGTGGCTGTTGTTGAGAGAGTGAAAATAGAGTAAAACGTCAGTTAGGCTGCTAGTATACTGGCTGTAACAGGGAGGTGGCTGTTGTTGAGAGAGTGAAAATAGAGTAAAAACATCAAGTTGGGCTGCTAGTATACTGGCTGTAACAGGGAGGTGGCTGTTGTTGAGAGAGTGAAAATAGAGTAAAACGTCAGTTTGGGTTGCTAGTATACTGGCTGTAACAGGGAGGTGGCTGTTGTTGAGAGAGTGAAAATAGAGTAAAACGTCAGTTTGGGTTGCTAGTATACTGGCTGTAACAGGGAGGTGGCTGTTGTTGAGAGAGTGAAAATAGAGTAAAAAGTCAGTTTGGGTTGCTCGTATACATACTGGCTGTAACAGGAAGGTGGCTCTTGTTCAGAAGTGACCATTTATGGAGGTTACACTGTATATCAACAATGTTTTATATATCATAAAGCACGAATTTGGTAAGAATATTAAGTCATCATGTATATGGTAATCTGACAAAAAGTAGGGTAGTTAGGTTGCAAAACTTCTTTGTATGCCCCGCTATTTGAATTGTCATTAAGTGTTACCGCTGTCTGTCTGTCTGTCTGTGCATCCATCTGTCTGTTCAAAGTTTTGTTTCTGAGCGATAACTCAAAGATTATTTCGTGGATTGGTTTCATATTTTACATGAACGTGTATAATAATAAAACTGGTAAGTTTTATTTCTGTTAAAATCTTAACATTTTCACAGGAGTGGCCCCTTTTTGACTTAGCACTCAGCAGGAAGATTTGTGCCCTCTGGACATATTTCTTGTTCGAAGTTCATTTAAAATATATCTTTCATACTAGGAGGTACAATTTATCCCAAAATATTTTCTTACTTTGGATTTATCTGTAAGGAACTTGAGGGTCGGGCATAAAAAATAGGGTCCGTCAGGTAAATCAGAAACTCAAACCTGCCTCCGTGGTTGAGTGGTTATGGTCGCTGACTTCAAATGACTGTAATGACTGTTAGTTCGAGCCCTGCTACCAACCATGTCTCTTTATGTGAGAAAGTAAAAATGTAGGTAGTTGCTTACTGAGGATGCGAGTCTAGTACTGGTTCTTCCAAGGAACAATGGTTCAGTTAAAGGTCCATCTCATATGTCTCTGAGTGTTGAAAAGGGGCATATAAAACTTGAAATAAACAGAAACTCAACCTTTTTGTGGTCTTATGAGATTTGAGCTTGGAGATTGATCTCAAGGTTTATATCCTTGAACCCTGGTTTTAGTTGACTGACATTTGTACGTAATTGTATTAGTACGGATAAGCAATATGATGCCTATCTCGTTAACTTGTACGCTTTGAATGTGCGCTTTTTCTTAACAACATAATTATTGCATAACCCAATCTGACCCTTGTCGTCCTCAAGAAATTCAGCTTTCACCATTTTCCTATTTTGTTATTATCATTTAGATATGCTCCCTGGTTTATTTTGAAGAAAAGTTTCCCATGGCAATATGTAGAAACAATCACTCATCCAAATCAAGTCATACACTCATGTATAATTTAAAAGTATGTGTGAATTTATTGTAATTGTTCTATTGTTTGGTAACAAATGTCTTGTTCAGTTATTTTTCCAGACTATGATATATTCTAATATTATTGTCATTTAATATTTTTTATCCGTTTTGCTTGAAACTGTTTGCTTAATAAAGCTTTTATTTTTCTTATAATCTAGTATTCCATATTAATACATTACCATGTTTCTAAATTCAAACTTTATTATTTCGTATTACCACTGCATCACTATTTTTTACCTTCATGTCTGAAGATCTACAGTAGCAAGTGTTACAGTAAATAAACACAGTAATAATGAAATAGTGATTTTGATTTTATATTAAATTTTGTTGAATTATTACTTAACTCATTAATTCAGTATACTCACTAATAGTACCTTACATGTATGATGTATCAGTTATTTTGAAATGCTAATCAATTTCCCTAAAACTGCATAATTATTCCATACTTTGCCTTCATCATACTGTATTTTCATTTATTTTCATTTGGCTCAATTTTCGTGGTTTCCACTAAAATGGCTATTTCGTGGGGACATAAATTTGTGGATTTAGATTTTTGAAAAGAAATGCCTTATCTCTACATTTAAATTCGTGGGGATTTGATTTCGTGGATCAAAATCCATGAAATTAAATCCCCAACGAAAATTAATGATTCCACAGTATTGTCTTTGACCCCAATATTTCCAAGTACATTGTTCCATTAAATTGTATCAGCATGGCACACGTATCCTAGTTTAAAGTTGATGGTTGTGTTATAAATGTTAATTATGCATGCAACTTGATTAGGTTTGGTTACTATTTAGAATGTCGTATGTGTATTAATTAGTGTAATTCTGTGTAGACTAAGTCTTTGCGGTGATTGCCAACTACTTTGAGATGAAAAGTTTTAATATGAATTACTCTTGTCTCTTCTTTATCTCAAATTCCAAGGGACTAAGGAAATCAGTTTGAGATAACTCAAATTTTAAATAAACATATATTGTCATCATTGTCATTTAACACAATGTTTGTATGTTAACTGTTTGCTTGAAGAAAGCATAAACATAATTAAGAAAAAGATTTATACAAGATACAATTATTTTATACTAGTATACATGTATAACAGATATTTGTTAGACATGCTTTTCCAAATTTCGGTTGGTAATGTGAAAAAAATCTATAATTTATAATGTATAATGTTGTCTGTATCACAGGAACTTGACACAAAAACAAATTTTGGCTTCATAGACTACTTATATCTAATAGTAAGAGCTTATTATCAGATATAAGTAGCCTATGAAGCTAAAATTTGATTTTCTGACAAGTACCTGTGGCCTGTATGATATTTAGTTTTTTTTTATTTCAGCCAACAGCCCAGATGATGATTTCTATGATGGGTACAAGTCCGCTGACAGTAAACCTTCTGATAGTACGAGTCAGTTCAGTACCGATCAGTCAGAGGGGGAAGATTTCCGGAACTTTGAGAATTACTTGGATGAGTTTCAGAGGAAGAAGGATATACAAGACAAAGAGAGCCCTCTGCACAGACCTGTTTCAAAATTCCTTGGGAAAACAAAGTCACCTCCTCCCCCTGTTGTTCAGTTTGCTAAGAACAATGCTCCAATTAAAAAACTACCAATGCCGGTCCATGTTAAAATGTCAGCCACTCAAAATCCTCCATCTTCAGATGAGTTTTCAGATTTTGCTGATTTCCAGTCTGCACCTACAGCAGAAGCAACAAGTCGAATACCATCAGTACAAGATCAGATGAAAGCATCAGGTTCTGCCTCTGATCTAATTGGTGACGAAGATAGATACGCTGCCCTAAGAAGTTTGGATTTCTCATCCCTAACTGAAGAACCTCAGCCTGATCTTCTTGGTGAGCCTGAAGCAGTTGTCAAGACTCAGAGTGATTCTGATGAAAATTGGGCTGACTTTCAGACTGCTACTAATGACTCTGAATCTGTCAGTAATGAAAGTAAACCATTAGATGTAAGTTACAACATTATCCCAGCAGATAACCCATCAACTTTATCAGCTACTGATGAATCAGATTGGGCAGCATTTGAAACTGCTGGTAGTGGTGATGTTCAAGCTGGTAATGATTTCTCTGGTATTGAACCCATGTCTTTGGCTGGATCACAGTTGTTTGGAACAGGTGATGTTAAAGATACTGGTATTGAGATTGGCAGTAGTAATGAAAATGTACCTCAGAATGATGACGCGGATGATTGGGCTGAGTTTAAAGAAAGCACAGAAAACTTCACTGAATTCCAGAATTCATCTGCTGACACAAAATCTGATGAAAATAACACTGGACTAGTTAACATTAAGAGAGATAAACTAGACACCAATGAAATACTAGGTTTGTTCAAAGTTAAATCAGATCCAAAACCTTTACTTGTTGGAAGAGATGATGATGGTTTTAGTTCAGTACCTGTACCAAATAACCCAGTATCTGCAGATGTGAACATACCACATGGTATAAGTGATGTTCCTGTTGACACTAAAGAGAAGCCAATGGCAGCAGATGCTGTAAAACAAAAACATATGAGTGAAGATGATGATTTTATGAAACCACCACCAATGGATGATTTCCATGAAGATGAAGCTGAAGACTTTGGTTCATATTCTGGTGGTTATGCTGACATTGAGGATATTGTTAAACCAAAAATTCCTGAAAAGAAAAATATGTATGGAATGTATGGATTAAATGAAAATTTTGTTGTAAGTGGTCATAAGAAAGCTAAAACAGATTCAAGTGATTCAAAGAATATTACTATTGAAGTTACTAAAGACTCTGATGTGGACAATGACACTGATAGTGTTTCATCCAAAGACAACGATGTATTTAGAGGTAAATTTGGACTTGGTAATGTTGTGGCAGAGGATTCCCAGTCTGTTGCTAGTCTGGAACTAGTAAGTAATAAAAGTTTACAAAATGTCAGAGACGCTGAAGGAAATGACACTCAGTCTGTGTCTAGTAACGAATTCGGAAGTTATGAAATTGGTGTAATCAAAGATATTCTTCCGGAGTCTAAATCTCTGGACAGCTTGGATCTAAGACAGGAAGATAGTGTTGAAACTGGAAGTAGTCTCGATAATTCAGACAAAGATTCTAAAGAAGAGAGTCCACCTCGAGAATCAGAAGGTAAAACATTTGAGGTTTTGTTCATTGATCTACGTTATTAGGTTCCATGTCAATTGTATTGTGTGATATAATGTTACTAACAGCTGCTTTAAAAGATTTGTAATGTTTTTGAGAAATTCACTTTTCTGAATTTAAAATCTCACTGAAATGAGCATTGAAGATGTTCTTAATATTAAAGTTTAACTGTTTGAAGTATACAGTGCAACCTCTCCAAAGCAACACCCTTTGGGAATTGCAAAATTATGTTGTTGTTTAGAGGTTGATTAATTTATAGTTAAGTTGTGCAGTGGGAAACAATCATGCTGTTATTGCAGGGAGGTTGTTGCTCAAGAGAGGGCTGCTCTAGCCTTTTTCCTTACACAACTCAGTGTGCCCACTAGACTTCAAAAGTTGTGTTTATATTTGTAAATAATTTGAAGAGCAAACACAGTTTCCTACTAATGTTACAGTAAATTTGACACTTTGGTACAAATTCTCAAGAGTCAGAAGCCTTATTTTGCAAATTTCAGGAATCAAAATATCATTTTAAGGGTCAATTGAAAGCCCTGCATCTGCTAAGCTGATGAAGATAATTTTATTACTGTCACAGTCTGTGATATTATGTATGTATTTATTACAGATTACACCAAGCCTGTCTTCGAGTTACCTTCAAGTTCAGGACTGCCTGTGATTGGTGACAGATACAGTACTATAATGCATGATGTCCCGGTAGGTTATCTAGTCATTAATTGTGTATTGCAGTACTTTAGCTTTTAAATTTCATAATCTTTAATGCTTGGTTTGCTTAGTTCGTATTCATAGAACTTTATGGAATAAATTATAATGGCATAGGTGCCGAAATTATGATAAAGTCTTTGTTTTGCAAAAATCTCATCTTATTCTTTTGTTAAATAAGTAAAAGTTTACGGAATTCAGGGTTCTTATTAGTCATCAAATGATGATCGTGGGTCAAATATGATGCAGTGAAATCAGGTATAGTGAAAAATCATACATGGTGAAGTTCTTAATCCCCAATGCTAAGTCTTGATGAAGTGAAATACATATTGAATTACCTTATATTTCGGACCCTGGAGGAATTCACTATAACTATGTTTGACTGTATTGTTTTGTAAATGAATTTTTATACGCTGCAAAATTAATTGGAACACCCATGGTGGGCGGGCAGCGTCCACAATGGTGTCTGCTCTCTAATTCAAACAGTTTAATTCGGATCCTCACCAAACTCGATGGAAATGTTTATGGCCATGAGGTCTCGGTCAAGTTCGATAACCAGCCCAATCGGCCTAGGCACTTCTGAGTTATGCCCCTTGACGCTTTGAAAAATGAATTTTGACGAGCATATTTTATGACCTGACACTCTTGTTTTATCTATTTCAGGGCAGTGATAAACATGCATTTGAATGGCAGAGATGTCTGGATAACTGTTGTCGTATGATTCAAGATGCTAACAACACATTTAATTCTATCAGTAGCTCTACTGTGTGCAATGAAGTGATCAAATCATCCCAGGGTGCTGTATACATACAAGGTAGAATTGTTGGTGTTTTCTTTATTAGGCCAAAAATATTTAAATACCTAGTTGATAGGTTGGCAGAAGAGTTTCTGAATATAGACGACCCTGTGAATAAAGGCCAATCTTTTAAAAACAGTTATTGATTTCTTAAAATGAAATTACCTTTAAATAAAGGCCACCTGTCAGTAAAGGCCTTATTATGTTTTTTCTTAGGGTGGCCTTTGTTCACAGGTTTCACTGTAAATTTACTGTATCTGTTTTTCTTTTGACTTTCGCTATTGCAAAATGGTAATCATAGCTATTTTGTTCCATGTGTTTTTTGTGTAAAATTTGCTCTGATTTTTTGTTGAGCATTTTTCTCTCATTTTTCAGGTGTGATAGAAATTTACAAGATAGTTCGCAAAATTACAGTGACTATGAAAAAATCAGGTAAAATGGTGGTTTCTGACATAATATTTTTCCAAATTTGTAGACTTTCATGTAGTTAGTCATAAATTCAGTATACTGACATAAATTATACAATTTTTTTTATTTGTATTTATTTGGAAACCTTTAAACTCTGTTACTAATATTTCTTATGATACTTGATAAATTTTATAGTATGTAAGGTAATATATCTGGATAAGTTATATCTATTAGGGCATACTAAAAATTTGTTGGTTTCCAGTTAGGCAACAGGCTCATGCAAAAATCCCTTGGCCCAACTTTTTTACTGAATTTTATAAAAATGTTCATTCTTTATGCTGGCTCTTGTTTTACGTACATGTATATAATGTTGTAAAAAACAAAGCCTTCTTACCTGCCAATGGTTAAAGGTTTTGGTCGCCTAAGTGCACAAGCAATCTTTTTATGCCCCCGTATTGATAGATCGGTAGCATATTGTTTTTGGTATGTCGTTCTGCCTGATTGTACCAAACTTTAACCTTGCCTATAAAATCAAAACGCTTCCACCTACAATCATTAACATTCACATGTTAGTTTCTCATGATAACCTCTTCTGGATCTGTGCATTTTACATTCAGTAGGTCAGAGGTCAAGGTCACCCAGAGGAGGCATTGTGTTTCAATAACATAGCTTGTTTAAGGATAGCCTATATTATAAGATTACTTTAAATAACTTCAGGTATCCATAGCAACAAACTCACACAGCTTCTGAAGGACATAGACCTTGCATGGAACAACCTTACTGCCTTCCTTGTTGGTGGATCTGTTATGGTATTGTGATTTTTTATTAATTTATCAAAGCTGCATATTTTCACGGTCAATGCTTGCATTTATTTTTAGCTTCGGTGAGATTTGATTGCTTTCGTGAGTTATACGATAATGTTCGTTATACCAGTTGTCCAAAGTACATGTATTTAGCATAGTGCGGCATGATATTATATAAACATTGTGGAATGGAGCATTCCTTAACGGTGAAATAAAACAAAAACTATGTGTTAAGAAACTAAAAAAATTGCATTCTGTGATCTTGCAATTATTCAGCGACAAAATCGCACTACAAGTAAATGTGAATACTGCCTAACTTGAAGTTGTTTATTTATTGTATATTGATGCAAATCTGAAATTCAACCTTAGATGCAAAATCAACATTATATATACTGTGGTATCTTAGTTATTTGTTCACGACAAATCTTGACGTTTTTCATACAGTAAAAGATGCTAAGATAGACTAATGTGAATTTATGACCAGGTTTATATTAATATATAAGATGTTGCCTTAATTTAAGATCAGGCGAAAATGTTTGTAACATCATTTGGATAAAAATTTCATGCCAGCGAAATTTAATGATACAATATTTTTTTCACATGTATTTTTTCTATGTCTATTTCAGCCAGAGGAGATGAGTCTTTCATTTGATCATGGGACTATACTCTCAGACGATACAGTTTCCCAGTACCTAGCTTGTGGCGTTTGTTTGTTAAGTGTGGAGATGAAGTCGCGGGGTGTCGATACTGACAATGATAATGCTAAACTGACATATGGTAGACGGCAGTATCATGCACCGTGTGCTAATTTCTGGATTAATTGTGTAGATTCCACACTTCCTGCTCTTAAATTGCCTGAATTATTATGAAATATTTAAAATTAAACAAAATATTGAATTTCATTATCCAATATGACTGTGTTTGCCACTGAATTTTTTAAAAAGCATTATAGCACCTTCTGTTCTTAATAAAAATGATTAGACATTTTGATTAACTACTTATTAGATATATTGAAAAAGCATGGTTCATCTGACTGATTGTAAGAATATGTTCAAAATTTATCTTTTTATGTAGTTTATTGTTAATATTAAATTTTAATACTTTGTTACAAAATCTGAATGGTTTCTTTGAGGGTATGAGTGTTAAATCCCCATATGAATGGAATTCATGAAGACATGAATTTTGAAAAATTTCTATATATGAAACTTACTGTGTTTTATTTATTTATTTTCATTTGTTTATATATGTATATATGTATAATTACAGGTAACTGTATCATGAATAGATGATAAATAGATAATAAATAAATATTGATTTTTTTTATTTATTAATATATTAACATATTAATAATTTTTTTAAAAAAAAGTCAAACTTTATTTATTATTCCTTTATTTATAATCTATTCATGATAGAGTTATCTGTGTGTATAATTATTGTTGTCTGAATAATTGTATTAATGTTCAGTAGAGGTATCTTTAATATTAAGTGCAATATAGTTAAATGTGTACACATTATGATGTTGAATATGTAAAATATTGTTAAATCTGAGAATTAAGACCACCTTGTTGGCTCAGTAAAGTTGCCTCATTATCAAATTGATGTTTATTTGTTGTTTAACGGCCCTTTTGACTGCTTTGGTCACTTCAGGGCCACCAAAGATAGAGAGGGGAGAGAAGGTTCAAGAAAACTGGGTGTTTATATCCCTACTCTTCTCAAAAAGATTTTCCTTGTTCTTTATCGTGCCCGGTGTAAAGCACCGATACACGCCCCACCCATTTCCTGTGATTTTCTTAACACAGTACTTGGCTTGGTGGTTGGGATGGGGACACTGAAAAAACTTCCCTGAAATATCGAAAGGCCAAACCAAGTTTTGAACCCATAGCCTTTCGTTAAGTAGTCAGAGCGTTACCACTTGACCTCTTATCCACCCTGTTGTCAAGTGGAAAAAAGGTGGTCTTATTATTGGGGTGGTATCTAAGTGATATGTTACTGTACTGTCATTATGATGACATGTTTGCTGTTGGTGACATGTTGCTGTGTCAGCAGTTAACCTTCCATTGTAATAAATGGCATGTGATCTAATTAGACCATACCAAAGAATTAAGCATAAAAGTGAGTCATTAATTTTTTCTGTATTTTATAATATATATGCAGAGAGAAATATAAACTTTGCTTCTATGAACACTGTTAATTTGTTTTTTTAATGCATTTAAATGTTAAAAAAAAACAAAGCAATTTTTATATAATTCTATAATTAATGGAAATAATAAGTTTATTGTAAGTGAAAACACTTAAAATGTAGAATTTACAAGTGTCTTCTGGCAATAAAACAGCTATATTTATGTACTTATCACATTCCTACAAAACTTCTAAACTTAAAGGGGCATACCCTACAACTGACAAACATTCTGTGAAAGTGTAAAAATGTGTTAGATGTATATGTAAAACAATATATAATGGATAATTGCAAGAAGAATTTGGGTCATAAAATGACTAGATTAGGTACTAGCCCCAAAAATCATAGCTATGAATAATAAATCACGTCCACCCAAAAATTGTACAATAAATTCCAGAGAGTTTCCGATCTTTTATGGAAACTAATATTTTTGTGATTTTATTTTTAATTGGATGAATTTTTGGCTGAAACTTTCTTCGTCGGCTTTTTTCTTTACAAGCTTGTAATTTATCATCATTTTGCCTTAATTCTAAATGCACCAGGTTGTAGGGTATGCCCCTTTAAGGCTAATTTTAGAATTTAATTGCCTGAAATTGTACATTTATTGCTTTCCATCAATTCCAAAGATCAGCTGCTGGGACTCATAGTGTATACTTATGCATAACTCAGTTAAAGTTTATTATTATTTCTGTAATACTTTGTTGTTGTTGTTGTTGTTATTTCGTATCATACGAGTCTCTATGATATGTGTAGATCATTGCCATGGCAACTGAAAATTCATTTTTCCCCTCATTCTCTGTATCTAGTAGTATTTTCAAGATTCATGAATTAAGGCCTCGTTTTTTGCTTGCTTTATCCTGTTTATTTCTTGATTCTGTAATCTTAACGTATTTACGTAACTCTCTTAATGTGAGATTCGTTTTTATTCTTGTTCTCTTGGTGATAATTTTATCTGATTATTGTTTGATGTTATTTTTGCTTGGTTTAGAATTTCGTCCTGATTTTTTTTCTGCAATTTTTTTGCTCCAAAAATGTTTATCTCTTAAGTTTTTTTTTGTAATTTTTTTTGCTGCCTATAATTGTGTTTTTGGCTTTTTGCACACCTTTGTTTTGTAGTCATTCATATTTTTTGTTGGTGGTTATGCCAAACTTTTAACATCTGGTTGGTTGGTAGACACTGCATTTTTGTTAACATAACAGTCCAACATGTGAACAAAGGCCACCCTTGTAAAAGACATAATGTGGCCTTTATTGACAGGTTGGCTTTATTGACAGGCCAGTTTTTTCTAAATAATCAATGCCACAACGACCGTTTTTAAAAGAATGGCCTTCATTCACAGAATGACCTTTATTCCGAGGTGGCTGCTCACTAAGGTATGACTGTATATGCATATACCACAGAAAAAAATCTAGAAGAAAATTCAAACGAACAAGGTCAAAATCATTAAAAGTTTTGAAGTCTGTCGGAAAACTAGAAACCAAAATAAAATAAAGGATTGCCTTATTTAGAAATTTTGTATTTTTGAGATCATTGTGTATATATAGGTGTTTTAATAATTGTATACTCTCTACAAAAAGTAATTTGAACACAGTTAAACCTGTGTTATTGGTCACCTCCAAATAAAGACCACCCTGTGAATAACAGCCAGCCATTCTTTCCAAAACCTTAATTGATACAAAATGGCCTCAGAATAAAGGCCCATGTCTTACCCAAGGGTGGCCTATGTTCACAGGTTTGACTGTATTCAAATATATCTCAGTAAATTTTTATGAGAAATTAAGAAACTACAGTGCAACCTCTTCAGAACAACACCCTTTGGGAGTGGCAAAATTATGTTGTTGTTGAGAGGTTGTTGCTCTAGAGAGATTAAATTAATAGTTAAATTGTGCAGTGTGGAAAAATCATGATATTGTTGAAGGTAGGTTGTTGCTCAAGAGAGGGCCGCTCTTGAGAGGTTGCACTGTAACAAAAATATTCTCTTATTATTTTAAGTAACTTCCAGGAAAAGTGGTTAGGTATATTTAATTGAAATATCATAGAAATACAGCTTATAACTGCTGATAAGAAATCAGAAATGGCTTATCTTGAATGTGTTTAAGTCCAATTAAAACTTTGTTTTAAGTCTTAAAATTTTGTTGAAATATCTAAATTCGCTGAAATTTGTGTAGATTTTGTAACTCCTGTTTATGTGATAGTGGTTGTGATTTAAGATTCTTACATGATAATTGTAAATAAATAATTTCTTGATTGTTATATTGATTTGATTCGTCAATTGATTAATTGATCAATTGATTGTTTGGTCATTTGATTGATCTTTAAATTGATTGATTAGAAATATAATTTTACATATCACTCAGTTGTTGTTGTTTATGCTATCAAAAAAATACATGTTTCTGATTTTTGTGACTACCAGTCTGTTTAGCTCAGGTAGTAGAATGTTAGGTCTACCAATCACAGGTTTATGATGTGGAATCCTGACAGCATGGCATGTGTTCTCTCTGATGATAGAGATAAAGCTCTTTAGAGCACTGGACATGTGTAACTCGAACTTTGACAAAAATGTTGATCTTCTTCCATATGTGAAAAAGTTGCTGACTCAATGTTTATTTCCTATCATTATTTCCTAGTCAGCTTCCCTGGACTTCATTTAGGCCTTGACCAGTACTAATCACATTCTATCTGCAAGCTACTGCCAATTTTAAGCTACCCCAGTTGGAGGACAATGTACCATAGGATGTAATATCTTAAATCAATTTGTCATTTACAGTGTGGGTCTCGCCCGCGGTTCGAACTTAAACCTCTTGGTCTCTACAACTACTGAGCTAACCAGACGGGTTTCTAATCTATAACAGAATATTGTTGAAAAACGGCCGTAATCCCAGTGAAAGAAACATCTTGGAACATGAATTTATCATCACTTGTTATGGACCAGTCATTTGCAATTCCAACAGACATGGTTATTTCATTGTTTAGATAAATTTATATACGTGTATGTCGATAAGACATCATACTATATAGAATCAAGACATTATTTCATGCCCTATCGAATTAATGTACATGTTTTACAATCATAATACGGTACTTTTCTGAGGTATCTGATCAATGCTACACAAAAATATCAATTTTACAGAAATTGTATTGCACAATTATCATTATTTCTTTTCACATTGAATTACATTTTAAAATTTGCAAGAGTTGTCGCCCTTGTTGAAAAAAAAGGACTGATATTGCATGGTGACCTATGCATTTTCTTTATCAAATTAGATTGATACAGTAACTGTGTTATTGCATCGTTTTACCATTAGTTTTCTTTGAGAATGATCCTTTTTTTCTTTAACCTTTGAAAAATCGGGCACTGTCCCCTTTGAATAGAATTCATGCAAATTTAAACGAAAAACAACTCCGAGTAATGTATTGTTGTTGTTTTTTAAATCATGGTAAATCATTTTCAATTATAGAAATCATAAAAATAAATTAAGATTTCCAAACTCTTGTCTGTCGCATTTTGTAATAATAATTTTGGGAGTTAGTATCCCAACACCGTAATATTATATCATACGGTGCAATAAAATCAAATATAGAATACACGAAAATTCGCTCAAGTGTTATTATTTAAAACATTAAGATAATTGATACACACAATTATCTCCGTGCAATCTTAATTTTCCTTTAATGTGTTTTATTTTTGCGTGCTATTAAAACAGTACACAGCAAATCGTCCGTTTTTACCGTTAGGTGTCCAGTCTAAGACATTGACGAATGGAGCTAAAATGGATTGTTCCGGGACTCAATCTTACTAATTAGCCATTTCTCCACACCTTTAAGATCTATAAAAAGTTTGTTTTTATGATGATTAAGGTATTGTATTAAAAATTGAAGAATTAACATATTCTGTGACGTAGAAAAAACTTTCTAAATCTGAAATGTGTTCAATAGCTCCGGATTAGTCATGCGCCGTTGGGTTTCCTCAATTCAAGCACGTGAAAAGCATGGGGACGGTTTAGCTGCTCGGGTTTTCTGTGTAAACACAGAGTTCATATAATCGATGACCAATATTTATAATTTAGCTGTTTAGAATTAGCCCACGTGGTGATACTTGGTGTAATGGTTCTCCAGCAATACAGGGCTTGACTGAAAAAGAATTCTAGTTGGCCATCAAGATATTACCGTGAGTTTGACCAGGTCTGTATACTTATTTTATATAGAAAAAAACTCGTGTTTCACCCCGATCGGTTTTTTAAAATGAAGATTACACAGTTTCTATCTACACCAAAGCATAGGCACTCGATTCCGTGATTTTTATACGTTTACGGACGTTATTTTTCAATTTCACCCATCAAACAACGCAAACCTGTCGAAAATAAAGGAAAAAAATGAAGATTTTTCTTTCGACAGATTTGCGTGTTTGATGAATGAAATTGAAAAATAACGTCAGTAAACGTATAAAAATCACGGAATCGAGTGCCTATGCACCAAAGGTTATAATTTCATTCATTTTAATTCATTTTTGGAATTTGATAATTCCTTTGCTATCATCGACTTACAAAAAATGCCGTGAGCTCCATAACTGCCATGGTTCCCGTTCCCACTTTCACTCTATTGTGTGCGGTAAGATAGGGTTAGGAAACCAACTAGTTTAGCATAAAATAGTTCTACTTTCGGCTTTCGTTCAGTAGGTCAGTAATTTCTCCACAGAAGTATGCATGTAATTACATTAATCTACTATTGATGTATGTCTTATATGTGACTTTTTGACATGATATGTAAATCAGTGTTAAAGGTTTATATCCACAACGGGTAACGATCGATACTATCGGCTAGAGCTATATATAGTTGGATAAATTCTAAAAATAGAATGTGGGGTTTTCCCGTCGAAGTGCAGAGAACAGAACGGCAGTACACATACATTTGCGAAGAAATATCAGTTATTGTGAAGTTCGCAATTATTTTGTTGGTTCACAGTGTGTGAAGGGTATTTTGATGTTAAGACAGAAGGATCGTAATGGAACTGATGAAATCGTGCGATGTCGGTATATTCCGTAGCGAGATCGGCAAATGTCGCCGTATAACGGCTCGTTTCCGAATAGCTATATTTTTTTTACAATAAACTTTTACTTTCACTTCAAAACCTGTCATATAGTCCAACATCATGATATTAAGTTTGAATATAATTCATATACCAATTACATATATTTTCTGGAAAAAAAATTCTTAAACTACGATTAATCAATCGATAGTGGTTTATGTCAGTTTTGTTCCGAGTTAGGAACTAAAACATGGAAAATCGAAAAATTCTTCAAAACCAAATTATCACTAAAATAATTATATAGGTCGATTTTAATTCGTTTCTAACACTGTAATGTGCATTTAAAGTGATATATGTGGTCATAATCAAGATATATTATTAAAATGGAGCGTTTTGAAGAGCTTTTCGGTATGTATTAAATCAGTAAATACGACAGCAACAATGCTTATTTTGGTACCGATGGATTCGGAAAAATATAGGCTGGATAATGGGCTACATAATAAACTTGAAACAAACTTAGATAACCATCATGTTAGGTTGATGGAATTTAGCACATGAATATCAGAATATGTCCATAAATAGATGGCAATATTGAGATGGTGTATGTTAATTCCTAAGCATGAATATTCATGAACTGTACCTTCTCCTAACTGTCATTGTTGTGTTGCCAGCAACACCATGGCAGTGACTTGTCTCATATGAAAAAAACAAATTCCGACAGTACTTTCAGTACTTTGATTTTATTTCCATTCGTAATTTAATTTGTACAGTTATGAATTGCCACATTTGCATTTAGTGTCTTAGGTCTACCCTTAAACCAATCCTTATGACCTACCCATCGGACCCGCCTTCGTGGTCGAGTGGTTTAGGTCGATGATATCCAATCACTGTAACCTCTCACTGTTAAAGGGTCGTGAGTTCGAGCCCCGCTACCGACCATGTCTCTTCATGGGAGAAAGTAGGCAGTTGCTTACGGAGGATGGGAGTCTAGTACTGGTTCTTCCCAGGAACGTTGGTCAGGTGAACTGTCCGCTTCATATGACTTTGACTGTTGAAAAGGGGCGTAAAACTCAAACAAACAAACACATAATGTACCGTCATAGTTTTGCTATTAATGTTTTAGTTCTACCCATCAGTGTATTAATTCTCGCGGTCCTTTCCCGTTTTTCTGACCCCCACATTATCATTATCAGTCTCAAAATTTGATGTCATATCAGAACGATGTATCATAATTGAAAGTTTTTGAACGATTTTCTTGGTGATTGAAATTATCTTTTTTTCAGCACATTTTAAAACAATACAAACGTTTTAATTACGCATGGGTTATATATCTACCTCTTCCGCTTTATAAAAGACAATCTTGCTAAATAAATGTCAGCTACATTTCGTACCGAACAATTCATTTATTGCATGCATAATATTTCAACGTCTGAAATATTGTAAATACGAGTTAACTGCCAATTAGAGAACACGTGATGTAATGTTCTTTTTTCTGGGGGTTTATCGACGCCCCAACAGCCAGGGTCATGACCTTTGGCGATCATTGCTACTCAGTCTAAGATCGAGGAAGATCCTAGATATACAACTGGGTAGAACCACCAACCCCCCATAAGCTAGCTCTGGTAGGGTTTGGGCGAGTATCCGAGTACTCGGGTAATCACGAATCAAATTGAATACTAGTAATCGAGCATGAAGAATCGTCATTGCTTAGATTCGACTATCATGATCTTGTTCGTTACATGAAGTCTATTCTTTGTTCTTTCTCAGAATATTAATTTTATTCTCTCGCCATAGTCTGCGTTGTTGGCCGAGAGGTCTAACGGGATCTTTAAAGAATGGGCCCGTGACGAGCTTAAACCCCCAAAAATATGCTGGTACATTGTAAATCTATTAATCGAAGGGGGGTACTTATAAATTTAAGCCATAGAACCAGTTTATACTGATTTATTTCATTATTCCTAAAAAAACTTTTTTTAGCTGTCTCCAGGACTGCAGTGTTAAAGTTTTAGATGGAATATCATGATTATTTGATAACAATGTTTAAAGTAAAAGATTTGTAATTCGATTTTGGAATGGTAAGTGCTGAATCGTGTGTCGGATCGGATCGGATCGCCTCATACCCAACGATCCACAGCCCTACTAGCTGGACAACTTACTCAAGAGAAATTGGGCCCCGGGTGGGAACTCACAGCGGCGAGGGGCTAGTGATTGTTAAAAGAGGCTATAACCACTCGACTTCTAATAGAATCGATCTTTTTCTTATTTGTTTATACATTCAAATCAATTACATTAGTATGTATCTGTTTAAGCTCATTATAGAGATAATACACACAAAAACGTATATCCCTTCAAATACCTGCATACGTTTAATATAGAGATAAAATACATTAAAAATTTTACTTGAACAACATAATTATTTTCATATACACTAGGCCAAACTTATAACTGTGCAGTTGAAAAAATGCAACCATTTCTACATTTGTAAATGATTGTACACCAAAACTTAGAAAAATATGCTTGTACATGATATCTATAAAATCCTATATTGATTTTTTAAAAGCGCAAAAAAACCGTGCGCTACTGCGACCGATGTAAAAACAATAAAAGTGCACGTGGAAAACGTGCAGGGCAAATTGAAAAAAAAAGAAATAATAAATGTGTAGTTTAGTCATGTTTTGACCTGAAAAACTTAAAATGGGTAGATTAGCAATCACCGACAGAGACTTATTCAGGCGGGTGTGTCAAAACAAGAGGTAGGCCTACATTTTTCATTATTTCATGCATACGGTTAGTCTGAATTTATTGATTTTTACACATTATCTGTACAGTATAAATAATTGTTTTATAAGATAAAATAGTGAAAATATTATTTTGGCAAATAGTTTTTCCGACATATTCTAATTTATCAGTCTATCTTTCAAGCAGATTTCCGACAATAGATTTGTCCGTATTATACTAAAATGGACTTTATTCCGTTAAGAATAGATTAATTAATATTTATTCAAATTAATATTGTTTCAATATAAGTTTATCGATGATTAATCGATATTTAACATTTTAGGTTGCTAGAAGAATGGACCCGAAGTTCATAGTAACAACATTCGACAACATTTCTTCGACAATTATGTCGTACCAATGAGGGCAAGATGTCTAGCTATAATATGGGCTAATGGGGGTCATGCCCGATACTAACTGTGTAGTGCACTAACAAGTATTCTATGTGATAAAATGAAGAAAAACTGTGATTTCTGTTTTTCATTTTTTGTTATTCGTGATAATGAAATCCGAGATCAATGAATTAAAATGCATATTGTTCGTACATCGTTCTTCTATCATTCCTGAAAAATTCAAGGATCTTGCTATAATAATTCCGGATATATTGGAATTTATATAACTGCACAGTTATAAGTTTGGCCTAGTAGTGTATATCTGCCACTGTTTAACATCGGCATTGAACATTATTTAATCTAGGGCGAGCAAATATTTCACCATTGTCTATATATTTGATATTTAATTAATCATTGCGTGTTAGTGGTTGTTCTCATTCCGTGATGAGGTTAATAATTCATGCCATTAAGAAAACCAAAATAAAGTAAAAGTCATAAGTGAAAATCGTAATTTCTTAGATACATTTGAAGTTATAAAATATCTAACCTTACAAAGTTCTGCCGCCTCCGTGGTCGAGCGGTTAAGGTAGCTGACTTCAAATCACTGTAATCTCTCATTGATGGAGGGTCGTGAGTTTGAGCCCCGCTAACGACCATGTCTCTTTATGTGAGAAAAGTAGGCAGTTGGCTTACGAAGGATGGGAGTCTCTAGTACTGGTTCTCTCCAGGAGCGAACTGTCCGTTTCATATGACAGGGGGCGTAAAACTCGATATAAACAAACAATAAACGAACTTCTGCACTCCAAAACTGTTTTCATGCGCATCAATTCTGCCTTGTTTTTATCAAATATCCAGAAACACTATCGTTGACACTATACTTTGTCTTATTCACGACCGAGATCGTGGTCCAGGGGTAAGTGCGCTGGATTTGTCACTCGGCAATCCGGGGTCGTTTCCCAATCGCATGAAAATTTGAGAACAGTGTCAATTTCCCTCCACGTTAGAATACAGACCAGGAAAACTGGTATTAAGGTGAATAGGTCGCCGAATATAACTGATTTTTTCTAAAGCGGCGTTATACCCGAATAAATTGGCCTCCTTTTCTGTTCGCAATTCACGTATTTTACATGTTCTAATATACGAGTATACCCAGCACAAAACTTTTTTATCAACCCTCCCATAAAAGAGTTTTTAACGATATTACAGATTTTTTTTGGTATATTGTTATGATTAGTGTCTTGAAAATGTTGAACCTGAATATTTCTGGCATTAACACGATACAATTTGTTCAGTTAACTATTTTTTGTATGCTTTTACGCTTGATTTTCAGTCAAACTCTCCAATATATAGTTAAATGTTTTCATTTCTTCTCTTATAATTTAAGATTTGTCATTCGTGATTACCATGAGAGACATGTATGTATCAGTATGCGAGTGTAGTTGAGGTCATAACACGTGTATCATCATGTTACAATGCAATACTGAACATGTTTCTTTTTCAGAAGTAATATACTAAAAGACACGATTCTGGACTCCACCATGATGACGCTGGTCAAAGGTTCAATAGAAACATTTTGTATGGAACTTCATATACACGTTGACAGAAGTTATAAGAATGAACATGTAATAAATTGTGCAGTGTCTAATGGCATGCCTTAAAGGATTGGCAGGGAAGGAAGAACAATGTACTTTTTATGCCTCAGTCATTCGAAATGGCAGAAGGGCATTAAGTGTCACCGTCCGTCCGTTCAAATTTTGGTTTCCGAGCTATAACTCAAGAAATATTCCATGGATTATTTTCAAATTTTACATGAAGGTGTATGATAATAAAATACAGTTCAAGTTTGATTTCCTTTAAAATCCCCCCAAAAAAGCAGGAGTTATGACCCTTTTTGGCTTAGGTTTCGGCGGGGGCATTTGTGTCTCCCGGACACGTTTCTAGTTTTATAAACTACATGAGTGTGTAATTTAGTGTAATTCATGAGTACATGGACTGGTCAAGGATACTAAATGTTTAGAAATACCATTATTTTAGAGGAGGCGAAGAATCAGTAAAGAAAGAAGATTAGGACATTTACTCGTTTATAATTGTGATATTATTTTCTGTCTCAATCTGCTGGCCCCTAAGTTTAGGTTCAAAATGAACCCAAATATTAATTTTTAAAGCAAATGTTCTTTTCTCTGAATGATCGATCGATGAACCGTACAGTCTACTAAACTGTGAGTACAAAAACATTGATAAATATACATAAATTGCAGTTATTAACAAAGTGTAGCTGCAGTTTATGTTATTTATGAAAATCGTTTTTATGCAATTTTGCTACGATGTGATAGGTGCTAGAATGAAAGAAAATTTATTTTGCCTGACTATATGTGCTACATTCTGGGGTATTGAGAAATTTCCGGTATATATAAAGACAGAAACGAATTGTAATTGTATTTAATGAAAAATAGCATTAAAATTATTTATTCTCATTGGAAGAAATTCCTAGATTTAGTGTCCGTATGTCCGTACGTCCGTTCAAACGTTGTTATCGTCCATTCGAATTTTGGTTTTTGAGCGATAATTTCATGGATTGGTTACATATTTAACATGAAATTGTATAATAATAAAATACAGATCAAGGTCTATTTTCGATAAAACTCAAACATTTTCACAGGAGTTATGGCCCCTTTTCGACTTCGCTCTCCGTGGGGGGCATTCATGTCCTCCAGACAAATTTCTAGTTTTTTGTCTTAAAGCTGAATATCTCACAATGTGGCTCATATAATCAATGGGTGATGTTGCTTTATCTATTTGCTTTTAATTTGTTTGAATTACGAGAACAACGAAGAGGAAACGAAAGACATTACGCTAATGTGAAGATTAGGACATTTATATATACAATATGTGCATATGAAATAAAATTAAAACATGGATTTATCAGTGATATTCAGTGTTTTGTGGCTCCAGTGTATAGATGAACCATATCTAAACGTTTATCAGAATGTTTTAATTAAATGATTAACAAACAACCATGACGACAGTGTTATAAGTGAACGTACATTGTATTGGGAGATTCAGTGAAATTCTTAGAGGAAGCCATTTAACAGATTTGTGAGTACAAAAATCATTGATAAATAACCATAAATTGCAGTTACAAACCTTTAAAGCAATCTTTATTTATTTACGAAAGTAGCTAACTGCAGTTTGTGCTATTTATATATAAATTATATCGTTATTTTTAACACAATGTTAGTGTGATTGTTGTTTGAATGGGACAGAAATTCACTTTGGAGGCTATTATGTACAGTATCATGTGACCTAACCCCTGTCGACAAAGTTTCAGAAGGGTCAAAAGTGTTTTTCAAAAAGATGAAATACGAAGATCCATTTATATATTTTTATAATTAATTGGATAAAAAATATAAAATAACAAATAAGTTTGATATGTTATTATATAGAAAATAAGTATTTTTGTGGTCAGAAATTTCCGAAGACCCAGAGTCACATGATGCCATCTTTGTATTATACATGTTTTATATACAACAAGGTAAATGCACTAACATTAGTAGTATTCTGGGCCCAAAATCGCAGATTATCTCGTTTGAAGTTAGCTTCAAATTAAATTGGCAAAGCGAAGACATTTGGTAGATTTAAGCACATCTTCAATCAAAGGTGGCGCTATTTATCATTATTCTGTGAGGAAATTAAAACATTTCTTTGAGAATACTGTGTTTCAGGGCCATGAATAATGCTATATATATTTTCCCAACATGTTTCTATACTGTAGTTTTACAACGTATGTCCTTGTATCATAAAATCCAATGTAATTACCTTGATATCCAATCCACATACATGACTGTTTTTATATCATGTAAAATTCATAATTACAATAGCAATGTATCTATGAGTTTTACATATGTGTGAAGATAAAATAGAACTAATATTGTTTAGTTTTAGTTTTTCTTCAAAACTGGGAATGTGCAATATATCGATTATCGCGGTATCTTTCAAAAACGTAAATATATCGATATATACACTGACTACCAAAAGAAAGTATTCAGTCCTATATTTTGTTCTAACTTAAAAATAATACAAAATGGAATGAGAAACATCTGATCAGTTACAACAATAAAAATAAAAATACACATTAAGAACACAGCATTGATAGTAAATGGTCATGGTTCATGTCACAACATTCTACACATAACAACCACAGACACTTGTTTAGAAAAAATTACCCCACCCACCACGTTCGCTCTTATGACTACCAATGGGGTATTTTTTTCTAAACAAGTGTCTGTGATAACAACAAGAACCAGTAACACTAGTCCAGCAGTCAATATTTAGTGTAACCACCTCTTACTGCATTGACAGCGGTTGCAGCCTGCATGGCAACTTCTTATTTCCAGCCCTTTGGCGACGCTCTTGTGAGACCACCTTGCTAGTACATTGATCTCCAATCCAGACATGTTACATGGATAGTACTGTCACACTGCCGATTTTTAATTTCAGTTTGATTAAAGACAAAGCTTTCTGCAGGCCAGTTGATCAGTTTCCGACACCATCATTTTGGAAAAATGAAATGGCCACCATGAATAATATAAGGCGGATGGTTTTGCCGAGTTTTCCAAGTACCATGTCAATGTACCCTCTAGCATTCAGTTGACCATGTGTCAAGGATTAAATGAACAAGAAACACGTGCATCCGTAAGACATGACTTCCAACACAACCACCCCACCACCTCTAAACTTAACACGTCCATTCTTTCTGCGCCGAACACACTATAATTTCTTTGATTTTGGAACAAACCTAGATTCATCAGAGCGTATAGAAGCACTCCAATCTCCCTGAGTCCAGTTGAAATGATGACTGGTTAATCAACAAGGCTTTGAACGATTATGCTTGTTTGTTTGATTGAGTTATACGCCCTTTCTCAACAGTTAGAGTCATATGAGACAGACAGTTCACCTAACCATCATTCCTGGGAAGAACCAGTAGTGGACTCCCATCCTCCGTAAACAACTGCCTACTTTCTCCCATAAAGAGACATGGTCGGTAGTTGGGCTCGAACCCATGACCCTCTATCAGTGAGAGGTTACAGTGATTTGAAGTCAGTTTGCACGATTAACCTATGGAAAGGAGTACGTGTTTTCTTCGCGGTTTGTCTTTTGTTCAGACCTGCATTATACAGCTTTGTTCCGTTCCTCTTTCAATGGAATTGCTCGCCTGAATGTCACTGTACTGTAAGGAACAATTCAAAGCTGGTATGGTCTTCCGACATTTTGTCGTATTAACTGCCCGCCATCCCGAGTGGTACAATCTTTTGGACGTCCTAATCTCTGTCTGTCTTGGTACCCATTGACTATTTGGTGGAGACACGAGGTTTGGTATTTTGTCCTTCAAAAAATAAAATAAAAGAACAATAAATCTTAACTCAATAGTTGGGAAATGATATAAACTAAACGGTAATCACGAGTAAACAATGAATGCGACAAGTTAATCAATTCAGACATCATTTTGGTGGTCAGTAAGTTTAACAATGTATTGCAATACGTTGCAATATCTTATTTTTATACTAGTATCGCAATGTATTGTAATATCATTTGTCAACCTGCACCAATCCCGTTTAGTATTTACTAAATGAGTGTATATTAAGCATCGTACACAGTTGTTATTACTATGTATGCATGCTGTCAGTGTATATATGATTTTTATTCGCAAAATATATTTGTTGAATACACTTTATGAACAGTCATGTATTGGTACATTAAAACCCTGAAAACCGGATTCCCAGAAAACCGAAATTCTCTGAAAATTGGACGATTTGTCAAGTCCCATTATTTTCGGAATTTTATCAAAAATTCTCCGAAAATCGGAATTATCAGAAACCGGACTTTTGGCCCGGTCCGGAAGGATACGGTTTTCAGGGGTTTTACTGTATATATTTCAATAACCTCTTGTTGGCCCCTTGTGAAAGATATCATATTTAAAACCATAGTCTTTGTGTAGATAAAATGACATGAAACTTATCGATGTATATTACACAAATTTTAATGGCGTAATTAATTGACTTAATGAAACTATAAACGAAGATGACACGAACCGCAGTAGCATAAATTAAATGTATAACAAAAGAAATACTCATAAGATGTTTTAGATCGTCTAACGTGTAACTGTGACGTTGTAGTATAAAGACAACTATTTGAGAGTCTTTTCTGGTATATGGGCCAATTTTTGAGAGAATCTTTGAAAACTATGATGTTATGGTATATAGGCAACTATTTGAGAGATTCTATGTAAATATGATGTTATGGTATATAGGCAACTATTTGAGAGATTATATGTAAATATGATGTTATGGTATATTGGCAACTATTTGAGAGATTATACGTAAACTGTGATGCTGTGGTATATTGGCAACTATTTGAGAGTGTAACTTTGTAAACTATGCTGTTGTGGTATATTGGCAACTATTTGAGAGTGTAACTTTGTAAACTATGATGTTGTGGTATATTGGCAACTATTTGAGAGTGTAACTTTGTAAACTATGCTGTTGTGGTATATTGGCAAATATTTGATAGAATCTACCTAAACTATGATGCTGTGGTATATTGGCAACTATTTGATAGAATATGTGTAAACTATAATGTTGAGGTATATAGATAATTGTTGAAAGAAACTAAGTAAACTATAATATTGCGGTTTATTGGCAACTATTTTGGGAGAATCGTTGCAAACTATATTGTGGTATATACCAGTAGACAACTATTTGAGAGAATCTTAGTGAACTATGATGTTGTGGTATATTGGCAACTATTTGAGAAAATCTGTTTTAACTTTGATGAAGTGGTATATTGGCAAGTATTCGAGAAAATCTGTGTAAACTTTGATGTTGTGATATTGGCAACTATTTGAAAGTAACTTTGTAAGCTATGGTGTTGTGGTATATAGACAATTATTTGAGAGAATCTTTGTAAACTATAATGACGTGGTACTGTATATAGACAATTGTTTGAGAGAAACTAAGTAAACTATCGTGTTGTAGTATATTGGCAACAGATTGAGAAAACCCTTGTAAACTATGACGTTTCACTTTATTGAGATCAGCGTACTTCATTGGCACTGAAATTTGGCACATTTAAAAGTTGTTCTAATGATGAAGCTAAAGGCAAAACATCACTAAAATTCGTAATATATGTAAATAGTAAACACACTTACCTTTATGTATCTTTGCGTAGAATTCTAATTTCTTTCACAAATGAAATCTCGAAAGAGTTAAAACACATATTTTTGTAGACTATACCTGATGCCTCGTCCATCATTGAAGGTGTAAAGCGATAACAATAATCAGTTATTTTTGTAACACCGGTTTCAACACTTAACCATGTCTATTGTCATAATAAATTTGTATGTAAGTAAATGCTGGTGGCCTACATCAATTAACTTATTTTTCTAACCCCCCCCCCTAAAAACAGTAAACTAACTCGGATCTATTAATGAGAAACTTCCTGTATATCAGAATGTGATTATTTTGTCACAGTTTTATGGTTGAGTATTTCGAAATACTAAGACGGTGTTGATGCAAGAGTGACAATGTGCTGGTTCAAAAATAAATAATTGAACCGTTGTTAATATTGAGGTGGTCGCAAATTGAAGTTTTTCTGTAAAGTATGTATTTATAGTATTCTGTATTTTGCTTGGGAGCTGGCAATGAATACACCAAAACTCTGAAGTAAGCTTACATAATTATAATGTTATTTGTACAGAAATAGAGACATTGACGTATCACAGCAAGTATTATATACAGTAAGTAGATCTCCAACAGAGAGCTTGGATGGTTTCCACAAGAATGGCATTTACCTAAGTCTGATTTTATCAATTACATTCATTTCAAGTAAGAGCTTAGGGCTTTATCATTATACCTATGATACAATGGAACCTCACCTTGCGACCATCTTGATATTAGGAACACTTTGATATTAGGAACACTTTGATATTTGGAACACTTTGATATTAGGGGCATCTTGATATTAGGAACATCTTTATATTAGGAACACCTTGATATTAGGAACACCTTGATATTTGGAACATCTTGATATTAGGGACATCTTGATATTAGGAACATCTTGATATTAGGAACACCTTGATATTAGGAATACTTTGATATTAGGAACACCTTGATATTAGGAACACCTTGATATTAGGAACATCTTGATATTAGGGACACCTTGATGTTAGGAACACCTTGATATTAGGGACACTTGATATTCGGAACACCTTGATATTATGAACACCTTGATATAAGAGACACCTTGATATTAGAGAACATCTTGATATTAGAGACATCTTGATATAAGACAACGGCTTTAGGGACGCCTTGGTATTTGGGGCATCTTGATATTAGGAACACCTTGATATTAAGGACATCTTGATATTAGGGAAACTTGATATTAGGAACATCTTGCTATTAGGAACACCTTGATATTAGGAACATACTGATATTAGGGACACCTTGATATTAGGAACATCTTGATATTAGGAACACCTTGATATTAGGGACACCTTGATATTAGGAACATCTTGATGCTAGGAACACCTTGATATTAGGGACACCTTGATGTTAGGAACACCTTGATATTAGGGACACTTGATATTCGGAACACCTTGATATTATGAACACCTTGATGTAAGAGACACCTTGATATTAGAGAACATCTTGATATTAGAGACATCTTGATATAAGACAACGGCTTGATATTAGAGACACCTTGATATTAGGAACACCTTGATATAAGAGAACATCTTGATAGTACGATCATCTCATTAAAACGACCACTCATTTTCGAACCGGTTTGCAAATAATCACTCTATAGTTTAATACATGTATGTCTTGCAATTGTTCCTAAAACAGTTTTCTGGTGGTTAATAATAACATGTGCAAATGCCTGTTACACACCAATGTGTCGTTGACAATTTTTCTTTATCTTAAAGGTCTATATATATCTTAACAAAGGTTTATCTAAAAATCAGATACAAAAGAAGGCGTAAAATGCCACAAAATTCAATCAAACATTTTACTTATCGTATCTTATTCTAAATGAGGTGACTTTTTTATCTGTGACATGTCGATTTAGTTGATTAATAGTCCTTGATGTGTTTGATACGTCAATTATTCATAAAATACAATTAAATGTAGTTAAAAACAAAATTGATTGATTAAGTAAAACATATCGTGAATATCGTCTTTCCACTACCCCCCCCCCCCCCCCCACAATGTAGATGATGTTGGTTGGGACATTATTTTTATGCCCCCTTATCGTAAGATCGGGGGTACATTGTTTTTAGCCTTGCCTGTCTGTCTGTTTTAAGGTCAGTAGGTCAAATGTCAAGGCCATCCGGAGGGAGCATTGTGCCTTAAAAACACATCTTTTTAATATGTTTTAGTAAGTTTAATAAAGAAATGGCCGATGCGAAAAAAGGCCTTAGAGTCGGTCGAGTTAGTGGAAACCAGGAACTTCTTTTACGCCTTATTAATGTTGGGTAGTGTATTTTGCGTTACTTTACGATAGTTCAGCCTTCCGCATGAGTTTTGATGCGGACCAAAGTACTACGTTTTTCTACATCAGCCTTGCAAATGTTAAACTAGTTCCCGTTCCATGTTGAAGTGCTCGTAAGTTCAGTTTTCATGAATACTGTCAGTACTTTGATTAAGCATGTAGTTATAATCCGCGTGTACTAAACGGAATTGGAAGCCAGAAAGTATTCAATTGTTTATAGTAATTGACAGGTGTTTATATAAACTCTCTCGTTATGTACCAATAAACGATAAGTATAGCTTTCGTGATTTTATCTTAATGTGTTGATGAAGGAACAGAGTATGGAAAATAAGCGACTTTTGTAATCTTATCTGCCTGTAGATGCTTGGTATGTAAAACAATGGCTCTGTGATACGAAGCTGACACGACTCCTTGTGAATCTAGTACTCATAGAAAAATTTAGATTTATTAAATAGTATGTATCAAGCTAATGCGTGCATTTAAGTATGATGGGTTACTTAATGGCTAAATACTGGTACATTTATGGGCCGCGGCTACGGTCTACTGATTAATGCGTTCGATTTATAACCCAGTGATCCAAGTTCGATTCCCGGTCGCGACAGGGCATACCGTCCCATGAAAATTTAGAACAATGTCGATTTTCCGTCTCCATATTTGGAGAAGTTGTAGGTTCCTTGTTGAAGGGTAAGTTAATTAGTAATGGTAGGAATACAGTTCAGGAAAACTGGTTAGGTGATTCGGCCACCGTATATAACTTAAAAAACGGCCTTATACCCAAATAAATAAATACATTGTAAAGTAAAATGTGGATGAAATCACAGGCTACCGGCATGTGACAATAGCAAAATAAATGTTCAAAAAAAAAATAAAAAAAAATTTCACCATATATCTATAATAGTATTATGCTGAAATTGTTTTTTTTTTTTTTTGAAACTTAGCCTGTGGATGAAATGAAGTAAACGCTCGTGTGCCAAATAATTCATTATAACCCGTGTTCTAGCTTATCAACATATATTATGATCGGAAGTTTTTAATACGTGAAAAAATATTGAATTATTGACGACAGATCTTTAGTTGTTTACTGCACTGTCACTTCTTCCTCTTTATAAAGAGTAAAAGTTGTTGAGGTCGCCTTTACGAGCTATATCACGTGTTTGTCCAATATCGACCATGGAGGGTCCAAGTCTGATAGCGCATTGTTGTTACAAACATTACGGCTGATATGGAGAGAGAGAGAGAGCGAGAGTGGTGTACATGTATGTTTATACCCAAAGCGGACACTGCGATAACGATGTAAATTATACTTAAGTATTTCGCTCCCGCGAACATCTAAATGTATTTATTAGTACAGTTAGTGGCGTGTTGACGAAGTTTACGAGTTTCGACATTTTCGAACTATAAGGCCTCTCTGTTGAGTGTAACTTAATGCAAATGTGGATAAGTTAACGCTATGGCATTGCAGGTATGTTGTTTTTAGTCAATTCGTTGCAATAGTAACTCGAACTTATCTTTAAGTTATATACATGCATTTTAAAATTAAGTATCAAAAGTACAATGTATGGTCATAGTAAAATTTATCTATTGAGAGTATATTGTTGGAGCGTATCATCATGTGGGTTTTATAAATAATGGATGGAACAGTGCACATGTCCTCAAGGACCCGCTATCAGATTGTGTGTTCACTGTCGTTCAAAGAGAATATTATCACTTGCTAAATTAATGCGTCACAAATCAATGATTGATTGATACGTTATACGACCCTGGTGATTCTGAATGAATGGGTATCGAATATTACTTAATAACGCTATTCAAGTCTAAATTGAATCAAGGATACATTTATGGATCTGACCACTACGTCAGTGAAAACACTGCATTCTTCGCTGGCCAATAATTGTATATTTTATTACATGAATCATTTAATTATCGATCAAAAGGCATTGTATTTAAACATTGACATCTTCTCCCGGCCGAACGAACGAACACAAAGTATTAGACAATGTCGCCTTTTAAACACTCTTAAGAATACACGGGCAATGTACCTAGATATACATAATATATATAATTACATAATTATTATACATTAGATGTCTATTTCTGACCATCCGACCTAAATGAACCCACACCCTGTAAAATACTATAATTATTATACTATACTTATATCGTAGACAAGAGAGATCAAAGATATCATAGGTAAATTATTGTTTGCAAAGTAGGTACATTGTGTCTCGTTAGTAGGACTGGTCAGATAGCACCTTAAGCATCTTTAGAAGGCGTAATTACCTTACGTACATGTGCAATAAATTTCAAAATATATAAGAAATTGTTGCACAGTAATAACAGTAAAGTGTACATTTAGTTTTTTACTCAAACTTTACTGTACTGTATACGGATTACTTAACTCACATTTTGGTTTATTGATTTCTAGGTCAAACTAAATGCTCGAAGTATTTCATGAATAAAGTCCTGTAAACGAGATTGTTTGTAAATTTACATATCAATTAGATATGTAGTGTACACTTTACGCGCGGAGCTCAAAAAGTTGAGTTTATTTTCATTTTAAACAGATATGACCTCATGGCCTGCGTCTTATTAAAGATTTTATCAAAGCTGTAGTATCGGTTTATGGATAAATACGTTTATGTACATTCGTAAAAATATCTTCATTCTTATGTAAATAACATCAAGGCAAAATCATTTAAAGCCCCCCATAAGAGTATGAATGTTTAAGATATTTTTTTGGCACTTGAAACTTGGAATTTGTGGCGAGGCGATTTAACAGTCAAGAGTTTGGCAATTAATTTAAATTCGTCTCTCGGTTAAAAATGGATAAGCGCCAAGTAGTTCAGGCTAAATCGTTTTCTTTCGTTTACAATTAATTAAAATTTGTCTCGAAGTTAAAAGACGGTATAGAAATGTAACGGACCAATTAGCGTGGATGAATAAAAGGCTAATTGTTTATATTAGACAAAGTGTAAACAAAACTGAGTTATAAATCTTTCATTTACATACAAACCGCTGTGTGAACACATTATTTTAGTATTTGCTTTCTGGCTACCGAATATTTTATTAAGCCATTAACTCGTAGTGTTTACTTTCGTATTTTGCCAACTGGTCAAATGGTATCTTTAAATATTGTAATACCTCGGTATTAAGACGACCTATGGGAACAAATAAAACGGTCTTTTGACTGAGACAGTCTTGCTTTGAAGAACAATTGAGAACCGGTCCGAAGAAATAGTTCTGTTTTGTAATTAATTGTACAACAAAGCACACATTATACAGCAAAGCACAGGCATCAATGTAGGGTATTTTAAGTCATTTTTGTAAATGTATAAAATAGACTGTTACTGTTGAATTTGTTCATGTGTTAAATAAAAAAAAATACAAAGTTTTGGCCACGGGGTTATAAAACTTGAGTACAGTCTCTGAACTCAAATCTCGGTTCCATTCTCAAAGTATTATGGTTGAAAATATTGTGCTCAGATTAATGTTTGAATACCTGTTCAGATCAATTATGCTGACAGACTAATGTACCAATATCAATATTGTCATAAATAACTTATCATAATTGACTTAGAAACATAAAAAGACAAAATATAAGATTAATATCTAGTTTTATAACATTGGGGCCAGATCTACAAATCCTATCCCATAATTATAAAATAGCTGATAATTATTAAATAAGATTACTGCATGTATGATGTAAAATTATACTTCATTTTTTGTATTTTAAATCTTAAAATAATAGTTTTTTTTATTATTTTCATTGTTATCGGTCAGAAGTTGAAATTTTGTCGAATGTCGAGATATATCAATGACTGTAAATCAGTGTGCATAGTGAACGTGGGCCACGGGACATTTATTTTCATTATCAAACACATAATATAATGTAACACATTTATTAAATCATTTATCATTGTATATTTCATTTCTGAAGGTAGGGAGTCTGATATCTCTGGATTAGAACTGTTTTATTTATATTTTATATCCGAATGATATGAAACTGTGCCAAAAAATGAGCCCTGGATGGCATCACAGATTTAATGTTTAATAGATCTTGCTCCATATTCACCCAATATAGAACAAGCGATATATAACAACAGATCTTTGTTTTTAGTCAAAATAAAGTTAGTAAATTGTTCAACTGATTATTTTGGTGTGTGGGTGATTCTGTGCCATTGGGTATGAATATGGGATCTTGTTATCCATTAGGGGCTCCTATTCTGACAGTGACTTGTTTCCGGAAGCCTTCAATATCCTTTAATTCGGCGCGAGTACCATTGTCTTGGATAGATCTCTTGGAGTGATTAATTATAGAGTTATAAAACCCTAATAGTCAATTAATTATGTAATTCAGGCACGTGCAATTTGTTTATAGACATTGCTCCTGTTTTTTCGGAAACTGAACGGTACGCGCATGAATTTTGATGCGGATCAAAGTATTACGTTTTTCTACATCCGCTGTATGCAGCTCTTAAACTAGTTCCCGTTCCATGTTGCAGTAGAAGTCCATGTAAGTTCAGTTTCTATGAGTATTTTCAGTACTTTGATTTGTACACTACACATTGTTTGTCTTTGTATTATAAAATTTAGAACTCGAAAACTAGAATATTGTTTCTCTCTTTCTTCAGTTCTGACAATCACGTGCATCCGTCCAATCAGTTTAGACGATATTCATGTTTAGATACAGGTGGGGAAATCCCCAATCCCACTTCTAGTGCTGACACCACGGGGAGATTTATATCCATCTAAACATGTACTCGTACAGGAGATCATTTACGACTTGAAGTTCAGGGTACACCCACTAATTCTTGTGCAAGTTTTCAGGATTTTGTACATCTAGCAGACGAGTGATGTGGAGAGAACGAGCAGTTGTCAGCACAATGGTTTAAACACACACACTCTCTCTCGGAATACATCGCGCGCGCAACGTTATGATCATAAAATTCTGACTAAACTCTGCAGGCGAAAGATACGATGTTGTGATAGTCGAATGATGCAAATTTAAGAGTCATCTTGGATGGATTTCAGTGAATATTACTTCACTCTGTTCTTCGAGGAATCCACAGGTGGATGTAAAATCAGTTTTCATCGTCTGTAGAATAGAAAAGCAGGAGAAGTAGAAGCAGTTCTGTTATAAAAACGGCTGAGTATTCGCTTGGTGCTTGGCGTCGTTCAGCACAAGAGGGAAAGAAATACTGGAATTAATTTACTTCTATCGACTGTGTGAAATAAAACGGAATTAATGATTTTAAAAAGAGTGGTAATGTTTAAATGATTGGATTAAAATAACAATTATTCGAAGTCAGTTTTAATACATTTATCTCCCGCCATAATTCTTAAGACAAGGTGAAGGTCATTCGACATGAAACAAGTTTCCACTAGATTGGCACCGCGCCAATTTCATCAATGGCTGATTCCTGAAAAGACAGTGGTTGGCTTGTTTTCCATCGGGATCCTTTTGGTATTCGTTGGTGCCATCTTATTGGCTGTAGGCGGCGCCACCAGCAGGTATGTCAATATTAGTCAAAGACTTATATAATTAACGGCACACAAAGTGTAAAAACACCATCGCCTTTGACATATCTAAACTTGTTTCGTCTGTTGTAACTACCAAGAAATAATGATCTGTGACTAGATTCATATAATCTAACAATGTACGTCAGGGCCATATATCTACCGCACTAATTTGCCTACTAATTGCTGTTCGACCGAACAATTGTTTTTGAGTTGGCAGTAAATCTCTGGGATTATTATGGTGAACACATTAGATAGAAGTTACTATACACTGTCTTGTAACCTATTGTTATACCTTTCTCAGGCTCTTTCAAGAACAGCAATACAATAAGTACATCAGCAGTTCATAAATATCATCGCTAATGCAACTATATGTCTATGGTTACCTGACGAAAAAACTCGGGTATGCAGATAAACTCTTTTGCTCCGTTTTTTCTAGACATCTTATGTGAGAATGCGAGGTAGAATTTTTTTTCATACTATGGATTTTGACCTTTATAGGGACTACAGCACAACCTTTCCAAAGCAACACCCTTTAGGAGTAGCAAAATTATGTTGTTGTTGAGAGGTTGTTGCTCTACAGAGGTTAAATTGATACTAGTAATTAAATCGTGCAGTGGGAAAAACATGCTGTTTTGAAAGAAGGTTGTTGCTCAAGAGAGGGCCGCTCTGAAGAAGTTGCAGTGTATAGAATAGGGTGATCTTTGTGACGTTTCTATGCCATACTTTGATAGTGTCTATAGGACGTTTACTTAGCTTTATAATACATGTACTGGACTTAAACTTCTACTTTGTATACCTCAGTCTAAACTTTGTGAAGCGAAGTAAATGGTGAACTCTTAAATTAAAATCCTTTCTTTAATGCTGACCTTTTCTTACGCAGACCTCTCTAATTCAGGTCGCATCTTTAATCTCTCTAAACCAGTACATGTATCTTCTTATGTAGATGATTCTCTAACCTAGAGCCTCCCGAATTCAGACCACCTGTAATCCAGACCTCTGGAAGTCAGACACTTCTACTCCGAAAATAACATTAACCGGAACAAAATTTGTCGGTACCGATTTTTTTACTTTAATATTATTTGACAAAAAAAATGAAAATAAAAGATCCCTTGTCATCTGGAATCCTTTCGAATCTGGATTTTAACCTGGTCCAGACAAGTCATGTTTAGAGTTGTTTCTTCGTATTCTATTTCTGGAATCTACGAACATACGCTTGCCAATAAGCTATGTAGGTTTCAATATGCTTGTACCGTAATACCACTCATGTCAGTTTCATTAATTACATGTACATGTATTGCGTAATTACATGTACATACCTTATGTTCATGCGCAATGACAACTGTATGCCAATTATCGTATTGATGTGAACAAACAGACGTCGGTAAAGATAAAGCAAAACAAATAATTGATAATGTACCTGAACTTGATGGCTAGTGTCAGATGTATCGATTATGTGCCTGTATCATTCTAATCATATTGGTTATTAATTTAGTTCCTAGTGGACTGTGTGATGCATGTATACAGTCAAACTTGTGTTAGCGGCCACCTCCGAATAAAGGCCAGACTGTGAATTAAGGCCAAACTGTTAACATTGTGAATAAAGGCCTTTCTTTTATAAACTGTCATTGATTACTTAGAACAAAATGATATCCAAATAAAGACCATCTGTAAATAACGGACATATTTTGTCTTTCCCAAGGATGGCCTTTGTTCACAGGTTCGACTGTACTGTATATCACTTATTCTAGCGTGAACTGTATTAATTACGTAACCCAGTTGTATGTGTTGTGAAATATTAATAATGTATATGACATTATTGTTCATCCATATTTACCAGGCACTCGAAGTCATTCGTACAAATCATCAAGTCAGTGATGGTTGTATTTAAATGTTAATCAATTTACTTGAATTTATTACCGGGATATTTTGTGTAAAGTGTCCAATCGTCAAGAACACATACTCCGAAAAGAGCGAACTTGTCGTGTGTATGTATCATTTAAAGCTGCCAGGGCCCTCCCCCACCAGGGACCGCCCCCAGGGACCGCCCCTCCTCCACCAGGGACCGCCCCCCACCAGGGACCGCCCCCCAGGGACTAGAAAAATGTGAAGAACAATAGGCTTCGGACATATGTTCATGTCTAGTATATGCTTCACTGATAAAGGTCCAAGATTCCTCTTATTTTTGTCTAAGTATTACTTTTCTAGTCTAAACAAAATGTTAATCTGGATTATTCCCTGTTCCGGACAAGTCCGGTTTATAGAGTGAGGTTCACTGTATGTACTAGTTCACACGATCTATGTAAACTCTACCATACCACCAGTTCTTATTTTATCAGAATATCACGCTATTTGTTTTGTTCTAAATGGTGGCCCAACGTTTACATGGTTCTTTGTTCCTATAGAATGATAAGTGTTGTCTATGCTTGTTTTACATCTGTCTATATCATGTTCCGTATCTGGTCAATCATTGTGACTATCAAGATTAACTGTAACGATAACATACGACAACTTAAAGTTAAGAGTATACGAGGGCCGTACAATAAATAATTACTTCTATATCATCGAATACAGTTCTCCAACGAACCGTACTAGCCGGATTTTACGACTTCATAAAACTACTATAAAGTAAACTATACGGTTTCTGGAACGGGGAAATAAGTGGCCATCAGTGATTGTGTCAGTTTTATCTCTCGAAAACAAGCTCGCCTTTATAAACACTGAGCACACCTTTCTGTTTGGTCCCTGTTCTGCGGTCATATCTCTCCGCGCAATGAATGATACAACGTTTGAGCAACATATTTTCGGTACAACCCAGGATGTATTTTTCCAGGTCTTAAAACATTGACAATTTTTTGTATTCGCTGCGTAGCAGAAGAATACGATGTTACCGTATTTCAGAAATAGTTCACACCGGAAGTGAAAAACCTGATAGTATTCACTTCCTGTTCAATCACTACAAAAATATAAAAGAAAAGTTTAAGAAAAATTCGTGATTTAACGAATTCCATAAGAAGGGTGAATGCTGCACGACCAAAGTTAAAGACGTGGTTTGATAATAGCACTAAGCTTTTTTGATCGTCTGAACAAAGCTCACTCAGTTCTTATGTGGCGCTGGTTGTCATTGTATCGTATTACCGTAAAACTTCACCTCAAGATCACACCAATATTAAGCATCTTCATTTTATAGCCTGTTTCTAATATCTTTCTCTCCCTTCTGGGGGCTTTCTCTCAGTCTGTCCCTCTAGTTAGATCATGCTGTATCTGCACCGGTGGAGGATGCATTTGCGCCCTCTTGGCTGCAGCATATGTAAAGCGCCTCTGAACGTATGAATAGTATGAATAGGGCGCTGTATAAATCTGGAATCTCTCTATCTACACTATTTCCTTCATTACTGTGGAATCATTTATTTTCGTTTGGAATTTAATTTCGTGGATTTCGTGGGTCGACTCATCCACGAAATCAAATCCCCACGAATTCAAATGCGGAGATAAGGCATTTCCTTTCAAAAAACAAAATCCACGAATTTATGTCCCCACGAAATAGCCATTTTAGTAAAAACCACAAAAATTTAACCCAACGAAAATTAATGATTTCACAGTAATAAAGGATTATTTGGTTCAGATGGTGGTAAAATATCAAGGTTTTAATGTAGTTGAAGCATTAGTACTTCTACGATTTCTTCAGTGTTACGTACCGAATCATTACGTTAAAAACTCATTCGTTAATTCTTTGACACGGGGTCAAATTTCAATAAATACGGATATACTCATATAAATGTAAAATATCAAATTCTTTCCCAGATGGAATGCCATTTGTCGTACAAATCTGTACTGTAGCGATATGCAATATTTCTTATCAAAACATTCCGATGCTCAAAAAGAGTAACTTGAGGTGTACGGTCTTATTGTTAGTGAGTCGAGCCTTTATGACAAATCATTAATTTTCGTTGGGGATTTAATTTCGTGGATTTCGTGGTTCGGCTGATCCACGAAATCAAATCCCCACGAATCTTAATGAAAATAAATAAGGCATTTTATTCAAAAATCAAAATCCACGAATTTATGTCCCCACGAAATAGACAAGTTTAGTGAAACCCGCGAAAATTGAACCCAACGAAAATAAATGAAAATAGAGTAGTCTCCGTGTCGATTTGGTAAAAGACATTTTGCCTATGGTCATTTTCCGTCCTCCGTCGAGTGATCAATGTGTTGAGAAAATAAGAATGTACCATTCAGTAGCCATCAATCGATTGGCGCGCATGAATTTTTATACGGACCAAAGACTACATCGGTCATGCAATTGTTAAACTGTTCCCGTTCATTGTTGAAGACTTGTTCAAGTATATGTAAGTTCAGTTTCCATGAGTTCTTTCAGTATTCAAAACTTCAGCTTTTTGTCAATTACCGATACTGGTTTGTCAATTACCGAAACTGTTTTGTCAATTACAGATTTTGTTTCGTCAATTACCGAAATTGGTTTGTCAATTACCGGAACTAGAAATTGCAATGAAATGTTTTATCACTATTTAACGTTATGTCCCGTTGAAATGGACTTAAGAAGTGAATGACACAACATTTTTTTCAAAGCTGTAGGCGTGGGCGATGACCCAGTAAACATTCACCTCAATTAACATCAAAGTGTTGTTACCTGTGTTGGTGGCAAGAGACATACATACACTGTACCACCCTGTAGCTATAAGCATGGTCATTATCGTAGTGTTTGCTGTTCAAAGGATGAAATGAATTGGGGTTAAACATCGGTTCACTTGTAATAGTATAATAATCTTGTCGTATTTTCTGCTAGAACTAAGAAGATTCTTTAGGTAGGATACGCTAAATAATGCGATTAAGGTCAATTACAGAAATAAAAAATTATGGATGTAAACTTACTCTCAGTTTCCCCAGCTACTACAAAAAAGTGGCGATTGTTAATTATACTAGTAAAGTTGTCTGTTCGTTTTTATACGCCCGTTTGAAAAACGGGTCGTATTATGGGAACACCCACGGCGGGCGGGCGGCTTCCACAACGGTGTCCGCTCTCTTATTCAAACAGTTTTATTTGGATCCTCACTAAACTTGATGGAAATGTTTATGGTCATGAGATCTCGGTCAGGGTCGATAACCAGCCCAATCGGCCTGGGCACTTCTGAGTTATGCCCCTTGAGGTTTTGA
>OZ026837.1:33248264-33473495 GCA_964023205.1 Lutraria lutraria | reverse complement strand
GTTACTTGACCATAGTTATTGTGCTAGGAAGGTCGGATAAATGTTCTGGTTTTTTTCATTAACATTGGAGTACCATAATGATGTATTATTTAACGAGGTGCTAATCAGTTAAATAAAGTTAATGTTATTAAATGGAGACAAAATATATCCCAGGCTCAAGTCTGGGAAGCCTGTCGTAATTCTCTTATTTGAGCCATCTGTTTAAAAAATCGACCATGCACAACAAGTGGAGATTATGCCGACAAATAAATATTCCATTTTAGAGAGTGCGTGCACCTGTTTTGTTAGCTTTGCACTCTCGTTGTTTCTCCACATTGTTTAGTGTATCACGTTTGATTAGACTTTGACGAGCAATTAAACTACTCACGCTACTTTCATTTGTGTCTGTAATTAAACGATAGGTTTGAGGATTGGAAACACGTGTTTATGATTAGGCCAAGACTTGTCTCAGCGTTTTTTTTTTGTACGTTATTTATGTACGTTTCTGTGCGTGAGATGACTTCAGCTTTCCATAGCCGTCTTCGCTTGGCGCGCATGAATTTCGATGCGGACCTAAGTGCTACTTTTATCTACATTCGCCATGTAATTGTTAAGTTGTTTCCGTTCAGGTCTGTGTAAGTTTAGTTTCCATGAGTACTTTCAGTTCTTTGATTAGAAAACAAACGGTAACAATACAGTCCGAGGAACACCGATAATCTCTCAGTCTGAAATTGAAATTACGATATTGTAAGTACGATACGAGATTGCTCCTAGGGGAAAATAGGGGATTTATCCAACAGGGCGGGGCCTAACAATGACTGCTTGTAGGTCTTTATTTTGAGACGGCCTCTTGATCAGGTTGAATTACAGATGGAGTTTTGGAAACAGATCCACCCGATATTAAGACCACTTTATTTTAGCAATCAATTATTTTTGACGGGTCTCCTATACTTTCTTCTAAGATTCCAACATCAAACTGAGATCATCCGAAAATTAAACCCTTTTGAAAAACGGGTCGTATTATGGGAACACCCCACGGCGGGCGGGCGGCGTCCACAACGGTGTCCGCTCTCTAATTCAAACAGTTTACTCGGATCTTCGCCAAAATTGATGGAAATGTTTATGGCCGTGAGATCTCGGTCAGGTTCGATAACCAGCCAAATCGGCCATGGCACTTCTGAGTTATGGCCCTTGACGGGCGTATTTTGTGGCCTGGCACTCTTGATCATATATTTAAAAGTTGGTCTAAATATATCGAGGTTTTACAGCATTATATATCTGTTTCTGTTCTGTGTAAGTCTAACACTTGCATTCATATTAATTGTATCAAGGTCACAGAATGATAATGAGCCTAGTGTTGAATAATTCACTAAACACTTCGTAAGCCAACACCTTTGAAGATATGTAAGCTAAGATCAATGATAAATATAGTAGTTTTACACAATCAAGCGAGAACAATTTTACGTACAATTTGCCAATTTTCCGCCCGATAAAGTCTTAGATTAACTTCATTAACCCTAAAACCCCTGCGGGGAACCCTGTACAGCTCATATAAACTTCTCATTTAATTACATAACAAACTATCGTCTATATTTCTCTGGATTTATTTCAAAGCTGTATTGAAGCAGATAATTCCCACTGTTTATGTTAGTTTAAACGAACGTAATCTTGATATTTTTTTTTAATTTAATTTCGGTTACATTTTATTATTCATTACCTGTTTTTCCATGTCTGTTTATCGAATTTGAAACTAAAACATTGCATTTTTGGAAGCTTAACAAAAGTTCAACTTTCTATAGCCGTCACTCGCTCGGCGCGCATGAATTTTGATGCGGACCAAAGTACTACGATTTTCTATGACCGTCATGCAATTGATAAACTAGTTTTCGTTCCATGTTGCAGTGCAAGTTTATGTAATTCCATTCCAATGAGTACTTTGTACATGAGATATAGCACACGTGTAACAAATTCATGACCGTTCAATGCTTAGGACCAACTTCGTGCACTAGATCAGTTCACTGGTGCTAGGGTAGGAATTTCGATGCATATTCTTCCTTCGTACAAGACCTGTTTTGTATTAGAATAATCTGATAGGCTAATTACTTTTGAAACTGGTTTGTGTCTTTTAAAGACGACTTTGACAGATACTGCACTTGCATTTCATCAAAAAAAAAAATGAAAAAAAATGAAAATCGTCTCTATACATAAAACTACTGTATTATATATCGAGGGTTCAACGCAAAAGTGTCGTAACTCATATTGAAATAAGAACAAGTTACGACAGTGTTGCGCTGAGCCCTCGATATATTTTTTTTATATTCACTTGCTTGGCACATGTACATCTTATTCGCCAATTACAGGCCTGCAAACAAGAACATTACACTCTAGTATTATATCATGTTAGCTCTGTATTACATGCTGATTATACAGTTCCTTGACACTACTTGTATACCATGTTGTATCAATTTTCTCATTAACTGATGCATCCCATTTATTACCTTTGTTGCTTACCTACTGATTATTTTTGGAATGCTATCTGAATAATACTCCGACGTGTTAATTGAATCTTTACATTACCTGAGCTGTATTGGTATCGTTGTTACTGCATAAAACATATCTGTTCTGTACCTAAGCATTCATGGTATTGTTTTCGATTATAAACGAATGTTTTTATTTGCATAGTACAGTGGGACCTCTACCATTAAGTCCTCTCTTATTAGGACAAGTTTGTCGGTCCCGATTTGTCCGGAATAGACGGGTTGCTCTGCATTAATTCATAGCTTTGTTTTTTAACTTAAACGTTACTTTGGTTTGTATTATAGACTGGAACCTGTTCAATCCTGAGCTCCGTAAAACATGTAATGACAAAAATGTCTGTCCTGATATAACTGTATGAGAGAGGTTGTATTGTATTATGTCATGTAGCGTGTAAACGTCACTTTTCCTCTTATTGTATACCATAATAGTGGAAGCTATACAATGCAGACCCTCTAATTCGAACAAATACGTCATTCCAAAGGGTTTCCATTGTTTTTAGAAACAAAATGTGCCCTTTATCATTTAAGATTTCCATCCGATGGGAAAGACAAGATTTAAGCGATCGATATTTCCAAATCATGTTACATGATCAATATTTAAAACGTTTATTTTTGAAAAAATTCGCCTCTCATAAAAGCTACTGTCTGAATATTTCGTAGAGTTTGCTCTTTTAACTGAACAAAGGTCAGTTATACATACTCGCCTAAACGTAAGATCACATAACAGTTCATTGAAGTTTGGTAATTGATTGCATTTAATAAACATACATGTATACATTCATACTCGTAATTTATGGAACGTTGACGTCTTTTTTAAAGGATGAGTTGTCGTTCGTTGCTCGCTTAATGAATGATAAACTGGTTCCCGTTCCATGATGCAGTGCACCAAAGGCTTTGTACACACAAATCAACGGGAACCAGTTTAAATGAATGACTTTTTGTGTGTACGCGATGCAGGAACGACAACTCTTGTAGCTATCGAAATCTTACGAAATAATTATTAAGATGTCTAAATATGTTATCGTATTTGATTCCCTTATAATCTTTCATTCTGAATGGAATGGTTGTGCTACCGAGTTTAGAAATAAATTTACGTGATAATCAACTCGACCACCTTTTGATAAAATTAAGATCTAACGGAAAATCATAGAGAATTAAAGGTCATACTCTTTAAGCTTCTAGGTCAAGTTTGGCTGAAAAATCCCTGATATGATTAGCAACGATGCTATGCGATACATCCACGATTCTATTAACGAATAATTGAGTTATATATTTATTTTTGTTATCAGTTAAATTCATGTTACTACGTTCAACCAATCAGAAATCGGGGACATTTTGAATTTTGAAATTTAATGTGTACTGGACAATACTGCTTTAAAAAAGACATCCTATTAATGACAGCGTTACACAAATTTGCTGATTTCGACTTCGCTGCGATAAGGGGCTAGTGACTTCTAGACAGAGATTATAACCATACTAGTCAGGGGCCATACTGACGGAAGCCCTTAATACAGTCGTCAAGCGACAGTTTTTGCAATGTATTCATGTGGCCCATTACACAAATAATACACAGGTACAATAAAACATGAATATAAAGTGCAATCTCTCCAAAGCAACACCCTATGAGAGTTGCAAAATTATGTTGTTGTTGAGCGGTTGTTGCACTAGAGAGGTTGAACTAAATTTAATACATGTAGTTAAATTGTGCAGTGGGAAAAACATGCTGTTGTTGAAGGGAGGTTGTTGCTTAAGAGAGGGCCGTTCTGGAGGGGTTGCACTGTAGTTAACTATTGAAGATACATTGAAGGAATTGAACAGGTGTCCTGGAATTCACTGAACCGCATTCTACTGTTATCGATGTTTCAATTGTTTTATGTGGTATTTTAAGTACTGTATCTTCATTTATTTTCGTTGGGCTCAAATTTCGTGGTTTTTACTATAATGGCTATTTCGTGGGGACATAAATTCGTGGATTTTGATTTTTAAAAAGAAATGCCTCATATCTGCATTTAAATTACGAAATTAAATCCCCAACGAAAATTAATGATTCCACAGTATGCACATATAATTCATTTAAAGATTTTAAAAAAAAGCTTAAAACCTGATATATTGTATTTGGATACCAAGTTATCACTATTTTATAGCTTTCAGTTTTGGAAACAAATAGAATGAATATATATATACAACATATTCCCAAACAGTCGATATGATGATACTTTGTTTATCTATAAACAAAGGGACCCACCTCTGTGTCGAGTCCATGGTTAAGGTAGCTGACTTCAAATCACTGTAACCTCTAACTGATAGAGGGTCGTGGATTGGATTCCCGCTATTGATCATGTCTCTTTATGTGAGAAAGTAGACAGTTGCTCCCGGAGGATGGGAGTCTAGTACTGGTTCTTCCCAGGAGTGAAGGTTAGGTGAACTGTCCGTCTTATACTATACGACTCTGACTGTTGAAAATGGGCGTAAAATTGATATAAAAACAAACAAAGGGTAGCAAGAATTTCAAGTTTTAACACTGCTACCTTCGCTGAGATAATGTCTTCTCCACAGTTCCCTGTAATCAGTAAGTTCATCGTGATTTTGTTTTACACAACAATGATGACGTACAGTTCATCGTGATTTTGTTTTACACAACAATGATGACGTACAGTTCATCGTGATTTTGTTTTACACAACAATGATGACGTACAGTTCATCGTGATTTTGTTTTACACAACAATGATGACGTACAGTTCATCGTGATTTTTTTTTACACAACAATGATGACGTACAGTTCATCGTGATTTTGTTTTACACAACAATGATGACGTACAGTGCAACCTCTCCAAAGCAACACCTTTTAGGAGCAGCAACATTATGTTGTTGTTGTTGTGAGGTTGTCGTTAAATTAAAAGTTAACTCGTACAGTGGGAAAAATCACGCTGGTGTTGAAGAGAAATTGTTGCACATGAGAGGTCCACTTTAGAGAGGTTACTTGAAAGTGTTTACATTCTTCAGTTCAAGTTCAGAGATTCAATGCCAACTGGTTATATAAAACATTATCGTTCTACGTACACGACCTGGTTTTAATTAGAATTATCAGATATGTTAATTACTTCAAGACTGGCTTGTGTCTTTTTCAAATGATTTTGACTGAAACATGGCTGAATAATCCATTACTATCAAAAGCATTGTTGTACGATGAACTAGGTTAATCTGCCGGCTGTACAGCAGAACCGCTCCTGATTGGTCCGTATCAGGGGTAAAGTCTGGGTTTTAGCAGGTACGTATATAACGTTCATATATACATACATGTACCTGGTTTTAGTAGAATCCTTTTCAAGTTTTAGACAAAACTCTTACTGAATAGAAGTCAGTATTTACTTAAATCCGGACTAGGTAATGTTCGGGTAAGCAAGGTCTAGATTAATGGTGCGGGTTGATACTGTATTTGCGAACTTGCAGTAAGTTCGGAAATTGTCAGCTCTTTCTTAGAATAAACTAGAGATACACTAATACATATATGCATTTATTCAATCTAGTCATTGAATATCTTCATTTATGTGATTTGATTATATGCTCGAATAAGCCATAAATAATTTTACTGACATTTTAAAAAACACCCAAAATTTAAAGGCCTATGTTTATGACCATAGGGGAGAAATTCGTTTAACGAGTATAAAAATAATTGCCCAATATTTCTTAATACAGAGAACAACCTGGAAACATAATGCCGAGAAACGATTTTGCTTGTTAAAATACATAGAAAACATATGCTATGTTGTTTATATGAACATTTCTCATGGAAATAGTTCGTTTATACACATTAGATCAAGTACACCGAATCGGTTCGTTTGTAGTTTCCAGCAAACAAAAGACCAGGCACGTTAGTTGATTAAAGTATTGAATTTATCGCCTTCATGATTTGGGTGACTCATTGTTACACTGGCTGCACATTGTTGTGATACTAGTGGTGTTGTATAGATAAAACAGTGTTATGTTACTCTGTAGAAGATTAATTCCATACATGTGTCATGAAGTGCAGAAATTCCCAGCAACTCTTTGAACATGTTCGTGCGTACCAACAATGCTTTCATGTTAAGCATGAAAGCTGCCTGCGATAAAAATTCATAAGCGGTTTCGAATTTCACCCAGGATGTTGTACTGTGTATTTCTATCTGATACAACGGTTCCAATCCATCATATCAAGCGAATCTTTTGATGTTAATGAGTTAACGCATTAATTAACTGAGCTAAAGTACGTTTGTCAACGATTGATAATTGTAAAATTGGGTAACTGATTGCGACAAATGTACTGTGATTATTATGGAATACCAACATGTAGAACAGAAGCTTCATGTTCTTTACGTTTATAAGGATATAGTTGAGGTACAGTAAAATTCCTGAAAACCGGACTCCCTGAAAACCGGAATTTCCTGAAACCGGACTCCGGAATTTCCTGAAAATTGGACTCTCTGAAAACCGGACTCCCTGAAACCTGAATTCCCTGAAAACCGGACTCCCTGAAAACCGGAATTCCCTGAAAGTGCGCTATTTTTCAAGTCCATTTTTATCACATTTTATCAAAAGTTCTCTGAAAACCGGAATTCTCAGAAAACCGGAATTTTGGTTTTTAGAGGTTTTACTGTATTTTCAAGGTTATTAAATACATTTTGTATAATGTTGTATATTGAACAAATGTTTACGGCATAAACAAATATTTGTTTAGGTGGTTATAATATAATCTTATTCGGCTCTGAAGCAGAACAAGATGGTAATTTAGGCGAATGTAACAGTGTATGTCAAGGATATATAAAAGAGATAATCATGGAAAATGATGATTAAGGATAATTGTATTTTTTTCTTCATATCGCAGTAGCAACACAAATGTTTGAAGGTCTATTAGATGTATGTTAGGACCATGTATGATCTGTAGTGTTCTGTAGACCCTCGACTATAAGACCAGTTATAGAACAAAAATCAAGTATTGATGTTGAGTTGGTCTGGTCTCATAATCACGTTGAAACAGACTAGAGTTAGGCCACCCTGAAATATGTTTGTTTGGGGTAACCCTATGTACTCAGAGAATTTTCAGTGGGTAAGTATATGTAGGTAGGAAATATGTTTTATGCCATCTAATTTCTTACATTGAACACAAAATACCTTTTATATAATTATTGAGAAAACAAATTTCACCCAAGAGACCAAAGAAAGTTGGGGTGGGGGCGTTTTTGGTAAGTAGGTAGTGTTACCCCAAACAAAATGTGTTTTAAAGATGGCCTTATTGAAAACCTGTTCGAAAAAGTGGGCGTTATAATGAGCATTGAGCAGGTCCTAATGTTGAAGTGGTCGCTAAGTCAGGTTTGTTGTAAATCTATACAAATAGATAGAATAATTTAGACGTATTATTTCCAAGCTATATTGCCCAAGCATCACTCTTCGAACAGACAAATGCTTCCCCAGTATTTTACTTCGGTCACATGCTGACATTCGATAGGCGCGGGCATTGTGTCCATGCCTCATTTCCATATGACCTCATTTTGTCGACGACCCATGTCAATTCCTTTAGCGTCCCATTCTTGTCGGGTAAATGTTGACAGATACCCGGAACGAGTGACCTTTCGTATTTGATATGTTGCAATGAATTTTAAGCTTCAAAAGTTCTTGTATCTTACAATGTTTGGGAAAAGGTTTCATACCAATAGGTCAATTAAAGATTTCGTTATGATTTAATGAGAATTTAAAAATACAATGACGCGTTCGGTAAAATCCGAGGATTCCGAGATTCGCGGTAACGGTTACCGTTCTTTGCCATGGCGTTTCTTGCAAACAAGTGATCCTTATTTATACATGACAGTTTTTTCTATACCCTGAAAAAAAAACACATTACATATCAGCCTTGATCAAGAGTTTCTTGTAACACTGCCTGACGCAAACGTTATGTCTCTTTACTTTTCCTATCAGAAAATTCACTGATATTATCATCAACCATTTTTTTGGCTTAACATTCCAAGCGATGGAGAATTTATTGCTTATGCTAGTTGTCGATTTTAGAGATACAAGATTCTTGGCAAGCGATTTTCTCCTCTGAGAAATATATATGTGTGCTTCCTGCAGGGCTATTATAACGTTACATAATTTATGGCTAATACCTAACGGTAAACATTGTGAATAACACTATTTCAACTAAACAAATACATATGTAAACAGGGTATTCAACAAATCTGTATAGGTACTTGTAATCGTATTAAATAAGATACAATATGCATGATAATCTTCGGCAGGCGAAATACACAAAAGTTATTACATTTTTTACATTTCTTTCTTTTTTTTTCTTCACTCCGTCTTTTCTTCATCTACCGTATTCTTTCTCCCTTCTTTTTCTATTCTTCCTTCAACCATTCTGTATTCCTATATTCTTCCTGCCTTTCTTGTAATTTAGTAGACTTTTTCGAATGCAAGTCGAGCCCTACTTCAAGCCGGGTTTTATTGTATGTATGACCATTGATTTATATATTTTACCATAAAATAGTTGTATTTATCAAAATAATAATCAGCTCAATATTTATAACAAAGTAAATGAAGTCCTTGACAGGGGACACACAGTAAAACAATAAAAAACGACCTTGATATTAAGGTGGCCATTATATTAAGGTGATATTTATATCGAAGTGGTCTAAATATTGATCGAAGTGGTTTTTATATTTGAGTGATCTTAATATAAAATCGATATCGTGGAAACTTACTGAATGCATATCCAGTTTTAACTGCGTATTCTATTTAGTGAGTACATGACATTGTTTGTCTAAATATTTCAGTGGTCGCTAGGTCAAGCATTCTGCGAATTCCTATTTTTTGTGAAAGTCACTTTTACGGGGACATTTCTATGTATAATACAGATGTTTTTTATACTCTGATCGCTGACTGAATCTAAGTGCTTAAGGTACTCATGGAAACTGAACTTATATAGAATTGCACTGTTACATAGAACGGGATTTAGTTTTAACAATTGCATGGCGGATGCAGAAAAACGTGGCGGGTGTAGTAAAACGTATCACTTCGGTACGCATCAAAATTAATGCGCGCTGAGCGAGTGACGGCTATGGGAAGCTGCACTATGTCGTTCATTTAAAAAAAAGTCTCTTAACGGCATTCAAAAGTAGGATCTGTCTGGTAAATAGAAAGAAGTTTTTTCCATGATTCACTGCCTGCAAATTCAATATAAAGGTTGCCATGTCAGGTATAAAATCTGAAAGTTGTTTTGTTCCGCAAAATATTCATGATAATCATAATTGTCAGGACGTGTTATCAATTTTTACTACTGAACGAGAAAAACACGCTTATTTCCCCAGATTTTTCTTTCGTGAGGTGTATTTATTTTACAGTAAACACAAATAATTTTGGTTGCTAAGCGACACGGGTGATTATGTTTGCCAGTAATTCTTCTGAAATGTCAAAACACTTCAAAACGACGTCATGTTGGAACTTAATAAATCGGTTTCCATAGTAGAAACATTTACGAAACAAGTTCATCTAATGATTACTTCAATATTAAGGCCACTTCTATATAGCATCCACTTATCTTTGAACGTATCTTTTATACCCTACAACCTCTCCAAAGCGACCCTCTCTTGAGCAACCACCTCCCTTTAGCAACATCATGATTTTTTCCACTGCACTATTTAACTATTAAGTCAACCTCTCTAGAGCAACAATCTCTCAATAACAACATAATATTGCTACTCTCAAAAGTTGTTGCTTTGAAGAGGCTGCAGTATTTTTCTAAATCAAAGCATGATAATAAGACTTGATATTGGATATAAAATTACCCAAATGTTAAAGGTGATCTTAATGTAATAGGTTGATGCATGAAGTACGTTCAAATAAAAACATGACAATTCTATCAGTTAATTATCTTAGATCTATTTACTGAATACTTATACAGTCCTGTTTTTATACAGAGACGAAATGCATGTTGAGAAACGTTCTTGTTCCCGTATGTAGAAACACTCAATTGTGTCCACGTAAACAAATGTTTACATTACAATACCCTTATTTTCTTTATTTCATCATTCGTATCCTACCGCAGGAACTAGCGCTTCATCACAGGATGACAGTCACTTGTGGATAATAAGGCTACCTTAGATTCTGCGCCGGTATACAACTGTATAAAACTGAAATAGTATTGAAAACAGGCTATAATAGCCTTTGGGATTGAAAAAAATGTCTTACATACTTATTTTTTCTCGTTTTTCAGGGCTTTGGCGATTGTTGGTGGACTATTGCTGGCCTTCGGAATAATATTTCTACTCATTTGCACGTGTTTATGCGTGCATGCATGCTGTTTCTGGTATGTGCAGGATGAAGGAACACAAACATTTGAGACGGTAAGTAGAGCTTACGTAACCATCATGTGTATCTTTTTTCTTTTTACTATAACGTGTTTTTGAAAACGAGTCGAGTTTTAAGTTCAAATACCAAGCTCCGAGGTTATAAAACTTGAGATCAGTATCTTAGCTCAAATCTCATATCTTGTCTATCCTTGTTTATAATTTAGTCATGATCAGACAATAATAATTTCTCATTAACCTGACAGGATAATTGATCTTAACATTAAGCAGTTCCATCTTTTCAACCATAATACTTTGAGAACGGAATTGAGATTTAAGCTCAGAAATTGTTCTCAAGTTTTATATCCTCGAGACCAAGACTATAAAACTTGAGATAGATCTCCAAACTTAAATCTCATGCTCCGTCTTAACTCTGAAAAGATGAAGTTATGATAAAACAACGGTTATGGTGATAATATTACTTTATTCTGCCGGTAGAATTTATCTCAATTTGAATTTAAACCTAGGACTTATATATCATTTCAAGCCAGCCCTGTTAGCTCAGTGGTTAGAGCGTTTGTCTACTGATTGAGAGGTTGTGCATTCGAAACCCGGGCGAGGCTCACACTGTCCGTAACAAATTTGACTGAAGATATTACACCCTATGTTAAAATTACCTCCACCTCTGATTTATGTGGCGTAACTTGGCAGAAGCTTTCGGATAGAATGTGATTAGTATTGGTTAAGGACTGAATGAAGTCCAGGAAAGCTGGTTAGGATAACTGCCCACCACGATATAACTGAAATGATGTTGAACATGGCGTTAAACCCGATGAAACAAACAAACAAAACATACATGTACATATACATTTGTATATTATTTCGAGTAAATTGTTTTGAGATTGAAATCGAGATTTGAGACTGTTCTCAAGTTTCATAATCTCCTGATCGAGTTTCCATGTGATGTATCGACTAAATATTGATTTACAGTGCCTTGGTTGGTCCCTGACTCGGTCGTAGTAGGCGCCGGTCTGTTGTCTGTTAATGTTTTGTTTTTAATTAGTTCAAATGAATTCACCTTCATTTTATCATTTTTATATTCTTTTTTGAGAGGCAGTTCCGTCTAAATTTTATTGTTGGTAGACAGGCGCTCTCAATTTAGATATTGTCTTGTAATGAAAATGTTCTTGAGACACTGGAAAGCTCTCCAACCAATGCTGTTTTTAGCATATATAATCATTTTCCTATTTATTATTATATTATTATTATTGCATCTGATGCTGACAGTTTTACAAAGGCATGGTTTTTTGCAGCGGTAATCAATGTCACAATAACTACTAATTTATCTTTTTTTAAACCCATTATGTTAATTGCAAACCTTTGATGCTACAGTAGTTTTAAAATGTTGATATCACTTGCATTGTTTAATATAATGCATTTATGTTCACTGACAAAGCATTGAAAGATGAACGAAATAATATTAGCTAATACGATACGTTGGTATGATGTGGGAATTATCTTAAATAAAAACGGGTACAGTCGAACCAGTGATGAGGCCAACTCCGAATAAAGGCCATTCTGTGAATAAAGGCCACATTTTGTATATCCCAAGGGTGGCCTTTGTTCACAGGTTTGACTGTATACATACAAATGTATTTTACATTTTTTGTATACCGCACGAAATAAAAGTATACGAAAAGTGCTACTGATAACCTATCATTACTCCGTCACAATTACTGAATTATTAAATTGCAGGCTGTCATCGGCGGCGAGCAAGTAGATGGCGACTGGTACTCGACATATGGTCATTCGGCTGATAAAAGAGCCCCAAATGGCGTACTTCGAGACGGAAGACAGGGAAATACATTGCCTAAAAAACATGTGACTATTTCTCCGACATCGAATGAGAGTTTTTCATCAAGTGGCTATACGTCTGGCCGACAAGCGGACTCTATGCGACCTAATGAATATTCAAAAGGTATTAGATCGCCGGCTTCAATGAAGTCTGAGCCAACATCTGCCTCCTCTGATATGTCAACGTTGGCATCATTTCAATATTTGCATGATCCGAATTTAGCCACGCCCTATAGTTCATTAAATCAGCGGCGAGAGGTACAAGGCGGCGCTGTTCAGGTGCCGATACACGGTCAAGGTGGTTATGGATCAGTGCCGAGAAATACCGAAGGAGGGCGTACGGCTCAGGTTCGACCCTATCATGGCGAACAAAGCACTTCTTTACGTTCAAATGTTTTGCCCACAAGACGACATTCTGATGACGATTATGACAATACCGGTGACGTCACTGCTCTCTTGCCTCACCAGACATATCAACCAACGCAATGGCAACACGATCCACAGATGGCATCCTGGCAGCTTCAGCAACAACAGCAACTACAGCAGCAACAACAACTTCAGCAACAACAACAACTTCAGCAGCAACAACAAAATGTTTACAATCAACAGTGGCAAAGCAACCAGCCTCCTCCGCAGCAAACCGTTTGGCAATACCAAACGACCGGTAATCAATCTAATATGCGCCAAAATAACCCCGCCTATGATGAACAACCTCCTGTCCAGCCATTGGTTAGGCCCTCTCAAAGGCGACCAATGACATTCGAGCAAATTTCATCGTCTAAAGTAAGTTTATATGACAATATGCAAATGGGCAGACGTGATGACGAAGAATAATAATGTCAAGTTAGCGTAGAATCTGCAACCGAAGTGTTCATACAGTGTTTGTGGTAACGGACGGTGATTACTGAATTATGTATACGATAATTCGTGCTTATGGCGCCATGACAATACAACTGTTTGATGCGAAGCCATATAAACAGGCTTATGCATCGATTTGCGCCCCCAGCTATGTTACTGATTCAGTACATACCCGTTCGCATTCACTATTTCGTCAATGAACTGTGTTCAACATTATTCTCCTGACGGTCTACTTCGGATAACTTCGGATAAACTGTTATTTATATTACTACTAGAGTTCTCTCCCTTTGTAAAATTGACTTGCGTTTTTATGGTGCTATACGTGATATTATATGTATTTCTGTGTCATGTTATGAGTCAGGTTTGGTCAGTGATCAGTATGCATTGACGCAAAATCGTCACTTTTCACTCACATTTATTAGTGCGTATTAGGTGTAAAGTCAACTTAAATCAGTTATATTATGAATTAGGCGGTTATTTTTTAATACACGTTTTTACGTATTGATATTTTGAACTTAATACAAAGGTGTAAAAAATAATTCTTTGTTTCTGATTGCCCAACTGAACTTTTTAGGCCAGAGGAACGGAAAATCCACTTTCTCACTTTTTTTTACCTTTCCACACGCTTTTCAAAAGCAAAAAAAATATTCCCCGGCACCAGAAACAAACATTTTAAGGCCTAATATTTAAGTACATTAGGAAATAAATGATTTTATATAATCAAAACGTAGCATCAGTTTGTTAATGATTGATTATACAACTTGACAGGGATATGTCTACACGTTTGTTCTTGTAACGATAACTTTATGATAACAAAAAGATGGCGTCTAAGAAAATATCATACCTAGCTGAAAATATCATCCATGATCTTATTGTAGCATTTACGATGCTAGTATATCATGAGATTTTGCTTGTCTAAGTAACGTGTAAAATTCATTATAATATGATGATGTTCTAATACCTGAGATAGCAGATACAAATGTAGATGCCGAAACTTCAATCAATGTCGTCGTTCCTCGTGTATTTCCGCCCATGACTCACTTATTTCACCATGTCAAGGACTTATATACACACATGGATTCGCGACTTCCGTATTTACTGTTAGAAGTAATTAAATCCCGCGGAAGCGACATGGATCAACGAGATTTCAATAAAAACCTAAACTCGTTCTACTGCGCATGCTCATGTTTACAACAGCGAACATATCCGTGCTAGTCCGAATGTTTACACCAGCGAAAATATCCGTGATTATCCGAATGTTTAATTCCAGGATTTTTCCTACCTAAAAGTCCGTAAACACGCGAATACAGCTGTCGAAAATAGTCGAGTATCGCAATGAATTGTGGGATTCTCTCTATCTATTTTTAGCAGTCGCAAATCCATGTGTGTATATAAGTCCTTGTCCTTGGCAATGTAGGCTATACACTTATTCAGGGTTCTTCTATTTGAGTGACCCTGACTTTTGATATTGGGCTTACCGAGACCTGACAACTATAATGTGTATTGAGGAGCCATAGCACGAACGACAACTATAGCAGGGAAAGTGTCTGTGCATGTGGAAACATACCTGGATGTTGACCCTGGAATGAATCTTGAACAGGCGGCAAATTCAAATATCGGAATAAACTTAAAGACTCAAAAATGTGACTTGTGTGTTTGTCTATATAAGTATATGTTACAGTTAGATAAAAGAAGGTGCATGCGTACAAAATATATTTGTTTTTTTTATTGCTATTGTATTAACGATTAGTTTTGAATTTCAAATGTTGATGTACTGTCGATGATATTATGTATTAAATGTTATGTTATTTACGCTCTTGTATTACATCTTATTCTCAACATAGTTACTTATTCTTCGGTCAAGCGAATACGATTAAACTTCTTTTAAAGACTACTTAAAGGTCAGACTAGCAAGTTTCATTTCTGTTATAGCTACATGCTGTTGATCGTGTAAGAGACACTGTCAATGCATGTATAAAACTTGATATTGTATTAACTACGTGTATTTAATGTCGTCTATCTCCCATACCATGTTCGTATATCCGAAACGGGTGCTATAATTGAAAGCTTGCATAATTATTAAAGCGGCCAAGAAACAACTGACCTGCATACATAAGTAATTTTTGTTGATAACTAGCTTACACATTGACACGGCAGCCAGAGTTAAAAGGTCTAGATTACGTTCATGTCGTAAATTTAGTTAACATTTGAAGTGGTAGAATTGTTCGTTATCTTGGTGTACACAAATAGATATTACTATAAATTTATGCGCAGGAAAGATGTGTCATTTGATAAAATCGGAAAGAAATCTTATTTGTTAAACCTTGGCTTTGTTTATAGTTGGTGTATTGGGTATAATGGCTTCAATCAAGCGCTCAACACAGGCGAGGAGTCTGGTATTACCAATACGCTTGGTGACCTGGAAAACAGTATTTTTTGTCATTTTACTTGGTTTATGCCTAAATCTATTTTTGGATACCCCCCTTCCAGATGATATGGCAGAAAAATGGAAGGTGAGAGTGATAGATGGATCGATGAGAACATTCGGGTTTGTGGTATGTTTAAATCTACTTCAACTTAACGTTCTGGCGTGAACTAACATAGTAGATCTTCAGGATTCTGATTTATATCTGTCTGACCTTCAGGATTCTGATTTATATCTGTCTGACATCGCTTCTGCTGATACTACATGTATATCATTCGCTTTTTGGTTATGCTTTTCTTTTATTATACGCGGTATTATGTCTGTAAGTAATGTCAAAGTACTTTAAAGGGAGGCACTATCAAATTCACATGGACGAATGAGTTCCGCGAAAAAATACAAATGCAATTTTACTTTAACAATATGCAAATACTTAATAATAATTTATACTAATATACCTTCTTTCATTAATAAACATTCCTTCACGAATATTTAATGACTTATCACGTGTCTTATGTAGGAAAGGACCATGATTGCCTTTGGAATAGTTGAACCATTTTCTGCTTTTGATAAATGGTTTGTCGATATGTTTGTTATTACCATGACGACCGGGCGTCCTTGGATACGTACAGAAGATGTAGGATTAAAGGTACCAGATCATCTAAAATGTCATAAAAAACGCTGCAATTAAGGATGGTGGGGTTTGTGATAATAAGGCACACGCACATATAGTAGAAGTTTTGTTTATTCATTAATCATGATTTATCTGGGACATGGATTCATCAGTATAAATAAATACATCTGCTGGTTCATCACGCTGCACTGTGTATACAATGTATGTACATAGCATGTTAGAGTATTACACCTGCTTGTACTTCAAGTATTTCAATTTGACTTTTTGGACAATGATTTCTTCGTTTATAGGTATTTTTGTCCACATAAAACTATACCATATATTCTTCGTTTGTTAAGGAAATGTATAATGTTCTAACAGTTATTCTAAGATAAGAATTCTTAATATTCTAGATAAGTAACATTCATACTGAAGAGAATAAAATACATCTCAGAATGTATGAACCAACAACAAGTCTGCATGTGCAGAAAAGGCCGGTGCTTATTTATTTCCATGGTGGAGGCTTTTCGCTCCTTTCTGTTGGTAGGGATCGCTCTGTTTCTACAACTAATCTTCTACGAGGCAATTTGGCCAAAACCTGTACATTAATGTGATATTAAGATAACACATATATTACAATCATCTAAAAGTAGCCCCTGCATTCGATACTCATTTATTACTTACATTCATCACGAGTCTTTCGAAGTGTTGCCTACATTAACTGTTCCCCATGTGGTGTATGTATCAAGGTTTGTTTCTGTTTCAGTAAGAGTGGGTAGCAAATTGTTCTAGAAATCCATCGTGCTTGTTTGCGTCACAATTAGTTAGTTCTCCGCAAAGTTCACACTGCCGTATATATAAACATTTGTATTTATATTCATTAACAGATTCTTACGACGCTGTAACAAGAAAGCTTGCCAAAGAAAGCGGTATTGTTGTAATTTCGGTTAAGTAAGTGTTCAATTATTATTCAGCTTCCATTTCATATGGAATCCTTTAGTATATAGCTTTTCCATCAAATTTTATATACTATTGCGAAGAAACAGTCGCTTTGTCCACCACGCCATTAACTGTCTTTGTGTCATGCCTTTTTGTAGATTCAACTGACAAAATCAGTAGAATTACAGACCCTAATACAAGCATTCACTATTACCATTAAACTCCTGTTTTTGTTTATTTTCATTGAATATGTAGAATCATTTTTAAATCATTCAACACAAGCTTTTTCTGAATTGTGTAATTTTTGGAATTTGTAAACATGAAATTAAAAAATAAATGTTTTAGAATCATAGAAAAGGGAGAGTACTAGTTATTAGTATTACCTCCCTTTATGATACAAAGTCAAATATTACTGACCCGGGTCAAACATTTCAAAATGTTGTATAATCAGGCACCTCTAACTTTCGTTCATAGTCATTAAAAGTTTGCATTAGGAATGTACCCCATGACAACATCGTTGAAGTTTGTCAGGAACTATAACATGTGCTTGAAGTACATATACTTTGTATAAGCAGTGCTCATTACTGGAATGAGAGTATGCCATGCTCTGGGATGGTCGTCTTGTGTTGTTCAGTGTTTCTTTGTTGTTTTATGTGTGTTAGTGTTTGCAGTGTTTGACTCGAGGATTGCTATTATGGGCATAGGTGGACTTATTGCATGTATATTCTTTGGTATTTTTGGTGTATTTGTACAGATTTCAAATGATATTTCACAAGGGTTTAAGGTCTCTCTACCAGCAAGTGTTATTTGGCAACTTTTCCCCTTTTAACGATGAAGGAAAACCCAAGGCGTACACCTAGGTAGAAGCATGGTTCCTTGTAAGCTAGGTGGACAGCCTCCCCACATATGATTTTTTTGTGAAACATGTAATGTTTCTGGGATTATGCAGTTTACTATAAATGTTTTGGTATCCATTGTGTACTAGTGCAAATGTAAATATACCTGGACATTTACTATTGCGCTCTACGGAACAATGGCACATTAATTGGTGATTTTAATTAAAGCAAACACAAAGTTGTAAATATTGCATTAGATTTTCCATCAGTAAAACGTGTTTTTGTCATAACAAACCACATGACAACCGCCATATAATTCCCCTTTGTTAAATAATTTGTCTGAGTATTAAAATAATTGTATTTTCAACGGTTAGTTTATTCAAACTAAGATGCGGTGATTACTGAAGGACAATACTTTTTATTTAAGCTATCGTCTCAGCCCACAATATGCATATCCAGTTCCCATGGAAGACTGTGTGGAAGCCGTTACTCATGTTATTAATAACGCAGATGAACTGAACATTGATAGTGGTAGAGTCGCTGTCGGTGGTGACAGTGCGGGTGGTAATTTAGCTGCGAGTGTATCACTCCGCATGAAAGACAAAATCAAACTTCAGGTACTACTTGTTCCAGCTCTGCAACTGTTTACTTATAACACAACATCTGTAATATCGAGCAGGAACTACTTTTCGAGCACGGTAAATAATCTACTTCAAGTTGTATTTTGGACAAACTATATGGGTTGTGGACGAGACCTTATTCCCGATATAATTACGAATAAACACACAACACCACAGCTGAAACAGTCGAAGTACGGGACTTATGTTGATCAAAATAAGTGGTTAAATCATAGAGATGTTGAATTTAGGAATAAAGACTTGGCACAAAAAGTGGACTTTGGCGCATCAGTCACAGATTCTTGTTTATTTAACAAAATGTTCGATCCCGAAATGTGTCCTTTGATGGCGGACCGTGAACTTTTATCATCCGGTCTGCCGCGTGCTTACGTCATGACAGCCGGATATGACATTATTCGAGATGAGGGAATCATGTACGCGGAACGTTTAAAAGACGCCGGTGTTCACGTAACTTTTATTAATCATAAATCTTCATTTCATAATGCGTTGACATTCATTGACGGTCCATTGTGTTTGGAGGTTGGAAAAAAGACTATTCAAGATGTAATCAGTTTTCTTCAGTTACATATTTGATCAATAAACCATCCTTTTAATGTTAAACAAATAGAACTACATTTATATATCAAATTATATAATGTTTTAATGGCTATCAATATCTCATCATAAAATCTTTGTACCACGATTGATCATTATTTAGATTGCTTTTTTTTTCACTTTGTCGCACACCGTATTATGTAGATGTTATATAAACTGGTTCCCGTTGGCTATGTCTGTACAAAGCAATAAGTGTACAGCAACATTGAACTGGAACCAGTTCATGATTATCGGCTACATACGTATATGTTTAGAAGTGTGCATAAAATAACCTAAGCAATATGGATATAATTAAGTTGTTTTTATTGATTTACTGAAGTTCACATGAAATCAGTTGATCAAGCAGATGGGGCTGATGTTGCTACAGATGGTGTGCTACAATACGCACTGCCTTCTACTCTTGTAGATTCATCAATGGTCCCAGTCAACTCGTCAACACAGAAACATTCACCTTTAAAAAGAATAGGAGGAAAAATAATAATATTTTGTGTGGGTGTCAAACTGTCAAAATAGTTGTAGTTCAATTAGACATAGAAGAAGGAATCGTTGCGTTGTTGTTAACTTACGGATTTCGAATCCTAATGTCTAAAATTAATATTTCAAAATGGGCTTGACAGATTTTGGAAATGTGTATATAATTTTGATAGTTTTCAATGACAGAAGATGATTTTCCATTAGATTTTTCAAAAACGATGACAAATCTTTGAGTTATTGTCATTTTAAGTTTGCATTAGAGACTATGGGAGTAGCACCTTTTCGAAGATTAAAGAACAAAAACGAAGATCCATTTCAATGAAACTCACGGTAAAAAGATGCAAAAGCACAATATCAACCGAATTGAATAAAGAAACATTTAGGTCACCGTACAGTATCTTCAGAAAATGACGTTAATCCATTTTTAACCAGGTTACTCTTACATAGGATTAAACACGTGTCATATAAAAAAACTGATATATCAGAGGTAACAATCAAAGAACTAATGAAAATTGGGCAGTACTATTTTTGTAATATCAACATTTGTGTGTGACATTGAGTAGACATATGTCAGAAAAGTTCAGTGTCTGGATCCGAATACATTAAAGCATCAAGTGGACTTTAAATTTGTTTGCGTCCGACTTAAGTCCGTGAATTAAGTCGATATGAGAAAAGAATCATTGTTTGGTGTTTAAAGACATTTAGACAGGTTACATTCAATGGTAACTCAACATTCTTTTCAAATGCTTTTGAAATTGGTTCCACGTAAGAGTTTTTAACCGCATGTTGCAAAGTCTACAGACCTAGGGTTGATCTATTCGAAACCTGGGCGTTGCACATATTCTCTGTGGTGAAAATGGTTCAAGACATTATTTCTGAAATTTGCTAGCGGAACTTTCGGAAAACGAAGCTAGTACTGGTAAAGAATCCAGGAACACTAGCTGGTTTAATTACTTGTCCCCATGCAGGCTTATAACTGTAATATATTTGAAACTATGATAGAATATCGAAAACATGTATATGAAATATCTATAAATATCAGATATCAAGTGGTTTTCATCAAACAAGTTAAAAATGTTCTTATACCTATGTTATTGCATTGTTGTGGAACAAAATTACCGACGGCATCACACTTGGGGAACCATTGACCAGCATAAACTACTTGTGAAATCATCGCATGAATACGACGTTGTTGACAAAGTGTCTGAGTAGATCTTACTGCAATGTATAATGCAATAAATGTTCACCTGAAACACAACGACGACAAAGCCAACCGACTCCCTGATACTTGATGTTCAACTTTCTTCAAAACATTTGTTAGCTAACTTACGTGTAACCTTCGGAATACGTTTTAAGCAACGAAAGTAAATCAAAGTACTGAACGTACTCATGGAAACGGAACTTATAATTATAAGTATTGCACTGCAAAATAAAACGGGAACTATTTTAACAATTACATGGCGGATGTAGGTAAATGTAGTACTTAGGTCCGCATAAAAACTCATGCGCACCGAGCGAGTGGCGGCAATGGAAAGCTGTACTATCGGTCATAACTTGATGAAGTTTATTACGTATGTGTTAAGCTAACCTTGTTTCTGAAATACGACTATAACATTGTTATAAAACGCTATGGTATGCTGCCTTTACCTGAATTGTTGGTCTCATTTGACTTTACACATTTGCCTGCACCAATTATCATATGTTCCTGTGCCTGACATATAAGACCTTGGTCGCATGTTCCCAATGGGGGTCTACCACGGATTAGCTCGGCTTCGCAATCTTCACCCTCTTGCTGATTAGTATAGAATATAAACAATTTCGGTTTTAAAGGTGGTATTCTTTTGCGCAGCGGGGGCATTCCGAATTTATTTTGAATACGCAACATCAAAATATCCATAATAATTTTACAGTACATTTCGTTTATTTGTCAACTAAATCAGTTTATAGAATAACATTTTTACTATGTGATTTCGCGCGAAAAAAAATTCACCAGCGACTTTGGTTGTCGCCATTCCTTAATCCATAACAGAGTTGTCTTTGGTTATTCCTCACATACATCTCTGTCAACGTTAAGCTGGATCCCGTTGATTGTGGTGCACTCCAACTTGGAACGGGAACCAGTTGATGTCAACGTCTTAACTTTTACCAAATTCTTTCATGAGAACAAGAAATATAGCCTCACAATTATATATTCTATGTTTTACAATTTAAAGGTAGACTACATATACAATGTAGTTTCTTTCGTACAATTCGGGGGTATATGTGAGTGATAATTAACGGAAACTCGGTATAAAGACCCTCCCTTCTTATCAACGACATGAATATAAACGTTTGGTTTAAAGGCGTTTGATTTATTCAATATTCCATAAAACAATTTTGTTGTATTTACATTTGCGATAGTAACAAAAGACAATACTGTACAACCTCGTTTTGAGCCCTCATAATACATACCAAGACAACCTGAATACAACAAGTTGTCACAGACAGTGAATCCCCCGATACGGGTGCATTTTTGTTGAAAGAGAACAGTCAGAATTTGCTTATTTCAAATGTGGCAAATGTGCTAGAAATGTACGAGACAAACAAAGGACAATAACTCCCTCAACAATAATTCAATCGCAGAGTGCATGGGAAATCTAGGAGTAGTTGTGGATAGAAGAATTTAAATGTAAAACGCAAAATCCTGACGATAGGCGATGTAGCACTTGATGATGATTATTCTATGAAAGGTTGGTGAAAATTGCATAGGATTTGTAGAAATTGCACACAAAAGAAAGCGTGTTGGACGAATTTTGATATCCCTCCGCCTTTTTGGCGAGGGATGATAAAACATGTATTGCCACAACCGCTTTCAATAGTTTCACGTATTTAAAATAGGATCACTTTAACACTATTCTTTGTTCTAAAGGTCTTACAATCGGTTTTACTGTACATTTTATTAATTAAACCCTATGTAGAAATATTAATATGTGTTATCTGTTAACGAACCAAATAGGTTCTATGTTGGCCTATGCACAAAGATAAACGAGCGTGCCAAACTGTCCTAAATTATTCCCGTCGCCTTATTATCTGGTGTGAAAATAGGATGGGAACTGTTGAGCTTTAGGAGAGGTCAATGTATAAACAACTAATGTCGTCAGATGGCATTAAGCGTTGATAGAAATTCGGACAAACTGTAAGAACACAGTATTAAGTCTAACATTAGTCGGTGATAGACAGGCATTTACAGGAACAGCCGAACGTCGCAACCTTTTATAATAAAGATACAATAAAACACATTTTGAAATTATACTTCATAAATAATCACAAGGTAAATATTTTGAGAAATGTAAATGTTGCAATTTTATCTAGAATGTGTATACATTGTGTTCATATCACAGTAGTAGTGCCAAGCTACATGTAAATGTCAACTGCTAAATTTTATGCGAATTACCAATTGTTGTTGAAACCAGGAGTGTTAGTATGCCAAAGCTCAAATATTACATAAAGAATAAATTACTAAAACTATGCTAGCTTATTAAGATCATATAATACCTCACAAAGATTTTGTCAAGGCAATTTGGCGCCAAATGTATAAAAACATGCAAGTGACATTGAGCCATTGGCATTTCGCAATTGCATACTTCATGAATAGTTCAAGAATATGAAATACTATTTGACTGGGTTCACAAAGAAAACCCTGGATATTCTCTAAAACATCAGATCTAAGAATGTATATAGCGGGCGTGGGTAGGGTAAGCTATATCTAATGACCTAGACACAAAGTTCTATGCATTGTTGTGGCAAGAAGAAAATGAAACATTAGTAAGGATACATGCACCCATTCCTATAGCACTGCTGTGCAACTCATTTTATTTCAAGTTTTTGACAAAATGGCAAATGACATTTCGAAATGGGCATTTAACAATTTCGCATTCCGGTCTTCCATAGTTTCCTTCGTACCAGCAACCTCAAGTCCAAGTCCTTCATACTTGTCAGTATTGCCATAATGTTATAGCAGTGACAGCTGTTTTTCCTAGATTTATGTGACATTGCTGTGAGTTCGATGAAATACAAAGCCTGTCCAGAAATATCAAGCGATTGCATTGGTCGCATCTCTACCTATTGTTTGTTTCCAATATGCCAACATACGCTAAGTAATCTCACATAATTTGAGTATGTAAAAGTATTACTTGTTAACGAACCTTGGCACAGACATCATAACATCCACAGAATCCCCCGTTCTTAATCGTAGACCCTTGGCATTTTTCTGGAATTCGTTTCGGTAGATGATCGCAGATACCATGGAAACACACCATAGCATTGCAACCAATCAAGATTGTTGCCCAAATAAGCAAAGACTTCAGCACTGTTACTTCCATAATGGTGACAGAATAAATGAACAGTCAAGTGAATAAACGCTGATAAGATTCTATCTATCTATCTATTTTCCGTTGAGGTCAAACCCCTCGTGGGGATGTAGACCTTGCACGCGTCGACCCAAAAAAGAAAATTAGTAAGAATTGGAGTGAAAATGGAGATATATAAAAGTAAGAACACGAGAAAATGTTAAAAAATAGGTTAAAACAGGGCGGTGGTTTTATGATTAGACATATTCAATCTGGCTTACAGCCTGACCAAACTGATGGCATGGCAAGTTAACAATGCCTGGGGTAAGAGCACTCCAGTAAACAATGGTGCTGTGATAGAAAGAATACGTATGGTAGTCTATAGAAGGAATTAAATGGAATGTTTGAGAATGAGAATGTCTAGATGGTCTGGCGAGTGGTTTTACATCAGTTAGAATAGGGATGGCAACCTGACTATGTATGATGTTATGAAACATAACCAGACGTTGATCAATACGGCGAAGGTAAGGGCGTCTCCAGTTTAAGATGGACAAATATCAGTGGTACTGGACATTCGTGAAAAATCATGCATGGCCTACCTAGCAGCCCTGCGCTGTACCGACTCAAGCTGATCATGCGAGTCCAAGTATACGGGAACCAGACTGCAGAACCGTACTCCTGCGAGGGCCTGACCAGTCTCTTGTATGCTGTGAATTTTAGTGCCTTTTATCTGACTATGACGCTACGCTGATTTGATGTGTTTGATTTGCTTTTTTGGTGATGTGTAAATATGTTTGAAGATAAACTTGATAAAAACTATTCATGACGGCCTAATAGCTAGATATAATCAAAGCACTCCGAAGGTTTTTGGCTAGAATGGTTGGTTTTGGTGGTTTTAAAGCCGTTTTCAACGATATTTCAGTTAGCGACGGCCGGTTCACTTAACAATAAGCGGGCAACTTATAAATATTTATAAATTGTATGGAGAAAATATGACATTTTTGTCCAATTTTCATCGAACAGTACGACCAAATGTAACCGGATTTCCGGGTCACAAGTCCATGCAAGTGTTTCCGTCCGTACAAGACCAATTCATTATATTCAAACTTGTATGATATGTCTCAACCGTAGATAACGATTTACCTATACTACCAACTTGATAACATAATTATGTGGATATCAGATGACCACGAGTGTCGCCTATTAAAAGCTCTGTCATTGATTAACAACCCTGAACTGTAACAAAAGACTAATGGGTATTGGAACAGGTTTCGCTAAGAAACAATAATACAAAATTAATTAAATTCTATTAGCAACTTTATTCATGTTAGTTATACAAGAATTTCACAAATTAGTAATTTAAATGGTTAGATCAAAAATAAAATTAATATTATAAAATAGCGTAATTGCTCCTTGAACTAAATGACAAATACATAAATATTCTGTTTTTTTTATAAATATAAACATATTCTTAAGGACGTTTGCTACATTTTCAATTCAAATTCAACGGCAGAAAACTCAAAAATGAGTTAAAATGTTTCTGTTATCATTATGCTATGATCATGCAAAATATAAAAATAATTCATGAAAGAGTTTTCATTTTCCCAATATGTCTGTGTGAAAAAAAACAACAACAACTGGCAACTGAAGCAAACGTCCTTAAGACGTTTTGCTAAGGCACTGAGTTATTTAATACATGATACATAAAACAATATAAGTATCAAAACCATTATTCAGGCTTTTCTTCTACATTCTTCGGTATCTTACAAAACATTTCATATAACTAACTGCATGACTATAAATTTAAATTTGGAGTATTTATTCACATATACTCATACATGTACACCCATACATGCTTTTTGCATTCAATTACCAATACATTTGTACATTTTTATACAATAAACAAAATATACTAAAATAAAAACAAACAAGAGGGTCAAGATGGGCCCATATCGCTCACATGAGAATCATTGCTTGCTGATGAAACATTGTTTTGGGCCTGTGTCATGAGGTCTATTGTCAAGCCATGCAAGCATTCCTGTCTTTTGACCTAGCGACCTAGTTTCTGACTTCAGATGACCCTTGTTCTAATTGGTACCATATACCATGACGGAAAATATTATGACATGGTTTGGTGAAGATCCAACCAAAATTGTAACATCTGGAGTGTTAACAAGGTTTTCAGGGGATTTGACCGGATGACATTACTATTGATCCCAGATAACCCATTATCGTACTTGTCAAAGATATCAAGACAAACATTCTGACACAGTTTCATGAAAATCCAATCGTAAACAGTGACCTCTAGAGTGTTCACAAGGTTTTTATTTTATTTGAAATTTTGACCTAATTTTTGACACCAAATGCCGGCTGACAACTCATTCCTATATTTTCCTATATTTTGGATAAAAATTCTATGTTTTGAAAAACCTCCAATATTTCCTATATTTTGAAAACTATTCTTATGTTGTTTAGTAAATTTGTCACCAATAAATGATGACAGAGTAAATAAGATAAGGAAAGACAATTCCAATGTCTTCCACAGGATCACCATCCTTCAGATAATGCTGTTGTGCATGATGATGTTCTATGCAGCAGCCTTCTGTCTGAATTGTAATGCTATTGAAGTAATGGTTTTCACTGGCGGATTCAGTTAAAAAAAATCCCCGACCATAGATAGAAATGAAATAATTATCATTCAATGAAATAATAATGAAAATGACTTTTTATCTAGAGGCTGCACATTTAGGTAAAACCAAACTTTCTTGTGGGCCTCAAAAATATACATTTTCATTTCATGGTGATATACACAATTTTTACGAATCAATACATTGACTAATGCAGAAATATTATAACAATGTTATAAACAAGTAATTGTAAGAAAAGGTCATGAGAACTTGTATTAGATATAATTATTCTAAAGTGTGTAATCAGAATGTACACCGAGAGTGGTATTTACTTAGAAAACGTCCATTAAAATAAGTATTCCTTAAAGATGACAGACTTTCGACTCTGATCCTTAGTTCATTCCAAAGTTTTGGACTTGAGCAGGATAGAGGGTATTAAGAACGAATTCAATATTTGGTTTAGGAAGAACAAGTTTTTTATTTGACGAGGATCAAAGACAACTGTTACATGAGTAATAGAAGTGGTCATATAAATTATCAGGACACATATTATTGAGGCATATATAAACAAGCATAGCCTTTTTATAATTTTATAATCAACAGGATCATTAAATTTCATCCAGTTTAATTTTCTGAATAGTTAATTCTTGAGATGAAGCGTCAAAAGGTTGATCTAGAATTACGCGGGCAGCTCTCGTTTGAAATGTTAACATGATTAGCACTAGCAACTTGATATCATAATTATGTGGATAAAAGATGACCACGAGTGTCGCCTGTTAAATGCTCTGACATTGATTAACAACCCTGAACTGTAACAAAAGACTCACGAGTATCGGAACAGGTTTCGGTAAGAAACAATAATACAAAATTAATTAAATACTATTAGCAACTTTTTTCATGTTAGTTATACAATAATTTCACAAATGAGTTATTTAAATGGTTAGATCAAAAATAAAATTAATATCATAAAATAGAATAATTGATCCTTGAACTAAATGATAAATATTTAAAAATATTCTTAAGACATTTTGCTAAGGCACCCAGTGATTTAACACATTATACATAAAACAATGTAAGTTTCAACATCATTATTCATCATTTGCTTCTACATTCTTTGGTAGTTATGTTACAGTTTATTTCATTTATAACAAACTGCATGTCTATGAAAATAAATTTGGATTATTGTACATACATAGACACAAACATACACACATACATGCTTTTTACATTCAATTAACAATACATTTGTATATATTAAACAAACTATAGTTGAATGAGAACAAACAAGAGGGTCATTATGGGCCCATATCGCTCACATGAGAATCATTGCTTGCTGATGTATACATTGTTTTGAGCCTGTGTCATGAGGTCTGTTGTCAAGTTTTCATGTGATTTAACCCAGCGACCTGGTTTCTATCTTCAGATGTCCCCATGTTCGAACTTGTTCTATATATCATTATGACAAACATTCTGACACGGTTTGGTGAAGATCAAATCAAAATTGTGAGATTTGACCTGGTGACATTACTATTGACTCCTGATTGTCAGAGATATCATCAATACAAACATTCTGACAAATTTTCATGAAGATCCAATCATTAACAGTGACCTCTAGAGTGTTCACAAAGTTTTCATTTAAGTTTACCTTTTGACCAAATTTTCGACCCCAAATAACCCATGTTTCGAACTTGTCCGAATTTTGTCAATACAAACATTCTGACCAAGTTGTTTGAAAAGCGAACTAAAATGTGGCCTCTATTGTCTTCACAAGGCACAAGTTGACGACGTACGACGATGGGCAAAGACAAATCACAAAAGCCCCTCAAGCACTTTGTACTCATGTGAGCTAAAAACTGGGCGAAATCTTCATCAGATCAATATTTTATCATGAATGTCATATACTATTTGAGCAACATTTGGAATAATGCATTTGAAAAAATCACTGGTTTATCAAGAATTTACAGGCAATTACCTTGTAATTTAATGAACAATAATTTGACGGATAACATGAGTCAATATAATCAACATGGTAAGTGTAGCAGCAATGGTCAAGGTTATACATCAGTCTATGGTCTCTATTGTCTTGCTGTGTCAACTTGAAGACGAAAACAAAGAAAATCTGTTCTGTACTTTGGGTTGGCATTTTCATCGTAAGCGATTCTCACCCTGAGACTCACACTTTCCTAAAACGTAAAGAGAATACATATAAGTAAGAGTTTGAATAGAGACCGTGTTTGCACATTAAAATCTGTTCGGTAATTCGGGCTGTCACTTTTAACTTGGTGATATTAGAACTTCTGATGTATCAAACTTACCTTTAAGATACATGAAAAAGTGTGTGAGAGACATGGTTTGTAAATTTACACACTTGAACTATCAAATTTAAACTTAACTATTTTCGAGTTTCTTGTTAAGGGGACACAATTCTCAACTTTCAAAATAATACATAGAAAATAGTCACATGGCCAATTGAAATAATTACTTGGGGAGTCTATACAAAAGTATTGGTAAGTTGTTAAAAACATTAGTGTAGACATGTTATATTCACTATTTGAATGATATAGACTGGCTACCACTGATTAATCAAGAAAACAACACCGTTAAAAACGGTTTATGAAAGTACATTCAAACTCAAAATGTAACGAACAGTTCGTGAACCAAGTTAGTTTTAAAACAATACGAAGTAACCCTGAACGTTGTACGAATCCATTTTTTGGTTGACATAATCGCGTTTACTGAAACGACCAAACAAACATTTGACATGTGACATAAATTTCGACAGGACGCCATTTTTCCATTCGTTAAAATGTAAACAAAACAAATATCTGTGCGATTAGACATTTAAAGCTGTGGCAACACATGGTAAGTAATGCATAACGTAGCTAAGACATATGGGATTCTCCATTAAGACGGTAAGTCTAAAACACTTCTTTGATTTTTGGTTCTTTCTATTTGAATTATGGTTAATTGTAGAATGTTTACGATCACTTTCATTCTCCCACGGCTTCTGACCGATTCACTGAAAATAATTCGTCCGCGAAAGGAACGGTTACTCGAATTATACCAAACAGGTGGTGGCACGTGCATTTTTTTTTATTAGATGACAAGGATTTTTGAAAGAATATCGTTTATTTACCAACATTAGAAAATATACTTATATCCGTGTAAAGATTAGAAGTTTTATTCGCTTAGGGGAAAAAATAATTAAATAATGGACTATGTTTCCGATCGAAGACATTTCCGTTTTGAGTTGTGAAGCAATTCCGCTATAAATTTCGAAAAGTAAACAAAACAAATAAGGAGACCAAAATTGCGATAATGAGTAATCAGTACGCAGATCAAAGTAAGTATTAATGCCAAAACATTATGCTTTCATTTATTTACTTTTTTCGTAGGCACATGCCATGTTTTCAACTTTATAAAGGTAAGTGCATGAAATATGTGGTTTTACTATCGCACTGACCCAATTTATCGAAATCCCGTGCAAAGCGTCCTTGAGATATCAGTAAATAGTATGGTGTCTGTGAAGGGATACTGTAGGAAATAATAATAATGCGTAAAGTTCAGTATTAATTGCTATCATAATGTATAAAGTGTCTTGTTATCTCTGGTAACCTTTTTTTATTTTTTATATGTTTAACCAGGTTTTCCAAGACAAAGGCTATTTTATTGGCGAATGTCGGCGCACGGACAGGCGGGCGGGTTGCAGGGCGAACTTCCACAATTTCTTCTGGACGCAACTTCTCCTACAATTCTTAATGGATTTCAACCAAACTTTTACACATAACTATTTTGTAGTACCCCTATGCATTTTAGGGATTTTGTGATATGATCCCTTTTGGCCGATCTATGACCTCGTGTTTTATTGTGTGCATAACCTATGTGATATATACAGTATATATGGGGAAATACTCTACTGGACGCAACTCCTTCAATTCTGAAGGGACTTCGACCAAATTTTCACAGAAATACTATGATCAAGTATCAAATCGTTTTTAAACTTCTTTTTTCTAGTAAACGATTACATGGCCATTTTGCCCCTCGATCGATCTTGTTTATTGTTATTATATTGATCCTTAATATATAAATTGATTAATAAATACTATGAACGAATATTGAATTTGTGGTTATTGTAACTGACATGTATTTTGATAAGTCACAGAACTGGCTCAATAAGCTTAACATGAAAATTATCAGAAAATATGATACACTTTAAATGGCAAGGGGAAATTCTAACTATTGACTGTTTTGTTCCATGGCACTTTTGACCACCATACCTTTTTACCTGTACTACTTTATGAGCAAAACAGATCGTGTTTTTACCTGGTAGTGTGTGTAATAAAATGAAGTTAGCAGTGTTAATTCTCATTATTTCAAATAAATTTCACTCGTACAACATTGATAAATGTTTTGACATTGTGTAGTGCATAATACTTTTTTGAAATATGAATTAATATTTGTGTTTGAATGTACGCGAGAATTTGTTCTTATATCCACATTAGCTTTGCCATTTTATCCTTTTTTTCTCCATTATTGTCAACATTCCTTTCAGTGCAAATATGACTTGAAATTACATTAATTTCTTTTACTTAAATACAAGCCTATTCTTAATTTTTAATTCTTACCATAACCCACCCGCTTTAGATAATTGTCAGAAATTGTGTCCCCTTAAACAAAAATACATAATCCTGCAACATAAATTTTCTTTCATCATGATTTGCATCCAAGTACACCACTTTTAGATACTTATTCTGAAAATGAACATTCAAGTTTTATCCTGAAAAAAAAGTTTGCAAGTATTGCTTCAAAGCAAATTTAGCGGTCTATGTTCATTTATGGAAAGACTACTCTGTAAGAGCATATCGATAATTCATTCTTAGAATCTTTTTGCTGACATGAACATCTGCAATAACTTCTGAAATGATTGATTTGCTTGTTAATAGAAACAAGAGGGCAATGATGACCTTCTAATTGCTCACCAGAAAAAAAACTTTCATCTTAAGCTTTGATTTAGAGAGTATAACACTGCCAAAACATAAAAAAAAATTTTAGAATAAGAATCAGGGTAGATTATTCATCAACACTTTGCTTTTTCGGAAAAGAAGATGGACACTGAAAATGAGTGTTGTATGGCAGACATTATGCGAATACAACATAAAATATCAAAATAAAAATAGCATTTACACTGTAGATGAAATTATGAAAAATCAACTAGATACGACGATCATTATTTTTGTCCCAAATTTTGACAAATTTATGAGCTGGACACAAACATATACTTTCACTAAATCCATGTTAGGAATACAGACAAACTTCAAGTGTCCACTGTGACCTTGACTTTTGAGCGAGCGACACAGCTTTTGCAAGTGACACGTCGCCTTGATATGATGATAATTTGTGCAAATTTATTTGAAAATCATGCAGTACCAAGTTATGAGCCGACCACGCATACACACGCACAAACCTGTATTACAAACAAACCGTACCTCACTTTGAATGCAATTTAGATCCTGACCACAACACACCAAGGTATGTAAGTCAGGTTCCCTAAATTTTCATTTTTAGGGTGGAAATTAAAGGCAATGATCTAACCCTAACACCTTGTAAATCCCTGTAAATTGTACCCTCACAATTGTCACGTATTTTCATGATATTATATTCAATGATAATAATACCCGATCACACGCATACACACAAACACCCTCACATAATGGACAGGGTAAACACTATATGCCTGTCCGCAATAATCATGTCGGAGCTATAAAATATCTTAGCTCTATGACTTGTGGTTTTTGACAAGAAGTTGCTTAAAATTGTCATAATTTGTACAAACTTGGTAGTGGTCTACTAGACAATGTTACACATCAAATATCTAAGCTCTAGGCACTCTAGTTTGTGATTAGAGGGCTGTTTATTACGAAATGCGCCACCATAGATTAGCACTGAAACAAGTATCAAATTTCTGAGACATGGTTCCCTATATAAACATTTTTTTATAACCATTAATTATAATCCATGGTGGATTAAGACCCGTTTTTTTTCTTTTTTCCCCCCTGTATAATTATGAGCCTAGTATGTCAAATAAAGTGACCCCGGGGCGGCCAGGCCAATTTTTACCAACGGACCGTAATAAGAACGAACTTATTTGAGGTTCACTAGACAAAGCTACATCGAAATATCTGACCTCTAGGCATTGTACATTCTGAAAAGACGATTTTTCAATATTTCCTATATAAACCTTTGTAAAATACTTGGTAAAGGTCCACTAGACAATTACATACATCAAATATCTTAGCTCTAGGCCTTGTGGTTTTGGACAAGAAGATTTTTTAAAATTTTTCCTATTATAAGCCTATTAGTATGTAAAATAAAGAAAACTCCAGGGCGGAGCCAATCTTGACTCCAAGGCCATAAATTGAACAAACTAGGTAGAGGTATATTAGACAATGCTATATACCAAATAGCTAAGCTGACAAGAAGACTTTTTTTTATTTACCTATATAAGTCTATGTAAAATCAAGTTACCCGTGGGGCGGTGGCAATTTTGACACATGGGCATGATTTTAACAAACATGATAGAGGTCCACTAGACAATGCTACACATCAAATATCTAAGCTCTAGGCCCTGTGATTTCGGATAAGAATTTTTAGCAACCAGAGTTTTCAATGAATTTTTTTTTGGACAAATTTGAAAGGGGACTTTCCAAAAATCATTCCAGCAAAGTTTGGTTGCAATTAGCATAGTGATTTTGGAGGAGATATAGTTTAAAATTCACCACTTCACGACGCACGCAAGGCGATCATAAAAACAGCTTTGAAATCCAGATAAGGCGGCAATCTTTATTCGAAAATGACTCCTACTGTATTTTAAGCAAGTAATTATCAATAAAAGTGTCTTATGAAATTTCGATTAATTCATGCATCCCGTTTTACTTTCAGAACCAATCAAAATAATTAATCGTTAACGTTTCAATAAACGAAACCACACCCAGTTTTGATTTAATAACGAATTTTTATAATAACGAATTAAATGGTGTTATATCATGCCAACACAATGCACAATACGTTAAAAATGGTTAACGCTGATGAAGTAAAGTCGATAAAGAGGTGTTTATTGCAATAAATCACTATTTTCCGCGTTCTGTCAGCTTTTTGGTTGGTTGGAGTGAAAGTATTATGTTAAATTCTTTAAACAAGAGGGCAATGATGGCCCTATATCGCTCACCAGAAAAAGCCTTCTTCTTTATTTTCCCTATATGGGCCTATGTAAAATCAATTGACCCTGGGGCGGTGCCAGGTTTTACCCAAAGGCCAACTAGACAATGTTACATACAAAATATATAAGCCTCTAGGCCAAGTGGTTTTGAACAAGAAGATTTTTAGAATTTTTCTATATAAGCCTATATAAATCAAGTGACCTCCTGAGCAGGGCCAATTTTGACCCCAGGGCCAAAATTTGTACAAACTTGGTAGAGGTCTACTGGACAATGTTACATACAAAGTATCTAAACCCTAGGCCTTGCGGTTTCTGAGCAGAAGATTTTTTTATTTTTCATATACATTGTATGAGGCTTCATAAAATAGAGTAAACACTGGGGCGTGGCCAATTTCTACCCTAGGGCAATAATTTGAACAAACTTGATAGAGGTCCACTAGGCGATGCTACACACTAAATATCTAAGCTCTATGCATTGTAATTTCTGAGTGGAAGGTTTTTTAAATTTTCCTATATAAGTCAATGTAAAATCAAGTGACCTCTGGGGTGGGGTCTATTTTGATCCAAAGGCCATAATTTGAACAAACTTGGTAAAGTTCCATTGGACAATGCTAAACAACAAATATCAAAGCTCTAGGCCTCATGGTTTCTGACAAGAAGATTTAAATCAAAGGCCTGAAGGCCTGAAATGAGATGAATTTTGTGATGCAGGGATATCTCTCTGTTTAAAACTGTATCAATAATTCTGTCCGAAACCAAGACCTAGTACTGTTTATTTAATAAAATATTAAAGTTCAAGGATCATATTGCCTGTTTAACCCCCTAGTCAATATACTAGTACATACTGTATACTATTAGACATTTGCGTTTAAAGACGGTGACGGTAGTGGACATCGGATTTGGGATTAAATTCGGTGGTCATCTCAAAATTATGGATTCATACTCTTATATAGGGCAAGTGTTACTAATTATTTTGTTTGCATGTCAACTCAAAAACATGTTTATTTTACAATTTTATTCATTTTCAACAAACTAGAACTAAACCAAGCATACGCATCAAATTCGGTACTTTTTGTAATGAATCTGTTATACGACTCTTGGTTGTCGCGAATTAATTCTGCCAGAGGGCGTTTCTGCTGTCGCCTAGCTGCGTCTACCAGGTACCTGTCGTCTATGCGGCCCTTTCCCGTCACTGGCATCGGGCGACTTTGCATTTCAAGTGACTCCTAAATTGGCGCATACTCAAAAGCTCAAAGCTGATTCTATGTGAATGTCATCGTAAACAGAAATTTGCACATTCATGAACAAAACTACTTTTGTATTTGTCATATTGTTAAAATCAAAATTTGTTAATGAACAAAATACAAGTAAATTAATAATTCAAAATGATCACGAATCTAGACTATTTATAGTTGTTGTGTAATTTACCCTGATAATGCTAGCAACATACCTAAATATACGCATCATATATATTATAGGACATCTGAATGATGCTCATCGGTTTGGTTTAATGCGCCACATAGAAACTGTGCTACCTTTTCCTACTTGGAGACAAAATAGAGAAACTTAACATCATACCCATGACTAAACTTCGTCTTGAAAATTGAAGGCTACAAACCGAGATTTGTACCCGTCCGTACACATGGTGCTCTGTGTATTCGCTAGTATCTACAGCTACAGCAAGCGATGGTTTATTGAGATGCTGCATCAAAAACACTATGACAACAAGTAGATTGTCAAGCTAAGGACTTTCAAATGTTTACACTGAAAAACAGCTGGACTCTGAACATATTCTAGATGTAATCCGCCGGAAAAGGAATCGTAAAATTACACTGATATTTGATTAGAACTAAATACATTTCGTCATGTGTCTTTGCGTAAATATTGAAGGTACATGTAGATCTACTGTTTTGTTGTTCGCATTTGATATCTGTGGAAATAATAGACATGTGACTTCGTATGCAGTTAGATTAATTTTATTGGTCTAATGAATAGTATGTACATGCGAATTATTTGCCAGTGTTAAAAAAACTAACCTCAGTCGAAAGGTATTGCAGTGTATGGATGCAAAATGTCGTGGAAGATTTTTACGAACATATACGAACAAACTATACAAGAGTATGTATCAATAATTTTGAGATGACCCCCGAATTTAATCCCAAATCCGATGTCCACCACCGTCACCGTCTTAAAATGCAAATGTCTAATAGTGGATCAGATAAACTTGGTACACTGTCTTCATACAGGTTATTGGGAAATGCTACTGTTTTGACACATGTCTACTTCATCACTGGCTTAAAATTATACTAAATAATAATCCCATCAAATTATAGTAAATATAAAAGTTGTTCATAATTTGATAACCTTTTTTTAAGGTGTCATTTTTGTAACTGTGGGATACATATTAAAAGAAATAAAGGGGAACAAAAAATTGCAAAAAATTCTGTAAGCTTATTTTTGCCTTTTTCTGATTTATTTTTATTGACACCTGGTCATTTTATTACTTCATTGTAATGCTAAATAATGGTTTATGATTTGTGAATTATGCCTAATTGATTGTATTTAATTTATCTTACTTGCTATGCAAAATATCTGATGTTAGGCAAATATTTAGGGCAATATAATGTGTACAAACTGACACATAGTCCGTGTTTTTTCCTTTTCCTTTTCCTTAAATTTGCCATTTCTGTTTACTATGAGACATACAATAAACAAGAGGGCCACATTGGCCCTTTATCGCTCACCTGAGTACCAAGGCCAATAATCAATGACCAGGCAATATAGTTTCCATCTCATAAAACTCATTTTTACGTAGATTTTGATATCAAAACCAACAATGAAGGTATAATACTGTTAAACAAGCTTAAACGTAGCAAATTTTCTAATTCAAGGGCCCATAACTCTTTAAGTTGTGGTCCGATTCCACCCATAACTTAACATGTCCAAAACCATAAGGTCATACACATTCATTGTAAATATGATTAATTAGGATCGGTGAATAAATGAAGGCGCTAGAGTGTAAACAAGCTAAAATATAGCAAATTTGCTTAGTCAAGGGCCCATAACTCTTGAAGATGTGGTCTGATTCCGCCCATAATCGAACTTGTTCGAGATCTTGTAGTTATACTCATTTACTGAAAATATTATTAGGATCGATGTATAAATGAAGGCGCTAGTGTGTAAACAAGCTAAAATATAGCAAATTTTCAAAGTCAAGGGCCCATAACTCTTAAAGTTCTGGTTCGATTCCGCCCATAATCCAACTTGTCCAAGATCTTTTAGTTATACACATTTACTGAAAATATGATTAGGATTGGTGAATAAATGAATGCGCTAGAGTGTAAACAAACTCAAATATAGTAAATTTTCTAAGTCAAGGGCCCATAACTCTTGAAGTTCTGGTCCGATATTGCCCATAATCGAATTTGTTCAAGATCTTTTGGTTATACACATTTACTGAAAATATGATCAGGATTGGTGAATAAATGAAGGCGCTAGAGAGTAAACAAGCTAAATATAGCAAATTTTGTAATTCAAGGGCCCATAACTCTAGAAGTTATTATCAGATTTTACCCATAATCAAACTTAGCCGAGACATTGTGGCCATATACATTGTGAGCAAGTTTAATCAAGATTCGTAAAGAGTTGCGGTTGCTAGAGTGTAAACAAGTTAATTGTGGACGGACGACTGACGCCGGACATTCACCGATCCTAAAAGCTCACCTGATGAATCAGGTGAGCTAAAAATCTTAAAGCAAGAATTGTTATTGCGAACTCCACTAAATTATGCTTTGGGCTGCAAAAATCAATACTTTACACTCACGATTAAATAAATGTGCAACGGTGAAACTTGGCTCAGTGCCAGTGAGTGACGGTGCACGTTCAGGAATTTATGTCACGTTCAAAGGATGTAAAACAATCAGAAGTGCAAGTGTACCATAGTACAAAAACTTTGACCTAGTTGATCATAATTTGGCATGTTGAATGTGGTGGTCTATGTTTTTGACTGATCTTCAATTGCAAGACCACTCACGTAGATTAAATCTATGTTCGAATACGTTATGTTTTCAATTGTATTTATCACACGCATTTGCGGCAAGTCTTTGTGACTTGAATATTGTTTTACATTAAAGACGAGTAAAGCGGTCGTATATTACTTTTACTGCGTCAAATTTGTTTGATGATATGGAATAAAGGATAATATTTACGTATGTTTCGTCAAATCTCCTAGCATAATTGATGTCAAAAAATGAACCATGAGCTTGCAGACTTCTGTGTTCATGAAACGTCGAGTGATCGGCGCATGACTCGTTTTGTGTTAACATGATATTAAAATTTACTGAATAGTAGACGAAATATTTTTGTTCATGGAATATTGGAAATAATAATTTTTGGAACAAGAGGGCCATGATAGCCCTATATCGCTAACATGACAATCACTGATCACTCATTAAAACTTCGGTTTGAACCGGTGACCTAGTTTTTGACACCAGATGACCCAAGTTAGAACTTGCCCTACATATAAATAAGACAAACATTCTGACAAAATTTAGTGAAGATCCAATCAAAACCATGAAAACTACAACATAGACAAGGTTTTCCTAAGATTTGACCTCGTGACCTAGATTTTGACCCCAGTTGACCTATGTTCGAATTTGTCTTACATATCATTAAGACAAACATTCTGACATGGTTTGGTGAAGATACAATCAAAATTTGACATCTACACTGAGATTTGACATTGTGACCTAGTTTTTGACCCTAGATGACCCATATTTGATCTTACCCTTAATATCATTGACACAAACAATCAGACAAGATTTGGCCAAGATCCAATTAAAACCATGCTTTTTCAAGATTTTTACATAAGATTTGACCTTGTGACCCAGGTTTTTACCCTGGCTGACCCATGTTCAACCTTGACCTTATATCATTGAGGCAAACATTCTGACAAGGTTTCGTGAAGATCCAATCAAAACTGTGACATCTACAGTGTTAACAAAGTTTTCCTAAGATTTGACCTGGTGACCTAGTTATTGATCCCAGATGACCCATATTTGTACTTGACCGTTATATCATTAAAACAAACAATTTTACAAAGTTTGGTGAAGATCCAATTATAACTGTGAAGTCTGTAGTGTTAACATGGTTTTTCATAAGATTTGACCTAGCGACCTAGTTTTTGACCCAAGATGACCCATGTTCGAAATCGTCCAAGATATTATGAAGAGGAACATTCTGACCAGGTTTCATGATGATCCAATCAAAACAGTGACTTCTGGAGTGTTCACAAGGTTTTCCAGCTATTTGCCCTAGTTTTACTACGGAAATGACTCATTATCAAACTTGACCTTCTGACAAAGTTTCATGATGATCCAATCAAAACAGTGATTTCTAAAGTGTTCACAAGGTTTTCCCTTATTTGGCCCTGGTGACCTAGTATTTGACCCCAAATGGCCCGATATTAAATTTGTCAGAGACTTTGTCGATATTAACGTTCTGATCCAGTTTTGCTAAAATTGGGCTAAAAATGTGGCCCCTAGTGTGTTCACAACATAAAGTTTGACGATGCACGACGCCAGATGGAGACTGATCCTAAAAGCTCACCCTGTCACTTTGTGACATGTGAGCTAATAAAAAATCGGCGATATTTCGAAGGGAAAGGTATCTGTTTAGGTTGAACAACCAATTGATTTGGTTGGTAGAATCATATATTGTTCGTCAATAAATAAGTCCAGTCCACTAGAAGATTAAATTTGATATGGAAATTTGTCACACGTCCGCTGTAAAAACAATGCGGCACCATAAAACTCCGGGTGACATTAACATTTGATAATAATTAGGGACCCATACTGTTAGGCAACTTAATCCCATTGATGACCGCATCAATTAGCATTAGTAACAGAACAGAACATATCGTTATTTCACCCAGGTACAAGGTACAACATGGGGTTATTACATAATACATAGATTGGACATTTGATGATAAACAGATAATTATATACAACTGATAAAAAGTAGACAACTGAATAAGCAAAAAGAAGATTTCAAGGTTTGATTGCAAATTTTCAACTAGCAATTGTTGGGAAAATGCTTATGAAAGGAAAAGGAAATAGAAAAAATATACATTGTATATATATATATATATATATATATATATTAATAAGAGCGTGGTGAGAAACATATAAATGAAAGACGGTGTTTTAATGGATGATTAAGTATAAGAATGAAATTTGCTTTCAGGGATTTTAGTAGGAAATACAGCTTACACTGGTTATGTGTTTCATATACATGTATTACAAAATGTTTAAACAAACAATGTAAAAATGAAATCTAAGGCTAAACATGCTTAGTATATACATATACATGTACTCATACAGGTATACTTACGTACATATATACCTACTCACATATATACACACAAATACATACTACATACACATATGTACATAATTATATAAACGTCTACATATATATACACACATACATATACATATGATCATATACATAGGTCTTAGATGAGTTTCTAGTTGAAATGTACATGTATTATTTTTCAAAAGAAGAAAAAATCATCAGGAAAAAAATACAACATGTGGATAGTAAGATAAAACGAATGCTTCAATGGTATTTGCTTGGTGACTGTGTGTGGATGAGTGTTTGGACTGCGTGCAGTATCGCTCTATTAGCGAGTAACGAAAAAGACCGAAAAAATGTAGTACGAAGCGCTCCCTAAGATTTCTGTACAGAACAGTGCAGTGTTGAAATTCATAGTCTGTGTGATCGCTATATGAGAAGAATTTACAAGTAAATTCATCTCATAAAAAAAATTCCTATGAGTTTTCAATAAAATTTAATTTCTTGAACAATTTTGGCAGAGCTTTATGCAAGAAACATCCCTGTAAAGTTTCATTAAAATTGGTCAAGTGCTTAAGGAGGAGATGTTGCTTGAAGCAATTGTTGACGCACTAATGGACGCACACACGGACGAAGGACAGCATGCGATCACAATAACTCACACTGAGCTAAAAAGAACAACAAATATACATTTACTTTTTTCAGTGTATTAATTATATAAGATATGGACCCCACGCACGACAGATACCAGGCGATCACAAAAGCTCACCTTGAGCACATCGTGTTCTGGTGGGATAATAAGAAATAAAATGATATATCTTTGTTACCCCTTGCTCCTCTGTGAGAGGTCCAACACTATGTAACTCACATACAATATCTTCCACTTGCTTCAGACTAGATCTTTGTGTGAAATCCAGCAAATCATCAAACTCAACAGAGTACTCATTTTGAGTGTCAGATATTTTGGAGCCCTATAATATGATAATAAAAGACAATGATTAGTTTTCTATTAATTTGTGCTTAACGCCGTTTTTCAACTATTTTTCAGTAATATACAGCGTCCAGTTCACTTAAGGTATCGGGCTAAGATGTCAGGTCAAATCAAGATTCACCAATTTATAGATTTAAAAACTGAACCATAATTATATACTAAAATAAACCCATTGTATCAAGTGCATTGCAAGTGATTTTAAAACAAATATTATATTTGATTGGTCTTCTATAAACCAATGTCATACGTAATTTACAATTTTTTTAACAACGATAACTACTCTGTATATAGGCATACCGTATTCCCTCGAATAAACGCCCCTGGGGGCGATGCATTTTCCAAAAATATTGCGGTGTTAATCCAATATTAATCAACTGTCATTCCCGGCGCGCTTTACTACAATAAATATTGTAGTCAGTTGCACTAGTTAAACTACATGTCAACAAGAGGGCCACATTGGCCCTTTATCGCTCACCTGAGAACCAAGGCCAATAATCAATGACCAGGTAATATAGTTTCCATCTCATAAAACTCATTTTTATGTAGATTTTGAGATCAAAACCAACAACGAAGGTATAATACTGTTAAACAAGCTAAAACATAGCAAATTTTCTAATCCAAGGGTCCATAACTCTTGAAGTTGTGGTCCGATTCCACCCATAACTTAACATGTCCAAAACCATAAGGTCATACACATTCATTGTAAATATGATTAGGATTGGTGAATAAATGAAGGTGCTAGAGTGTAAACAAGCTAAAATATAGCAAATTTTCTAAGTCAAGGGCCCATAAATCTTGAAGATGTGGTCCGATTCCGCCCATAATCAAACTTGTTCGAGATCTTTTGGTTAAACTCATTTACTGAAAATATTATTAGGATCAGCATATAAATGAAGGCGCTAATGTGTAAACAAGCTAAAATATAGCAAATTTTCAAAATCAAGGGCCCATAACTCTTTAAGTTTAGGTCCGATTCCGTCCATAATCAAACTCGACCAAGATCTTTTGGTTATACACATTTACTGAAAATATTATTAGGATCGGTGAATAAATGTAGGTGCTAGAGTGTAAACAAGCTAAAATATAGCAAATTTTCAAAGTCAAGGGCCCATAACTCTTGAAGATGTGGTCCGATTCCGCACATAATCGAACTTGTCCAAGATCTTTTGGTTATACTCATTTACTGAAAATATTATTAGGATCAGTGAATAAATGAAGGCGCTAGAGTGTAAACAAGCTAAAATATAGCAAATTTTCAAAGTCAAGGGCCCATAACTCTTGAAGTTCTGGTCCGATTCAGCCCATAATCGAACTTGTCCGAGATCGTTTGGTTATACACATGAACTGAAAATATTATTATGATTTGTGAATAAATAAGGGTGCTAGAGTGTAAACAAGCTAAATATAGCAAATTTTGTTATTCAAGGGCCCATAACTCTAGAAGTTATCGTCTGATTTTGCCCATAATCGAACTTAGCCGAGACATTGTGGCCATATACATTGTGAGCAAGTTTAATCATGATTCGTTAAGAGCTGCGGATGCTAGAGTGTAAACAAACTAATTGTGGACGGACGCCGTACGATGGACGCCGGACATTCAACGATCCTAACAGCTCACCTGATGAATCAGGTGAGCTAAAAACAAAGGGCTATAACTCAGTGAAAATTTATCCAAACAAAAAATTATTTAAGCATGCACAACTAGACCTCCAACTGATCACTTCTGTGAAGTTTCATTGAAATCCTGTATGTAGTTGTTCAGAAATTGTCCGGACAAAATTTGCCTATTGTATATATATATACTGTTTAAAAACAACAAAGGGGTATAACTCAGTGAAAATTAATCCAAACGAAAAAAAATTCAAGCATGCGTAACTAGACCTACTACTGAACACTTCTTTTAAGTTTCATTGAAATCCTGTACGTAGTTGCTGAGAAATTGTCCGGACAAAATTGTGTCTACAGATGCACGGACCGACCGACTGGCTGGCCGGCCAACCGACCGACAAGTGTGAATCCAATATAGCCCCCATATATTTCATATCTAGGGGTATAATAATTTGGACAAACTTGGTAGAGGTCCACAAGACAATGCCATACACCAAATATCTAAGCTCTAGGCCTAGTGGTTTTGGACGAGAAGATTTTCAAAGTTTTTCCTATTGGTTGCCGTGGCAACCAGTTTCTAATGAAATTATAATTTGTTACTTTGATACTTTGGTCGAGCTTCATGCAAAGAACATCCATGTAAAGGTTCGTTAAAACTGGCCAACTTGTTAAGAAGCAGATCTTGTTTAAAGCAATTGTTGACGCACGCACACACACACACAAGCACACACGGACGACGGACATCACGCGATCACAATAGCTCACCATGAGCACTTTGTGCTCTGGTGAGCTAAAAACTACAGCTTAGACAATGTTTTCTTAAGATTTGACCTCATGACCTTGGTTTTGACCCCAGATGACTGATGTGCAAATTTGTTATATCATTAAGACGAACATTCTGACAAGGTTTGGTGAAGATAAAACCAAAATTCGACATCTACGGTGTTAATAAGGTTTTCCTAAGATTTGACCTTGTGACCTAGTTTTTGACCCTAGGTGGCCCATAATAATTAATAGTATTAAGACGAACAGTCTGACAAGGTTTAGAGCTTTAGCAAGGTTTTTACCTAAGATTTGACCTGGTGACCTAGTTTTAGACCCCAGCTGACCCATGTTCGATCATTACCCATATATCACTGAGGCGAACATTCTGACAAAGTTTAGTGAAGATCCAATCAAAACTGTGACATCCACAGTGTTAACAATGTTTTCCTGAGATTTAACCTGGTGACCTAGTTATTGACCCCAGATGACCCATATTTGTACTTGCCCGTTATATCAGTAAAACAAACAATTTTACAAAGTTTGGTGAAGATTCAATTATAACTGTGAAATCTACAGTGTTAACATGGTTTTTCATAAGATTTGATATAGCGACCTAGTTTTTGACCCAAGATGACCCATGTTCGAACTCATCCAAGATATCATAAAGACAAACATTCTGAAAAGGTTTCATGATGAGCCAATCAAAATAGTGACTTCTAGCGTGTTCACAAGGTTTTCCAGCAATTTGCCCTAGTGACCTTGTTTTTGACCGCAGATGACCAATTATCAAACATGACCTACATATCATTGAAATAATCATTCTGACAAATGTTCATGAAGATCTAATCAAAACAGTGATTTCTAAAGTGTTCACAAGGTTTTCCCTTATTTAGCCCTGGTGACCTAGTTTTTTTACCCAAAATGGCCCAATATCAAACTCGTCCGAGATTTTGTTGATATTAAGGTTCTGACCCAGTTTTGCTAAAATTGAGCTAAAAATGTGGCCCCTAGTGTGGTCACAACATAAAGTTTGACAACGCACGACGCTGGACAGAGAGTGATCCTAATAGCTCACTTTGTCACATTGTGACATGTGAGCTAAAAAGGAAACAAGAGTATTTCGCTTATACAATCGCGCAAAATAAACAAAGGGTCATAATTCCGTCAAAAATGATCCAATCACAAAACCCGGAATATATGTGTGGGGGTTCTTGGTAACAACAAGTCTGTGAAAGTTTCGTCAAAATCTCATGAAAAATGTAGGAGAAGTATCCTAAAAGAAATGTGGGAATTTTTTTAACACATAATGTCCCCATGACCTTGACCTACTGACCTGAAAATGCCCAGGTCCTATAGAGGTTGTCATGAGGAAACTACATATGAAGTTTGATGAATGTAGGTGCAAGCGGTTTGATTTTTTAGGCAAGGTTAAAGTTTGGTACAAACAGACAGACAAATAGACAAACAGAGAGACCAAAAACAATATGCCCCTGATCTATCAATATGGGGGCATACAAAAATTGTGGATAGTAGATAATACACTTTTTATAAAAAGTGGTCTTTCTCCGCTGTTAAAGCTGTAAAAGCAACCAAATGACCCTGCTGATGAAACAATGATAAACGCCAGAGACTAAAAGGAAGAATATTTCGCAATCATAATAAATGTTCTAAACAAGAGGGCCAAGATGGCCCTATATCGCTCACATGACAATCACTGTTCACTCATTAAAACATTGTTTTGAACCGGTGACCTAGTTTTTGACCCCAGACGACCTATGTTCGAATTTGTCTTACATATCATTAAGACAAACAGTCTGACTAGGTTTGGTGAAGATACGATCAAAATTTGACATCTACAGTGTTAATAAGGTTTTCCTAAGATTTGACCTTGTGACCTGGTTTTTGACCCTAGGTAACCCATATTTGAACTTGTCCTTAATATCATTAAGACAAACAATCTGACAAGGTTTGGCCAAGATCCAATCAAAACCATGACATTTAGAGCTTTTACAACATATTTACCTAAGATTTGACCTTGTGACCGAGTTTTTGAACCCGGCTGACCCATGTTCATCCTTGACCCACAAATCATTGAGGCAAACATTTTGACAAGGTTTGGTGAAGATCCAATTAAAACTGTGACATCTACAGTGTTAACAAAGTTTTCCTAAGATTTGACCTGGTGACCTAGTTATTGACCACAGATGACCCATATTTATACTTGACCGTTATATCATTAAAACAAACGATTTGACAAAGTTTGGTGAAGATCCAATAATAACTGTGAAATCAACAGTGTTAACATGGTTTTTCATAAGATTTGACCTAGCGACCTAGTTTTTGACCCAAGATGACCCATGTTCGAACTCGTCCAAGATATCATGAAGACAATCATTCTGACAAGGTTTCATGATCATCCAATCAAAACAGTGACTTCTAGAGTGTTCACAAGGTTTTCCAGCAATTTGCCCTAGTGACCTAATTTTAATACAGAAAGGACCCATTATCAAACTTGACCTACGTATTATTAAAATAAACATTCTGACAAAGTTTCATGAAGATAAAGTCAAAACAGTGATTTCTAAAGTGTTCACAAGGTTTTCCCTTATTTGGCCCTGGTGACCTAGTTTTTGACCCCAAATGGCCCAATATCGAACTCGTCCGAGATTTTGTTGATATTAACGTTCTGACCTAGTTTTGCTAAAATTGAGCCAAAAATGTGGCCCCTAGTGTGGTCACAACAAAAAGTTTGACGACGCACGACGCCGGATGCCGGACGGAGAGTGATCCTAATAGCTCACTTTGTCACTTTGTGACATGTGAGCTAAAAATGAGAACACAGTGTTAAATATATCGAGGGTTAAGCGCAATAGTGTCGTAACTCATATTGAACTAAGACCAAGTTACGACAGTGTTGCGCTGAGCCCTCGATATATGCACTTTGTTGCTAGATAAGGATAGTTTAAGAAAATGAATTTAACTTAACGATGAGTGGCTTGAAGAACACGCCATATTTGTTACAAGAGGGCGAAGTGGCCCACCTAAGAAACGAGATATGGCAATATCACTTAAGAATTTGATTCAATTTTTTTCTGTAGTAAATAAAAATATTGAAAAATAAACCTCAGAGATATTATTTTAATAGAGGACCTCTATATGTTGCTACATTAAAATATCTAAACTCTAAATATTGTGCTTTCAGAAAAGTACGACGTTTTTAATTATAAATCTATGTAAAAATGTGACCCCCAGTGTGGGGCCAATTTTGACCCCATAGACTTTAACATCTTTGGAAAAGGGTTCGAATCCCACCTCTGACACCGTTTGTAATGTGGGGATGAGGTTCACGGGAACAAACAGAACGACTGCTGTCAGTAATATAGCATTAATTTTTATAATAATATTTTGCGTTAATATACACTATCATGTAAAATAACTATGTATTCATGATATGGCTTTGAGCGCAGGAAAATGACCCTTACGACATTTTTTTGACAATTTCGTTTTTTGGTAGAATATGAAAGATAATTCATTTTGCTATGTTTTAAGCTACAGTTTATGTTTCTATGTAGTATACTTCGATCGGTATGGCCATTTACACACATTGTGTGTAATAGAAAGATTTCGTCAAATTTCGACGTCACAACGTCAAAATTTCATTTGATTAGTTTATCTGGCATTGAATCAGCTGTATGTGTTAAATTATTTAATATATTTTAAGTTTATTTCAATACACTGGTATACAAAGTAAGTGAAGTGTTTGTCTGATACGTATACAGTGTACACGAAAACTGATTTCAGCAGCATAAATACAGATATAAATTACCATTATTCGACTGTATTGATAACTATTTGTACTTACAAACGTTCATAATAAGAATACCTCGTCTTGACCAAAATTTGATTCTTCTGTCAATAAGAATATCCTGCTTTTACGTATTATTCGGCATCATTATAAATTTTATACACATTTTGGTCCCGGTATTACGACCATTCGGAACGTTTAAACTTTAAGCACTACCCAATTAGGCATATGTGTAAACACGCTCGTAAAACAAATGTCATTATACACGACTGAATGGTTGTAATAAACAACTGATAAAGCGGTCTTTTAGATTCAATTATCATCGGTCGATTAATTGCTGTTGTCGATATTTGTTTGCTCGTCAAGATGTTAACGTGCCGTCAACAAAAAATACAAGATTGTTGCAAGGTCTTAGGTAGGTACGTATATTTGCTAATGTATCAGTGTTTTTAATGGTCCTTTATTATCGTTGTAAGTTTTTTTTTGAGTGAACAATTTCTATTTCATCATCATTCTTGAATTGTTAAAACATCACAGAATACTGTATATATTATCAGGGTTCTAAATAACAGCAGGCTTCAGGCCAATTTAGCAGCTTAGAAATGTGTTTGGGCGGTTAGGAATCTCTTTATATTTATTGCATCACTCTATTTTCCCGCTGAAATTGATTTCATTTGTTTATCATTTGTTTATGACGTCATGACCTGTCTAATTAGTGTAATATTTCATTGCAAAAGACACACATATGTAAAATGGAGAGGAAGGATAGGGTTTAATTCGTAACTGCTTGTGAATAGAGCGAAATGGAGGTAAAATAAATGAACATCAGAGTTCAATGTACGTTAGCTAAATATACGGGATGTTTTGTATGCAAGTGATAAAGATTCCGGGAATTTACCCGTAAATTATCAGTAGTGGGCGTTTATATGTTGGTAACATCGCGATATTCGTGTTTACACATGGAGTCAGATTAGCGCGGTAAAAAGGACCGGCAGACGACTCGTATTTAAACTTGGTTTAAAGCGAGCAAACTGAATCTTTCACGAAGTCAGGTTAAAAATGCAATAAAAAATAATCAATTATTTGTTAAACGTACATTTTTGGTGCGGTTTCTTCATGTAAAGCACGCAAAACAGCGAATGTTAAACCCGGAAATAAATTATTGTTTACATAGCGTCATTGGATACGCGCGGTCATGTATAAACCTTTGTATCGACGTTCTCGTCTCATTGTCGTAAGGGACGTTTTCCTGCGCTCGACGTCAATTATAATAATGATAAAGCAAAAACATTTCTTTAATGACAATCTGAAGAATTCTATTTCACGTACGGATTTTGATGGATGTTTTGGTAACAGATCCTTAATGTATGTTTATGTTTATGAACGCTCAGCCACGGAAAAGTGCCCCGAGGGTAAGAAAACAGTCAACTTTAAACAATTGCGCCACTAAACTTTCATATGTAGGTTTTTCTCAACAGTTAAATAATACAGGTGTAGCAGTCTTTTCTTCCCCCCCTGGGCAACTTTTTCCCCCCTAATAATAACATTATAGCATTATGATTCTAGGCAATTTCTTCCCCCCTTGGCCACTCCACCCCCCCCCCCCCTAATGATAACAGTATTGGATTAGGCTATTTCTTCCCCATCTAGGCCACTTTTTCCCCCCTAATGAAAACAGTATTGGATTATGATTCTAGGCAATTTCTTCCCCATCTAGGCCACTTTTTTCCCCCTAATGATAACAGTATTGCATTATGATTCTAGGCTATTTCTTCCCCATCTAGGCCACTTTTTTCCCCCTAATGAAAACAGTATTGGATTATGATTCTAGGCAATTTCTTCCCCATCTAGGCCACTTTTTTCCCCCTAATGAAAACAGTATTGGATTATGATTCTAGGCAATTTCTTCCCCATCTAGGCCACTTTTTCCCCCCTAATGATAACAGTATTGGATTATGATTCTAGGCAATTTCTTCCCCATCTAGGCCACTTTTTCCCCCCTAATGATAACAGTATTGCATTATGATTCTAGGCAATTTCTTCCACATCAAGGCCATTTCCCCCCCCCCCTAATGATAACAGTATTGCATTATGATTCTAGGCAATTTCTTCCCCATCAATGCCACTTTCCCCCCCCTAATGATAACAGTATTGCATTATGATTCTAGGCAATTTCTTCCCCATCTAGGCCACTTTTCCCCCCTAATGATAACAGTATTGGATTATGATTCTAGGTAATTTCTTCCCCATCTAGGCCACTTTTCCCCCCTAATGATAACAGTATTGCATTATGATTCTAGGCAATTTCTTCCCCATCTAGGCCACTTTTTCCCCCCTAATGATAACAGTATTGCATTATGATTCTAGGCAATTTCTTCCCCATCTAGGCCACTTTTTCCCCCCTAATGATAACAGTATTGCATTATGATTCTAGGCCATTTCTTCCCCATCTAGGCCATATTTTCCCCCCTATTAATAACAGTATTACATTATGATTCTAGGCAATTTCTTCCCCATCTAGGCCACTTTTTTCCCCCTAATGATAACAGTATTGCATTATGATTCTAGGCTATTTCTTCCCCATCTAGGCCACTTTTTTCCCCCTAATGAAAACAGTATTGGATTATGATTCTAGGCAATTTCTTCCCCATCTAGGCCACTTTTTTCCCCCTAATGAAAACAGTATTGGATTATGATTCTAGGCAATTTCTTCCCCATCTAGGCCACTTTTTTCCCCCTAATGATAACAGTATTGCATTATGATTCTAGGCTATTTCTTCCCCATCTAGGCCACTTTTTTCCCCCTAATGAAAACAGTATTGGATTATGATTCTAGGCAATTTCTTCCCCATCTAGGCCACTTTTTCCCCCCTAATGATAACAGTATTGCATTATGATTCTAGGCAATTTCTTCCCCATCAAGGCCACTTTTCCCCCCCTAATGATAACAGTATTGCATTATGATTCTAGGCAATTTCTTCCCCATCTAGGCCACTTTTCCCCCCTAATGATAACAGTATTGGATTATGATTCTAGGTAATTTCTTCCCCATCTAGGCCACTTTTCCCCCCTAATGATAACAGTATTGCATTATGATTCTAGGCAATTTCTTCCCCATCAAGGCCACTTTTTCCCCCCTAATGATAACAGTATTGCATTATGATTCTAGGCCATTTCTTCCCCATCTAGGCCATATTTTCCCCCCTATTAATAACAGTATTGCATTATGATTCTAGGGCATTTCTTCCCCATCTAGGCCACTTTTTCCCCCCTAATAATAACAGTATTGCATTATGATTCTAGGCCATTTCTCCCCCCCCCATGGGCCACTCCCCCCCCCCCTAATAGTAACAGTATTGCATTATGATTCTAGGCCATTTCTTCCCCATCTAGGACACTCCCCCCCCCCATATAATAACAGTATTGCGTTATGATTCTTGGCTATTTTTACCCTCTTGGCCCCTTTTCCCCCTGTCTTCAGAAATACTATACATTATTGGCTAATTTTTACCCTCTTGGCCAATTTTTCCCGTAACTTAAATTCTGAAATAAAGCTAACCATTATATTAATTGGTTACATTTTTGGTCACTTTTTCCACTCTTGGCAACTCAGAAATATAAACATGAAGACATAAGTATAAACCCAAAAATATGAACATAAAGACATAAGTATAAACTCATAAATATGAACATTCAGAAGTAAGTATAAACTCAGAAGTATGGACTATAGAAGTAAATATAAACTCAGAAATATGAACTTACAGAAGTAAGTATAAGCTCAGAAATATGAACATTCGGAAGTACGTATAAACTCAGAAATATGAACTATAGAAGCAAATATAAACTCAGAAATATGAACTTACAGACGTAAGTATCAACTTAGAAAGTATAAACTCAGAAAAATGAGCATACAAAAGTAAATACATACACAGAAAAATGAACATACGGAAGTAAATATAAACTCAGAAATTTGAACATACTTAATTAAATACATACTCAGAAATTTGAACATACAGATATAAATATAAACTCAGAAATATGAACATACAGAAGTAAATATAAACTCAGAAATATGAACATACAAAAGTAAATATAACCTTAGAAATATGAACATACAGAATTGAATATAAATTCAAGACTAAAGTATAACAGACGTTATACATAGATATACAAATGAAAAAATCAGGGGGGAAAAAGTGGCCTAGAGGGGGAAGAAATGGCCTAGGCCACTTTTTCCCCGGGGAAAAGTGGCCAGGGGGGAAAGCATGGCCTGTTACACCAGCTTCTGAGATAACTATGGCTTGTGACTTTACTTAGAATCACCAGGTAGGCTTATAATATAAACGTAAAGATAATATAGAAGAGCTACTGTTGCCTACTAAAAAAGTGAACTGCATGTAAAATGAGTTGTCACATATCACCATGATATCATACATCTTATCACAATACTAAATATGCAAGCTCTAAACTTTGTGCTTTCAGATAGGAAGACTTTTTTTCATAAAAATGTGACCCCTGGGCGCAGCTAATTATGACCCCATGACTTTATTTTAGCAACTAAGCCCAAATATCTAAACTTTACACCATGTGGTTTAAAACGAGATTTTATTCCTGTTAAATTTCTTCAAATTTGACAAAGCCGTTTCAGAGATATAGTTTGAAGAATTGTGCACGGATGGACGATGGACAGAAAACCATACTTATACCTCATTTTGAGCTTTTTTCAGGTGAGCTAAAACTAAAATCTCTAATCACCTCATATAATTAACAATATATAAGTTGCATAATGATATTATGATATGAAAATAAATATATATCACCTGTTTGAACAAAAAATCCAAAACTGGCTCAACAGATTCGTCAAAGAATACACCTAATAAGTCATCATCTTCTTTTACTGCACTAGTATCACGTAACGACACATACAATTCTCTTTTACTTTCCCATGCCATATTCAATTTTTCTATTGTGTCTAAATGGACTCGGTGCTTCAGTTTTGGACCATTTTTGGTATGAATAAAGAGTATATCACTGAAATCCTTTGCATCTAGCCCTGGTCTTGTTGGATTTCTACTTGCCTGTTTACTCTCTGCAGAAATAATTAATATCAAATTAAACTAGAGCAGCTGCTATCACTGAAGGTGATGGATACCTTCAGATGCAGACAGTAAGATTTTACTTTTGCGCTCATTAACCTATTGGTGTGTTCTACCGCATTAATTAGCATGTGCAGACCTAATTAAGGTCATTAACACTTTAAATGACCTTCATGATTTCATAATCCATCTGTCCTTACAATTCATAATTGTCAGGTACAATGTATATGATTATTACAAGTTCGGTTTTTATTACAAGAATGGTTACAATGTCCAACCAAACTTGCAATAACCATTATTGTAATAAAATTTTCCAGTTGAAGTAAGATTATTGTACTTTTGCACTCATTAACCTACAGATGTGTTTTATCGCTTAATTAGCACGTTCAGACCTAATTAAGGTCATTAACTCTTGAACTGACCTTCATTTTTTCTTATACCATCTGTCCTTACAACAAACTTGCAATAATTTATTACAAGTTTGGTTTTTATTACAAGAATGGTTGCAACAAAGCTATATAAACTATGCAATTCTGCAATTTCGAGAGTTTAAGGGTAGTTAAAATACTTTATCTAGCCACAAATGGTTCTAATCTTGTTAGTTCGAAAGTGTTGACTCTTGTAACAATAAGCTAAAACATCGTAAATACTGGACACATGGTTCCATATTCACATTACATTTGAAAAGTAGACAGTAGCTTATAACATGAAAGTATTAATGAAAACCAATAAACACTGGTGAGGGCAACAGTTAGCACAACATAATAGAGCCAATGAATACATGCTCAACTTTTTCAAATTTGAAAATAACCACCAAGTAAATGCTTATCATTAAATTTTAGATTTTTATCAATTTTTCCCATTTTTGAGGCTTACGATATTTACTCCAAAGCTAACGAAACTTTCTCAGGATCATTTGTTATGTTCAGTTTTCTGTCTAGATGTAATTAATACTGTTTGTCAATGGTGTTTAGACCCAGGCATCATGCATGTTGGCATGTCAAATTTTACGAATTAGAGGATGATGTGCAAGAAGAACATTCTTCGGTAGTAGTACATTAATTAGAATGTGTATCCATGTACATAATTTCTATTGACAAATAATAACCTTACACATTAATATTTGTAGGAATATACATACCTACAAAATTACAAAATTTGTTAAACAGCTCGGTCCTGAGTTCTTTGATATCACAAAACATATGTGGGGAGATTTCCTGCTCTACTCCATAATCTTTCCATTCGAAATGAAGTTTCAAATCCACACAGAAGTTGATAACATAACCAATTCTTTGGTCATTGGTCCCAGCATCATGTAAGCATAATGGTGGCTCGCTTCCATGATTATACAACATGTAATGTTTATGTATGAACTTCTGTAAGTTGTAAATAGTCACAAACTCATCGTCAATTTGGCATTTTTCACATTCCTGGTTGCTTTGTGTAATACTTGTACATTTGGTTGAAAGGGCTTTACCAGTTAAAGCCTGGGTGAACAACCTTTGGAAGATACTACCATCTATTTTTTCATCGCCATAAGTAGTTCCATTTCTACGACAAGCATTCAACTGCACTAAGATGATTTTATTTTTGCTGTACTGTAATTTCATGTCCAAGAAACTAGGGCAAGAGCAGCAATCTAAAAAAACAATAAATCGTACCCGTACTTTATTGCTTAACAAATGGTTTTCAAATTCCTCTACAGAAATGTAATCATCATTATTTCCAAGCAAAAATCTCTTCGACTCCTCGTCATAATGACCAGAAAAATATAGCAGTAACGTTTTCTCCTCTTCTGGTGGATCTGTTGACATGCATTTTTTAAGTGTATCTATCAATTTTTCCCTCATGGTGTCACTTGTACCAGGACTGTGTGGTTTGATAGTTACAACCCTATGCTCACTAAAATGACAAAAATACACACTTTTCATGTACAGTTGTATTGCATGAACTAATTAATATGTATGATGTTGGTACACTTACATGCAAAAATAAACAGTACATTATATTCTGTTTCAGTATATAGTGAAATGCACCTATGGGTGTAATATGTTACATTCGGTAGATAGTTAGACAGGTGGTCATTAAAACAAGTCACATTAAATAATAAAATCTGTTGGGAGGAAAATGCTAGGCTACATAAAACATAGGTTACGACCAATGAAATGAAGATTGAACAATATTGTAGTAAAGAAATGGCCAGAAATCAGTGATTTTTTATCTTTTTCTGAATAACAAATATATGTAAGCAATAGCTACTACACAAGAAAGAAACTAGAACTATCACTAAAGGTGATGAATACCCCCCAGATGCCGCCTTGACACAGTTATTGTTACATTTTACAAAGGGAAATATAACGCATTTTCATTTTTTTTAATACCTGCAAATTGTTGCTTAGAAATATCCTGACCAATTTCTAAATATTCATTATATAAAAAATAACAAAGGGCCATAACTCATTAAAATTGACTTGGACAAAACCTATTGTGGACACAACTTGGCAAACTACTTATCACTTCTAAGAAGTTTTACTGAATTCCTATGAGTAGTTGCTGAGATATTGTATATACACTGTACAACTTGGCTTACTTTTTATAACTTCTGTGAAGTTTCATTGAATTCCTATGAGTTGTTGCTGAGATATTGTATATACACTGTATAAAAAACAACAAAGGGCCATAACTCAGTGAAATTTCAACCAAACAAGACAAGCTTAATACATGCACAACTAGGCTAACTACTTATCACTTCTGTGAAGTTTCATTGAATTCCTGTATGTAGTTAATGAGAAATAGTCCAGACAAATTAGCCTACTGTATATACTTTATAAAAAACAAAGGGCTATAACTCACTGAAAATTGATCCAAACATAAAATGGTTACAACATGCACACTAAGGCTTACTACTGATCACTTCCGTGAAGTTTCATTGAATTCCTTCTGTAGTTTATGAGAAATAGTCCGGACAAAATTTGCCTACTGTATATACAGTATAAAAAAACAAAGGGCTATAACTCAGTGAAAATTAATCCAAACGAAAAATGCTTTAAGCATGCACAACTAGGCTTACTACTGATCACTTCTGTGTAGCTTCATTAAAATCCTGTGAGTAGTTGCTGAGAAATTGTCCGGACAAATTGTGTCTAGAGACGCACTGACCGACCGACCGTCAAGCGTGAATCCAATATAGCCCCCACATATTTCATATCTAGGGGTATAATAATAAATATTTCAACATAATTTTTTTTCTAGTCTACCTGTTTGTCCCTTTTTATACCTTATTAAACATGCATTGAAGTTTAAATTTTATGTTCTTCAAAAGATCAGTTCAATCTTACCTAATACCCATGACAAGTGGGCTTTTAGACGTAATAACCTTCTTCACCTCGTCAACATCTTTTGAAAATAGCTTTGCAAGCCCACCATCCTTTAGGTCATTTCCGGCTATCAGTATGCTGCGCCAACCATGTCCTGTATTTTCATAAGTCAATTTTCAAATAAAAAACCTTTAGTAATGGAATTATCAACTCACTGAATTTACAGTATATTTAAGAGTTCAGACGGTCATGTGAATAACAATATACTTCAATGAAATTTAAACTAGAGCTGTCACAGAGGGGACTAATACCCCCGCCGCCGCTTTGACACTAATAGTGCAATAGTACACTATACGGCTAAGTTCAAGGGGACATAACTCTGCAATGAGTGAATCGCTGTGCATGAGAATTGTGTCTTGCACTTGATGGTGATAACATATTTCAAGTTTCATTGCAATAGCTTAAAAAGTGTGGAAGTAGTTCGCTCCACAAACTATTATGCGGACGGACGGACCGACCAACGACCTACTGACCAACAGAGTGACTCCAATATACCCCCTCTCAAACTTCGTTTGCGGGGGTTAAATGAAATTGCATTTTTACATAGAATAATCATGTTTTTATATTAACACATGTACGTTGATCCATGAAATCATATTCAAATACATGTACATGATCAGAAACAAAACCACTTTTTAAAGAAAATACCTATGTTTGGGGTTATTTTTTCCCCACAAGTGTGACAAATAATAGGGTTGCAAAACGAATATCTCATACATGACACACACACTTTCATTCGGCACTCTTTGTTATGTCCTAAAACAAAGACATCAACTGAAACACAGATAATTGTTACACATGTGAAAATTGATAACCTAGAAAGTTAGGGTTAATTTCATCAAAGTCTAGTTAGTTTGTTTTATATCAATCTAGGGTCTGCGACTTTTCCAAACCCATTTGGGAAGTAGTGTAGATGGCTACTAGATTCCATAGATTATGTTATAAAATTTTATCTTTGTGGCACCTATCAAATAGAAAAAAGACAAATATTTTTATAAGAGGGCCAAGATAGCCCTAGATCACTCACCTGAGAACAAGGCACTATAATTAATGACCAGGTAATATAGTTTTCATCTTGTATATAACCAGTTTTTACATAGATTTTGATCAAAACCAACAATGAAGGTGCTATAATACTGTAAACAAGCTAAAACGTAGCAATTTTTCTAAGTCAAGAGTCCATAACTCTACAAGTGTTAGTTCAAATCCACCCATAATCAAACTCATCAAAGACCTTTCGGTTATACACATTCACTGTAAATATGTTCAGGATTGGTGAAGAATTGAGGGCACTAGAGTGTAAACAAGCTGATAAATAGCAAATTTTCTATGCAAAGGGCCCATAACTCTTAAAGTCGTGGTCCGATTTCAACCATAATCGAACCTTTCCAAGACATTTAAGTCATACACATTTACTGAAAATATTATCGGGATTGGTGAAGAAATGAAGGCGCTTGAGTGTCAAAGTCAAGGGCCCGTAACTCTTGAAGCTCTGGTCCATTTCCGCCCATAATCGAACTTATCCAAGACCTCAAGGTCATGCACATTCATTGCAAATATGATTAGAATCGGTGAATAAATGAAAGAGAGTGTAAACAAGTTAAAATTTTCTAAGTCAAGGGCCCATAACTCTTGAAGTCCTGGTCCGATTTCACCCATAATTGAACTTGTCCATGACCTATAGATTATACACATTCACTGAAAATATTATCAGGATTAGTGAAGAAATGAAGGCATTAGAGTGTAAACAAACTCAAATATAGCAAATTTTCAAAGTCAAGGGCCCATAACTCTTTAAGTCCTTGTCCGATTTTGCCCATAATCGAACTTAGCTGAGACGTTGTGGCCATATACATTCATTCTGACCAAGTTTGATTTTGATTGGTTAGGAGCTGTGGATGCTAGAGTGTAAACAAACTAATTGTGGATGGACGACGGATATTCATCGATCCTAAAACTGATCAATCAGGTGAGCTAAAAAGCTATTTGTAACAATACATTTTTCATTCAAATTTCTGTGCATTATTAAAAGAAAAAGATATACGAACCAGCAACATACTGCATACACAAATCACATTTTTTCCATCCGTCAACTGATTCCCACTTGTCTTTTGAGCTCAACATTGACTAAATAGACAAAATTAACAATTTCAATTGCAAAACAGCATAACACAAGGCATAAATTGATAAAACATGAGGCAAAGACAAATGGCAATGTCCAACAGATAGTGTTTTCTACACAGCAAGTAGACAAACGTAATAATTTTGTCACTTTTTGTGGATTATGAAACTTTATTAGGTTTCTCTATTAATAAGATCAACAAAAACTTCAAAGAACAAGATGTGTTTTTAAAACACAGTGCCTCCTCTGGGTGACCTTTGTTCTGAAAATGCACAGGTCCCGCAGAATTTGTCATGATGAACAAACATATGAAGATTGATGATTGTAGGTTGAAGCATTTTGATTTTATAGGCCTGGTTAAACTTTTTTACAGAACAACGAAAGGCCATAAATCTGCTTAATATAATTGAATCACAAAAACCTGAAAATATGTGCTTGGGAACATAGTGACAATATTTCTATCAAAGATGCCCCCGCCATTTCACACTGGACACAGAAATGAGTGTTGTGAGGCAAATATGCGAATACAACATAGAGCAGGCTGCTTGGGAATGCTGGTAAGCACACAACAACGTGTACTTTCACTATTTCAATATAAGAAATGAACGTAAATATTTAAGTGTCCACTGTGACCTTGACCTTTAGTAAGCAACACAGTTTTTGTGCATGACACGCTGTTTTAATATGATGACCATTTGTGCCAAATTTATTTCAAAATCCAATCATGCATGACAAAGTTATGAGCCGGACACGAAGATACACTTTCACTATATCAATAATTATACACTTTCACTATATTCATAATTATATGCACAAACATGTTATTTCAAAATCCAATCATGCATGACAGAGTTATAAACTGACACAAACATATTTTCGTGTCCGGCTCATAACTTTGTCATGCATGATTGAATTTTGAAATGAACTGGCACAAATGTTCATCCTATTAAGACGACGTGTCATGCGCATTAACAGTATCACTTGCTCAAAGGTCAAGGTCGCAGTGGACGTTCAAAGTTTGTGCATATTATTATGGATATAGTGAAAGTGTATGTTCGACAAGATTAAAGTTTGGTACAAACAGACAGGCCAAAAAACGATATGCCCCCGATCTATCGAGACTGGGCATAACAAGAGGGTCAAGATGGCCCTAGGTCGCTGACCTGAGAACAAAGACACTAAAATTGATGACCAGGTAATATAGATTTCATCTTGATAACCCGTTCTTACATAGATTTTGATCAAAACTAACAATGAAGGTGCTAAAATACCATTAAACAAGCTAAAACATAGCAAATTTTCTACTACAAGGGCCCATAACTCTTGAAGTTGAGGTCCGATTTCATCCATACCTTATCTTGTCAAAGACCTTAAGGTCATACTCATTCATTGTAAATATGATTAGAATCAGTGAATAAATGAACGCGCTAGAGTGTAAACAAGCTAAAATATAGCAAATTTTCTAAATCAAGTGCTCACAACTCTTGCAGTCCTTGTCCGATTTCGCCCATAATCGAATTTGTATGTGTCTTTTAGGTCATACACATTCACTGAAAATATTATCAGGATTGGTGAAGAAATAAAGGCGCTAGAGTGTTAACAAACTCAAATATAGCAAATATTATATAAATCTAGGGGTGCGACTTTTCCAAACCCTTTTGAGAAGAAGTAGTGTAGCTGGCTACTAGATGCCATAGATTATGTTACAAAATTTTATCTTTGTGGCACAAATAACAATAATACTGTAAACAAGCTAAAACATAGCAATTTTTATAAGTCAAGGGCCCATGACTCTACAAGTACTAGTTAAAATCCACCAATAATCAAACTCATCAAAGACCTTTTGGTTATACACATTCACTGTAAATATGTTCAGGATTGCCAAGGACCCATATAACTTTTGCAGTTCTGGTCCAATTTCGCTCATAATCGAAGTTTTCCAAGATCTTTTGGTTATATAAATACACATTTACTGAATATATTATTAGGATTGGTGTATAAATGAAGGTGGAAGAGTGTAAACAAACTCAAATTTAGCAAATTTTCAAAGTCAAGGGCCCTTATCTCTTGAAGTTCTGGTCCGATTCCGCCCATAATCGAACTTGTCCAAGATCTTTTGGCCATACACATCTACTTGTCCGATTCTGCCCATAATCGAACTTAGCTGAGACATTGTGGCCATATACATTGTGACCAAGTTTGATTGAGATTGGTTAAGAGCTGTGGATGCTAGAGTGTAAACAAACTAATTGTGGACGGACAACATATGCCGGACATTCATTGATCCTAAAAGCTCTCCTGATTGAACCAGGTGAGCTGAAAACATACTTTAATGGTCCTCAAAAGTGTGCTAGATGTTATGTTCTTCTGTTTTACACTATTACGACATTGCTCTGAAAGGTTTAACAGGTCATCAGCTACTGGAAATAATTGCTCTTTTTTGTCTTTCCAAATTTCCTGCAAAAAATAAATACAGTGTTTAAATCTTAAAAGAATGCAACTCAGGGATTTTTTTGGGGCGATTTTATAGCCGAAATTCGGTCATATTCCCAATGGAAAATAGTATCTTTTTTTCCCAATCCACATATCCTTAAAATAACGAATACAAAGTTTTAATGATACATTTAACGCTTAAAAGAATAATAAACTAATAAATAAAACAATACAGTCATGTTATAAGAGCAAGAGTTTGGAGGAGCATCGATTGTGAACTACTAGTAATTTACACAAACAAAAGAATGGAACAAAATAAGTAATTACATGATTGGTTTCATATCTTATGAATATGTGTAATTATAATAAAGCGCATTCCCCACACACACTGGTAGTTTCTTAAAGTTTTATAAGCCCCAATCGTGTTTTATTGTCACTGGATGAATGAATGAATTTTGAAAAAAAAATCTTACCAACATACTTGTAAATGTCTATAAATTTTAGAAATGTTCTGCACAAGATTACACATAATTAATATGGTATTCAATGTTTAATTTATATTGTTAACAATAATACTAATTGCTCAGAATTGTATCATGCTTTACAAAGTCTTGCAAAATATAATTTAGAAGTGCTTGATGTTAAATAAAATCAATACATTAAGATACAAATATGACAACTCCTGTTAAATTCTTGATAAAGATTAAAACTGACCATAAAACGCCTCCGTAGATAAGTTTTTTTTTGTTTTCCCAACTCTTCAAACTTTGGCCTTTGTTCTTTATCATAGGGCATCTTACCAGTCAGCAATTCCAGAATGACTGTAAAATCATCATAAGCATATTAATTATATTTCGGAGGTCCAATCATTCCATGTCAAAAAGTATTGTCTTACTTATTCATAGGTTACTATGGAAGAAAATGATTTACCATCAGATTTGTCAAAACTTTGAGAAGTGTTTGTATGCAAATCTGGAATACATGAACTTGTAAGTTACTGAGGCATCAAATTTCATATTTATAGCAGTTTCATCTCATTTCAATACGAAACACCGAATAATTCTATCAAAATTATTCAACAGATATTTTATACAAGAGGGCCATGATGGCCCTATAAATGCTCACCAGGAGAAAAGGTCATTTGGAGATTAACATTGTTGAAGTTTTCTATACAAGTCTAAGTAAGATCAAGTGACCGATCTGGGCCGTTTTTTATCCCATGGCCATTATATGAACAGATTTAAAAGAGGTCCATTAGACAAAGCTACATACCAAATATCTTAGCTCTAGGCCTTGTGGTTTCGGAGAAGAAGATTTTTTAAAATTTTCCTATATAAAATAGATTAAACCCCCGGGCAGGGCCAATTTTGACCCCGGGGCCATAATTTGAACAAATTTGGTAGAGGTCCACTAGACAATGCCACATACAAAATATCCAAGCTCTAGGCCTTGCGGTTTCGGAGAAGAAGATTTTTTTAATTTTCCTATATAAGTCTATATAAATCAAGTGACCCCCGGGGCAGGGCCAATTTTGACCCTAGGGCAATAATTTGAACAAACTTGGTAGAGGTCCACTAGACAATGCTACATACCAAATATCTTAGCTCTAGGCCTTGTGGTTTCGGAGAAGAAGATTTTTTAAATTTTCCTATATAAAATAGAATAAACCCCAGGGCAGAGCCAATTTTGACCCTAGGGCAATAATTTGAACAAACTTGGTAGAGGTCCACTAGATAATGCTACATACCAAATATCTTAGCTCTAGCCCTTGTGGTTTCGGAGAAGATTTTTTAAATTTTCCTATATAAGTCTATATAAATCAAGTGACCCCCGGGGCGGGCCAATTTTGACCCTAGGGCAATAATTTGAACAAACTTGGTAGAGGTCTACTAGACAATGCTACATACCAAATATCTTAGCTCTAGGCCTTGTGGTTTCGGAGAAGAAGATTTTTTAAGTTTTCTCTATTTGTTGCCATAGCAACCAGAATTTTTAATGAAATTTAATTTTTTGAACAACTTTGAAAGGGGACCACCCAATGATCATTCCATCAAAGTTTGGTTGCAATCGGCATAGCAGTGTTACTTAGGAGTAGATGTTGTTTTAAGTAAACATGGACGCCACGAAATCGTAACGACGCACGATGGACGCAGGGCGATCACAAAAGCTCACCCTGAGCACATTCGTGCTCTGGTGAGCTAAAAATATATACATGTAAAGCACATGCTTGCAACTTATTAAGAACCGAATGAATGTTGTTAGTCAAGTTTTCTTAAAAGTTTATCATGGAGTTATTTCATTCAAGCTACTGAAGGTGTGGAAACATATAGGATTAAACTAGAAATATGTCCATAGGACACGGATGCCCCCGCTAAATCATACTGGACACAGAAATGAGTGTTGTGTGACAGACATTATGTGAATACAACATAGAAACTATCATTTATTTCGAAATCCAATCATGCCAGATGAAGTTATAAGCCGACACGAAAATCCGGCCCACATGGACAGGGTAAACACTATATGCGATGACGTGGGCCTTAAAAGGAGCATCTTGGTTTACTTACCAACACCAAAATTGTAGTAATCTGTAAACACGTTCAACTGATCGTGAGGTATTATCTCGAAGTAGCCTTTAGTGTAAGGAATTGGCAGGCTTGTTGTTTGAACATGATTTAAACCTTCTTCCATTTCTCTTGCCAACCCAAAATCAATCAGTCGAGCATTGTAACAGGCATCAAGTACTATGTTTGAGGTTTTTATGTCCATGTGAAGAATTGTCCCCCTACATTTTGTAGAAGTATGTGAAGCCATTATACAGTATACCTTGATAAATACAATCATACTTGGGACTAATAAAACATATTGGACCTGTTGGTTTCATGATCAAGTTAAGATACAGATGAAATATTGCAAGCAAGTTCAAACAAGAGGTCAGTGCAATCAGAGGTGGTATCAATATTGAAGTGGTTGCTAAGTAAGGTTTCACTGAGTATTTGTATAGCATAGATACCATATTGGTACATTGGTAATACAATTGAACGAAATATGGGTGGTTTTAGCAAGAGCACGACCTTCAAAATCAGTAAGTCAACAAATTTGGACAATAAACCGGACAGACGCAAGTCAATTTTGTATTTCATACTTCAATACAGTATAGCCTCATTATCTTGAGCAGTCTTCAGAACAGTCGAAGTGCTCAAGATAACACGGGTGCTCCTAAAAACGAGGTTTTTGTTTGTTATAATGTTATAACTTATGTCTGCATGAACAAGCGTATGTACACAATATTTCGAAATGCTTTCATAAAATGTGTTCAATAAAGTCAGAAAGGAGTATACATGTTTGTTGATTGTTTAAATACAGTCAAACCTGTGTAAGCGGCCTCCTTCAAATAAAGGCCACCCTGTGAATAAATAACTGTGAACTTTCCTATTTCATTGTGAAGACGCATGAAAAACGAGATACTTAATTAAAATTCCGTTCTTTCATTGAGCAACTAGCTTTTATTTGCACTAAGATATCAATGCGTGTGAATGTGATGCATGACACTCCTCGAGATAATCAAGGTAATGAGTGCTGTAAGTTAAGTCATGGGACCATCATGTGTGCTCGAGATAATCAAGATAACAATGCTAATAATAAATATGGAAATTTATACACAACTAAGAACAAAAAATCCTTTAAAGTGTATAAAGCTATATCAGACAGCCCCTTGGCAAAATGATTATTTGCATGGTGTTAAGTATCATACTTTATTTTATATATTTAATAACAATTTTGAAGTTTGGGTGGGTTTTGTGTATTTTGATTCAATCAGCGAAAAATGTGATGATACTTATAATTTCATTCGTAAACAAACACGGGAGTCTACAGAATTTTTTACAGATGTTCCCAAGTTTGCCACAGTCTATTCTCATTAATGGAAGACCCATTGTTATTAATAAATTTCCGTAAATCGAAATTAGCATGCGCGAAATCATCAACAAAATCCACTAAATTTGCATCAGAAAACAGTTGATTAAAATTATGTTCTGGAACACTGTATTCCGAAAATGTGTAACAATCATGTCCAATGAATTACAGAGTCAGTTTTTGTTAAAACTCAAGTGAATAACGATCATGTTAGTATGAAAATAAGATATTTTACACAAATTTAAAATTTATTTGGTATATCTAGTCACTTATTCTTTTATTCACTTTAAAACTCTGCGAGATAAGTGCTCATAATAACAAAGTTTTACTGTATTTACTTCAGGCTATTACTTAAAATGTAAACAAAGAAAGTTAAAAATAAATGTTATATTGTAGGAAAATGGAACTACAATATCATGTAAAAATAAAATCTACCTGAAATTGTCCACATGTGTGTGCAGGAAATCTATTGCAGATGAAATTTGGTACAAAATTTTCAATCTTCTATTTAATATCAACACTGGAGGATTTTCATTGTCATGTTGAATGGCATTTGCAAGATTCCCATTCTCTAAATATGGAGCAACAAAATAGAATGATCTACAAAAAAGAAAATTGAATGAGGGTACATGTAATGTATCAAGCATTAGCCAATATTCAAAGCTCCTTGATATATACATACTACAACACGATCTTTATTACAAGTAAACAACATAATTTGAATTTCGTGAATCATTATCACCAACATAACCATTTTTGTGCCTTGCTGAATTGATCCTACTCTGGAAAAACTATATACATTTAAAAGCTCTGGTTAGGTACCATCATAGAACCTAAATCAAAATAACAATGCCGCAGATTTTTTTTTTTTTTAATCGAAAATGATAGCAAAATAATCCAATGCAAATAGTCACAGTAGCTATATAGCACGGTGCAAATACCATGTGACTTTTGCTAAGACTGGGTGAGCCAGTAATGGCAGATTATGTTGCTTCATGTATTTACATTGAAAAAGCTCTCCGTTAGAACCTGGACTTTTTATTTTTTTAATTAATATTATTCTTTTTGCAGAATGTCTCGTAAGTAAGTCATTAAGTGTAACTGCGCAATTTTTATGCAAACAATGTAAGCAGCTAGTGTGGGAAGAGTTTTCTATTATTTCGTTTAGAAAAAATCCCCTATAGTTGGAACTGATATGGTTGTTAATTTACCACATAGTAATAAAACGCGTTTCAAACACATTCCAAACAAAAATAGTCGGTCATTTCGAGATGATATGGTTAAGGAAATCCTTAGAATTAAATAAATTTTGGTGATACTATAGTGTATTTAAATTAAGAGACTGTACTCCCCAATGTGTACACTATGGTAGCGCTATGCACTGACCTGTGTTCTTCTGCTCTGGGCATTATGGGTATTTGCCAGGAACTAAATACAAAATGGAAGTTATAAACAATAACATAGCGTGACGGCACCGTATGGTACACATTGGAGCCAAGCGTACTTCAACATTGCGTTTTATTGAATAATTAGTGTTATTGACGAAAGTACAATAATAGAAATGGGATAATGTACTTATTTTACACAAGTAAATATATTTTGTTAATAATATACAATCAATATGGTTGTTTTGAGATTTAAAATCCTTCCGCGGAACTATACTTTTAGCGTATGTATAACTATCAAAATGTGGACAGTAATCAGTTCTATGTATAGAGGTTAAACAAACGTAGTGACGTCACGCTATGTATAGAACGTGTACTCCCGCGTTAACTGGCTCCAGATATGTTTTCTTACATAACATTTCATTTTATCAGTCGGCACTTAACCAGAAGTGATAACAACGATCGAGTGATTCAAAGCTGATAATTCGACGACTGCAACATTTCGTAATGTTAGAAAAAACAACACATGTTTCAAAAGCAATCTGCAAATCAAAACAACTTTTCAACAGAAGCTTGTTAATTTTCTCCAGCTCCATAATCAAGCAAACATCATGTTAGGGGCCTTAATAAAGTTCTGGGTAGGGGCCATACTAAAAGAAAAGTTCTGGTTAGGGGTTATAAGAAAGCCACAACCAATAGATCAGTTCGCCAGCTTCACTAATATTTTGGAATAATAAAGGATAGAGAATTTATATACTGTTTATAATCACGATAGCTCAACTCATGTCTAAGTGGATACATTTTTTACAATAAGGAGTAGCGAAATCCACAATGTTAATATAATTAGATAACCTTCAGTTACATTCATATGAGAAATTGATGATTTTAACACATTTATTAGATAAATGAAATCAAAAGAAAACATCACTTGAATGCATTTCTAAATAATGCATCATACTGTAGAATGTATCATATATATTGGTAAAATAGTAAAAAGAACACAATCAAGTCATTATTAAAACCATACAGCCTCTGTTTCAAAAGCAATCAACAAATCTAGGTCACCAACCTTTCAATAGGAGCCTGGTAGTCATCTGCTCCATAAGCAAGCAATGGTACGATACCAAAATGCATTGTTCTGGAGGCCAACTTTTCCTGAAGTTGAAAAAAAAGATACCAAGGGAATTTTGAAATTCTTGCATTTGATGCAACTATAAGAAAATATTTCACAGCTAAAGTGTTCGATTTTTCGAGTATAAACCCTTTCTCCCTAAATAGGTGCACTCAAATAGTGAGAGATAAACATGTTCTTCTGAGCTCTAACACGCACATTCCAGCACTCAACAGACTAAATGACCTGGCAATCTCCATATTTGTAAACAAAGAGTTGTAGGCAGACTTAAAGGGGAATGCCCAGGAACTGCTGTGTCTGGGGTTTTATACACCAAAAATGCCTTTATCACTTGTAAAAACAATTATTACCGAAAAGTCAAAGAAGAATGTGCCTTCAAAAATGGCCCTATAACGCACGCGTGGGTATTTATATGCCGGTTTAAATAAAAGGCTTACAAGCCTTTTATTGACGACAACGATATTTCCGATTCGTCTGAGAATTTAACTTAGCATGCGCGCTGCCTTTCAAGCAGCAAAACAATGATATTTACCTATAATTGATCGATAGATAAGCTTTATGTCGCAAACAATGAACATGACATGAGCAATACTTACCATTTCACAGTTTGTTGACATTTTTTCCGGTTTTGACAGATCCCAAAAGGGTCGAGTTATGAAAATGACGAATATTTTCTAAGGCGTAATCGGCAGGTTTGGTAAATCTTGAAATGTGTATTTTGAGTCAAATAGCGGGACATTTCGTAAATATTTTACAGGACTTTCATTAATTGATTTTGGCATTCAAATGATACCAATTTGATTTATATTCGAGACGCTTCAGTTCCAGGGCATGCCCCTTTAAGTATTATAAAAGGACTGCCTTTTCACATATATACATGTATAGGGTATTCTACAAAGCAAGTCAGAAAGTTACATAATATTAGAATCAGATACACAAGAATATCTTTGCCTTTTATGTATTTTTGATCTGATGTATCATGTATGGCCCTATTTCCCTAGATTCACTTTTCCCCAACACTTCCTTATCTGTCAAAATAACAAAATTAAAAGTGTAATGCCTCATACTGTATGACAGCTTTTGAAAATTAAAAAAATTCATGTGATTTAAAACACAAAATTCCAAGAAACCAGGTATAAGAAAGGGCTTTGAGACAAAGTCATGATCTCATATTTCGTAGATTATAATACAGTAATTACAGTTATAACTTCTATGTATTTACACATATCTATTTTTTTCTCGTATTTTTTACATTTATATAGTAATAAGCTCCTAAAATAACTTCATTCAATTGAACTGTTCACATCTTAATGTATGTAAGTTAAAAAATGAAAACCATACGTTTGTAACTGAGCCCATCTTCTTCACATTATCTTCTTTTTTTACTGTTATTACCTTCAGAACCATTTCTATGTCCAATTTTTGTACTTTATCCTTCACTAGAACTGTTAAATTGATAAAACAAGCAATTTTACATTTTGAAAAGTGCAAAATTCCTAAAGGTAGTGTCACACTGAACTGCGACACCTGGAGAACTGTTGGAGACACAAATTTGCGGCAAATATCTCGAATTTTAGCGACAAAACTAGCTCGGGTTTATACCAACGACATGAATGAGTATGTTGCCCGAATGTTACGCGAATGTCGCACGCACTTCCCGCGAATACCTGCTGAAGTTCTCAAACATGTCACGAGAATATCGCACGATACCTTTTCGTCATCTGTTCGACATAATTGCGACATTTTTTGTGTTTGCAAAATTCGCGCGACATTCAATCGAAAATCGCGCGACAATTAGTAAAAGCAATTAAGAAATAAAAAATAAAATGCAACATACTCGAATTTCAGCAATAATTAAGCCGTTACACGACGTCATTTGAGATTGATCAACTCTTGGTTGAAACCATAAAGTCATGCTGAAGTCAACAGTACGTCTTCTGTCCAAAAAGCTACGACCAAGCCAGAGAATGGAGAAAAAAGAAGGTCAAGAAAACGGAGATGTGTATGGGTGAGAGAATGACTTTTATGAGTTGTATGAGAAGCTTATGAAACACCTCAGAGAAAGTGATGAAACGTCTTTCTTTCAAGAACTTTGTTAAAATTGACCCAGAGTTCTTAAACAAATGGTTGAAGAATTATGCCATAGGCTTCGGGAGAAACCTCCAGAAAGCCTCTATCCACTGGATTGAAGTTTGTCATTACGCTCAGTACATTGTCATGGGGAATTCGTACATGTCGCTGTTCTATGGGTTCCGGGTGGCTCATAACACAGTCACCATAGTTGTGCAAGAGATATGCCTGGCCAAATACGACCTCTATTACGAAACAGCCTTCAAATTTCTAACAACAGAAGAGGGGTGGGAGGTGGCGGCACTGGGTTTCTCCGAGTAGCACCACTTTGAACTTCCGTCACAGATGTGGCAACATCGATGGCAGCTCTGCCGAAATCAGGCAGCGTGTATTATGTACAACTACAAATGCTTCTTCTCCATTATCATGCTGGCTCCGGATCCACCTGAGACAGGTTAGGTTTCTTCGGAGAGGGGGCTTGGGACAGGGAGAGATTTGCATTTTTTACATCAGCATGGCATATTGAAAATTGCTGTCCCTCGAACGAATATCAGTGTTTACAATGAGCGTGAATCGTTGACGAAAACAATATTTACTGATGTTTCACGTGGTAAAAATGACGTAATTGAAAACAAATTGCGGCATAAATGCGATATTGCGAATAAAATGAGACATTCGCGCGTAACTCAACAAACACAATCCTACAAATTATTTTGTTACAATTTAGGCGCGGAATGTCGCAGATGCATTGCAGTTTATATTTAATTTATTGTCAAATATATTGCAATTATTTCGCTCTTCACGAGGTCATAGGACTGTCCGGTGCCTGGACCGTCGGAATTTTATCTTGTCTGAAATCAGTCGCATTTTAGTTTCATAGGTCGCAATCAACTATCAAAGGTTCTCAAATTTCTCGCATGTCTAAATTTGCGGGAACTATATTGTGGACGGTTTGAGATGGGTTCGCGACCTCCGCGATGATGTTGGGAATATATTGAGAGAAATTTTGTTGGCGAATTTTTTCGAGGGCCTGCGACTCATGCGAAGAAATTGAGAACTTTCGCGACAGTTTTGAAACTATCTCGCGAATGCCGTTCGCAAGTGTGTCGCTTACAGTCGCAGCCCAGTGTGACAGGGGTTTAAGCTCTAAACTTGGTGCTTCATACAAACAAGAGGGCCATGATGGCCCTATAAATGCTCACCAGGAGAAAAGGTCATTTGGAGATTAACATTGTTGAAGTTTTCTATACGACTCTAAGTAAGATCAAGTGACCGATCTGGGCCATTTTTTATCCCATGGCCATTATATGAACAGATTTAAGGGTGATCACTAGTGAAATCGAAAAATATTCTTGTAACAAGGATGTTTCGATTCTTATTTAATTTTGAAGAATAACATGTTGTCATTCAGTTTTTAGTATGAAAAGTATATGTCCATGATTTAACTTTTTCGTAAAATTACTTTTTAGTGATATACCCAAATCGGTGATTTTCCTAATAATGGTTTTGAAAAAGGGGTGTGGGTAGATAAAAAACAAATATTTCAGTAAATATTAACCAAATCACTTAAATAATGTACTGGTTGTATCACATGTGGAAGAAACTTAAAGCATTAAATGTCTACTTTATGCCTATTTCTTGACTGTGTACTATTTCAAACAGTGAGTTATTTACCAAATTAAGATCTATAAAATGGCTAAAAAATAAGGGGTTGTGAATAATGTTTATACATTTTTTACGTATTGAAGGAGTAACAAGGATTTTGAATGACATTGATTATGCTGAAGTAGGTTAAACACCAATTAATAATATGACATGAAAAGCACATGTCCATGTTCATATAAGAAAGTTATCATGTGAAATGTTAGGTCTCTAAGCTTTTCTTTTCAGCAAAAACTGGATATTTCCTTAGTTAATGACCTCTTTCAAGACAAAACCACTACATGTTGTATAAATAACCACATATGCATAATCAGAAACAATATTTGATGGACTTGTATAAATTTTGGATGAATATTTTTCAACGGATATGTGTTCATAATGCTAAACTTGATAAAAACTTACCCCACCCACCGTTTTACAACAGCAAATATTTCAATATGAACGTTAAAAATAAATAAACAATGTTTTTTACAATTTTTAAGAACAATATATTTGCAAACCAGGTTATATAAGTGTATTCATACAAAATTTAACAAACTTTAACTGATAAATACTAAACGGCATATGGTTGTTGTATATATACAGACAAACTAAATTGACTGCCGTAAACTGGTCGGATGTCGTAAAAGCAGTAAAAATTCGCGATGAAGAAAATGCCACTTTGAAATTATTTATGCATCTAAATAACATTGTTGACTACATTAGATGATAAAAAAATTAATCATTTCAACTTGAAATTTTACGACATTTAGCTAGACTGCTTTGTATCACAAAAGCTCATGAGTGATCACCCTTAAAAGAGGTCCATTAAACAAAGCTAGATACCAAATATCTTAGCTCTAGGCCTTGTGGTTTCGGAGAAGATTTTTTAAAATTTTCCTATATAAATAGAATAAACCCCAGGGCAGGGCTAATTTTAATCCCGGGGCCATAATTTGAACAAACTTGGTAGAGGTCCACTAAACAATGCCACATGCAAAATATCTAAGCTCTAGGCCTTGCGGTTTCGGAGAAGAAGATTTTTTAAATTTTCCTATATAATTCTATATAAATCAAGTGACCCCAGGGGCTGGGCCAATTTTGACCCTAGGGCAATAATTTGAACAAACTTGGTAGAGGTCCACTAGACAATGCTACATACCAAATATCTTAGCTCTAGGCCTTGTGGTTTCGGAGAAGAAGATTTTTTAAATTTTCCTATATAATTCTACATAAATCAAGTGACCCCAGGGGCTGGGCCAATTTTGTGCGGGCAATAATTTGAACAAACTTGGTAGAGGTCCACTAGACAATGCTACATACCAAATATCATAGCTCTAGGCCTTGTGGTTTCGGAGAAGAAGATTTTTAAAATTTTCCTATATTAAAGTCTATATAAATCAAGTGACCCCCGGGGCGGGGCCAATTTTGACCCTAGGGCAATAATTTGAACAAACTTGGTAGAGGTCCACTAGACAATGCCACATACCAAATATCTTAGCTCTAGGCCTTGTGGTTTCGGAGAAGAAGATTTTTTAAATTTTCCTATATAAAATAGAATAAACCCCAGGGCATGGCCAATTTTGACTCCGGGGCCATAATTTGAACAAACTTGGTTGAGGTCCACTAGACAATGCCACATACAAAATATCTAAGCTCTAGACCTTGCGGTTTCGGAGAAGAAGATTTTTTTAATTTTCATAAATAAGTCTATATAAATCAAGTGACCCCCGGGGCGGGGCCAATTTTGACCCTAGGATAATAATTTGAACAAACTTGGTAGAGGTCCACTAGACTATGCTACACACCAAATATCAAAGCTCTAGGCATTGTAGTTTTTGACAAGAAGATTTTTTAAATTTCCTATATAAGTCTATGTAAAATCAAGTTACCCCCGGGGCGGAGCCAATTTTGACCCCAGGGGAATAATTTAAACAAACTTTGTAGAGTTCCATTAGACAATGCTACATACCAAATATCTGAGCTCTAGGCCCTGTGGTTTCTATTTGTTGCCATAGCAACCAGAGTTTTTAATGAAATTTAATTTTTTGAACAATTTTGAAAGGGGACCACCCAAGGATCATTTCAGCAAAGTTTGGTTGCAATCGGAATAGCGGTGTAGGAGGAGATGTTGTTTTAAGTAAAAGTTGACTCCGCTTCACGACGAACGATGGACGCAGGGCGATCACAAAAGCTCACCCTGAGCACATTCGTGCTCTGGTGAGCTAATAAAAATCTGGACAAATTGTTTTTTGAAGAATTGGTCAAATTACACGTTATTCCTTTTCATATATGATCAATTATATAGGTACAATATTTAACGACTTTTCGCACCTGTTTCACTAATCCAATCAAATAATCAAGTAAAGACATTTTGTCATTATATATACAATTATTTAAAAATTATATATACATATATTACATTACGAATATCGCTTAATACACATAAATACCAACATATGAACCCACAAATCCATTACATGTTTTTATATGTTTATTTAAATTTGGTATTTATAAGAATCCGTCATATACTTATCTACCTTTTGAAAACATCATTCATAAACACATACATGCATAAATATATATATATACATGTATAACGTAAACACATATAACGTTACAAATGAAAATAATACATGTATAATTAAATATACACATTATACTAAATATTCTGTGGCGAGTCGTTAATACTTTGTGGCGAGTCGTTATTACTTTGTGGCAAGTCGTTATTACTTTGTGGTGAGTCGTTACTGTGGCGAGTCGTTACTAATTCCTTAGATATCATCAAACACATGTGTCACCAAAAGTTTAATGGTCATGCATTGTTTATTGCAGCTGACATGTGTCACACTTTTCAATACTAAGATATATAATCATTTAAGATTTGTTAATATATGTACATGTATATATAATTTTTAAAAAAATTGTATATATAATAACAAAATGTCTTTACTTGATTATTTGATTGGATTAGTGAAAAAAAGGGCAATAACTCCCTAAAAATAATTAAATCGCAAAACCCGGAAGACATGCGCTGCAGCACTTGATGATAATCCTTCTGTGAAAGTTTGGTGAAAATTCCATGAGTAATGTAGGAGTAATTGCACACAGAAACATTTAAATGTAAAATTCAACAAAGGGCAATAATTCCCTAAAAAATAGTTCAATCGCAAAACCCTGACGAAATGCACTGCTGCAGCACTTGATGATAATCATTCTGTGTAGTTAGGTGAAAATGCATGAAAAATTGTAGAAGTTGCGCACAGAAGAAAGTGTGACGGACGCACGGAAGCATGGACAGCTACCATTTTAATATCCCTCAGCCTTTTTTGGTGGGGGATAATAAAATTGGCCGAGGGCCACAAAGCAATGATACAAGTCCAATATCTAAGATCCAAGCTTTACAGTTGATTTTTGTATTTGATGTATCGAATACAGTACCATTATTCTAGCCTTCGTGCCAAACCAAACAACACGGTTCTACTTTTTCCTTCTACGTCAATTTTGCACAATTCGAGACATTTTCAAACACTTAAAAATACGACAGCTCTAGGAAATAACTATTGAATCATTGTTTAATAATTGCTTTTTAACCGTATTTATCAAATCCTACCTCTCGAATGAAGAAAATTAATCTTGCGGACGCATCATTTTTACGAAATTCATTCGCTGGTCATTTACATTGAAACGGACTAAAGTTGCAATCTCCACACAGAGTTTTCGTTTGTAATATACATATGTGCGATTGACTATAGGTGTATGTACGAAGGCAGAGCTGTCAGGCTTTTACTTGAATGTAGTTTAAGAAGAACAACTATACATTATTCAATTGATTGTTATGTAGCATTTTATTGACATGTTTTATTACTATTTCTGACTTTTTTTAAGGTGTTGTATTCTTAAATAGTGTTCTTTTTTGATAATATCGTAGCGATGAAACGTGACCTAGTTTCTTTTTCATCACGGAGTGCTGACGTATTTGCAATAATGGTTGCTACTTATTCTCTGAATATAAATTGTTGAATAAGCTTGGTCTGAAGTGCTATTTGTGTGACCGTTTTTGGAAGGTGATTTATCTCCTTTATAATCGTATACCTACCTACCCTCCTTGGACTCCATAATAGCTTGGTTAAAAGAACAGCCGCACAAGGAGATATATTTCCTCAACTAAGTGTATTGGATCTAAATATATTTCAAATCATTTATATCCAGATGGAAAGAGTTGTGTATCTAAAAAAGTGCATGTCGGTGAAATAATGGCATATTCAAATTCGTAGAATTAAACCCGCGTATCCGCTGTTAGCTAATGAGATAGCGCGCCTGTACTGCTGTTTTGCATATATCCTATTTGCGTAAAATAGTTCTACTTTCGGTTTTCGTTAGATGGGTCAGTAATTTCTCAACATATATGCATGTATTTGCAATAAACTCCCATCGATGTTGTGTTTTTGCGTCTTTGTGATATCCTTCCGTGACCGAACTTCAGTTAAACAAGCAATTTTTTGAAAAATCCGAGAAAATAATGAATCAAAATTCAATTAAATGACAGCGATTAACATTTGCTTATTTCATTATTTTATTGTGCTTGAAAATATATGGAATTTCAGTTCAGTGCATAAAAGTAGTCCGATGATGTGGATGCACATAAAGTTGGCAGTTGTTCATTTCGTCGGGAAGCACTTCACCGCTCTAAAATCCGTAGTACTGTATTTCGATGTTTACATACAAAACAAATTTTTCATCAGCAAGCAATGATTCTCATGTGAGCAATATAGAGTCATATTGGCCCTCTGGAAGAAGACTGGTCTATTCTCATTTTGATAATTTCTGTTGTCCATGGCAAGTTTAAACATTTATAGTGTTGTTAATGGGTTTATAATTTGGTGTTATGTTTGTCAAATTCCTGAATGCTTTCTTCTAACGTAACATAATTTCAAAAAGTACTTATAAACTAATCAAGATTCTAGTATTGACTTAAAAAGTGATTATAACTTGACATTCAAAAGTCATTATTTTAAAAACTATGCTCATTTGTAATATAAATGTTTTTTAAATACAATTAAATAGAAACAATATTATAGTTTTACTTATTTATGTATACAATGTCCTCTAGGCATTGTAGTGTTTGACAAGAAGATTTTTTTAAACATTTTCCTATATAAGCCTATGTTAAATCAAGTGACCCCCAGGGCTGGGCCAATATTAATCCTGGGGCCATAATTTGAACAATCTTATAAGAAGTCCACTAGGCATTGCTACATACTAAATATCAATTATCTAGGTCCTCTGCCATGGTTTTTGAGAAAAAGATTTTCAAAAAAAAAAAATCCTTGGCAATCAGAGTTCTGCATGGAATGTCATTCTTTGAACAGCTTTGGTAGAGCTTCAAGCAAGGAATACACCTGTGAAGTTTTGTTGAACTTGGCCCATTGGTTTAAGAGGTGATGTTGTTTAAAGAAATTGTTGACGACGGATGGACGACACAGACCAATCCTAAAAGCTCACCTTTGCACTCTGTGCAAGGTGAGCTAAAAAGAGATTTGCATTAAATAATGTAACAAGAGGGCCATGATGGCCCTGTAAATGCTCACCAGGAAAAAAGGTCATTTTGAGACAAACATTGTTAAAATGTTTCTACACGAGTCCAAGTAAAATCAAGTGACCCTAAGGTCAGGGCTAATTTTTACCCCAGGGCCATAATATGAACAAATCTGGAACAGGTCTGCTAGACAATACTACATACAAAAGATCTTAACTCTAGGCCTTGTGGTTTCGGAGAAGAAGATTTTTTACATTTTCCTATATAAGCCTATATAAATCAAGTGACCCCCGAGGCAGGGCCAATTTTGACCCTAGTGCAATAATTTGAACACACTTGGTAAAGGTCCACTGGACAATGCTACATACCAAATATCTAAGCTCTAGGCCTAGTGGTTTCAGAGAAGAAGATTTTTCAAATTTTCCTATATAAAATAGAATAAACCCCAGGGCAGGGCCAATTTTTACCCCCGGGCCATAATTTAAACAAACTTGGTAGAGGTCCACTAGACAATACCACATACAAAATATCTAAGCTCTAGGCCTTGCGGTTTCGGAGAAGAAGATCTTTTAAATTTTCCTATACAAGTCCATATAAATCAAGTGACCCCCAGGGCGGGGCCAATTTTGACCCTAGGGCAATAATTTGAACAAACTCGGTAGAGGTCTACTAGACAATGCTACATACCAAGTATCTTAGCTCTGGGCCTTGTGGTTTCGGAGAAGAAGATTTTTCAAATTTTCCTATATAAAATAGAATAAACCCCAGGGCATGCCAATTTTGACCCCGGGGCCATAATCTGAACAAACTTGGTAGAGGTCCACTAGACAATGCCACATACAAAATATCTAAGCTCTAGGCCTTGCGGTTTTGGAGAAGAAGATTTTTTAAATTTTCCTAAATAAGTCTATATAAATCAAGTGACCCCCGGGGCGGGGCAAATTTTGAACCTAGGGCAATAATTTGAACAAACTTGGTAGAGGTCTACTAGACAATGCTACATACCAAATATCTTAGCTCTAGGCCTTGTGGTTTCGGAGAAGATTTTTCAAATTTTCCTATATAAAATAGAATAAACCCCAGGGCAGGGCCAATTTTGACCCCAGGGCCATAATTTGAACAAATTTGGTAGAGGTCCACTAGACAATGCCACATACAAAATATCTTAGCTCTAGGCCTTGTTGTTTCGGAGAAGATTTTTTAAATTTCCTATATAAGTCTATATAAATCAAGTGACCCCCGGGACGGGGCCAATTTTGACCCTAGGGCAATTATTTGAACAAACTTGGTAGAGGTCCACTAGACTATGCTACACACCAAATATCAAAGCTCTAGGCATTGTAGTTTTTGACAAGAAGATTTTTTAAATTTCCTATATAAGTCTATGTAAAATCAAGTTACCCCCGGGGCGGAGCCAATTTTGACCCCAGGGGAATACTTTGAACAAACTTTGTAGAGTTCCATTAGACAATGCTACATACCAAATATCTTAGCTCTAGGCCCAGTAGTTTCGGACAAGAAGATTTTTTAAGTTTTTTCTATTTGTTGCCATGGCAACCAAAGTTTTTAATGAAATTTAATTTTTTGAATAACTTTGAAAGGGGACCACCCAAGGATCATTCCAGCAAAGTTTGGTTGCAATCGGCATAGAGGTGTAGGAGGAGATGTTGTTTTAAGTAAACATGGATGCCACTTCACGACGCACGATGGACGCAGGGCGATCACAAAAGCTCACCCTGAGCACATTTGTGCTCTGGTGAGCTAAAAATAATATACTTACATTTATATACTACCCCAAAACCTCCTTCACCAATCTTATCTTTAGGAACTTTGTTCAAAACTTTTACATCTTCATTATCAAGGATATTCAACCGCCCTTTTCCATCACTGTTTCTGTCAAATATTTTGCTAATTTGATCATATATAGCCCCATCAGTGTGATCATTTCCCCCATTATTTGGGTCACTATACGGTTGCACTGGAACAGGTGTAGCCTCTGGTGGTGAATGGGTATTAGATGTTTCAGAGATATTGTTGCCATTCAGTTCACCAGCTAACTCAAAAGCCATCTCTGACGGTCTGAAATCAATTAAGAACTAGAACTATCACTAAAGGTGATGAATACCCCCAGATGTCGCTTTGACACAGTCATTGTTACATTTTACAAAGGGAAATATAACGCATTTTCATTTTTTAATACCTGCAAACTGTTGCTTAGAAATATCCTGACCAATGTCTAAATATATATTATATAAAAAAATAACAAAGGGCCATAACTCATTAAATTTTACTTGGACAAAACCTATTGTAGACATGCACCACTTGGCAAACTACTTATCACTTCTAAGAAGTTTCACTGAATTCCTGCATGTAGTTACCGAGAAATAGTTTGCACAATATTTACCTATTGTATAAAACAAAGGGCCATAACTCAGTGAAAATTAATCCAAACAAAAACTGCTTATTGCATGCACAACTTGGCTTACTTTTTATAACTTCTGTGAAGTTTCATTGAATTCCTGTGAGTAGTTGCTGAGATATTGTATATACACTGTATAAAAAACAACAAAGGGCCATAACTCGATGAAAATTTAACCAAACAAGACAAGCTTAATGCATGCACAACAAGGCTAACTACTTATCACTTCTGTGAAGTTTCATTGCATTCCTGTATGTAGTTAATGAGAAATAGTCTGGCCAAATTTCCCTACTGTATAAAAAAACAAAGGGCAATAACTCAGTGACAATTAATCCAAATGAATAATGGTTTCCACATGCACAACTAGGCTTACTACTGATCACTTCTGTGAAGTTTCATTGAAATCCTGTCAGTAGTTATGAGAAATTGTCTGGACAAATTGTTTCTACAGACGCACGGACGGACCGACCGACCGTCAGGCGAGAATCCAATATAGCCCCCATATATTTCATATCTGGGGGTATAATAAAAATGATTAAAAATAAATTTCTAAAGAATTACTTTGTTACAAAATCATCTCAGTTAGGTTGGCATGACAACAACCATCAACTGAAAACATGTATACTACAAATGATTTAACTAAGGTGTTTTAATACATACCTATTCGATGGTTGTCTGTTCTCCACCAGAGCTAAAATGAGTCAGCAAATAATTAGTTCAATGTATACATAAATGCATTTAAGCATATTTTACCAGAGTTCAAGATTTTGGAAGTTGTAATTCTTGTTTGAGTTTAATTCTCAATTTTGTGATTTGGGTATTTTTATATAAATTAAAATAATTTTTTATAACTTTTTAAACAAAAGTTTGTGTATCAAGCTAATTATCAAAATATTTTTATTTAAAGTAAGCTGAGACCAAAATTGAGGTTTGAGCTATGAGCGTTAAGACTCAGGGTAGATTCCAACCAACATGAAACAGAAATCTTTCATCTTAGTATAAAAAATAGTCAAAACCATGAAGGGAATCTAGCAGAAATATTCTAAAAATAATAAATGTAAAAACAGAATCTTCTTTTCCAAATTTGCAAACATTTTACAAAATAATAACATTTTATGTGGATACGTAAATTATTCATTGACACATTATTTGGATATTCTTGAAACTTAAGATCAAAGGGGCCATGATGGCCCTGCATAGCTCACTTGAGTATCATAACACTTTGGGATAATTTAATCAAGTAAAGTTATTTGACAGAGTAGATCGTTTTCTACTCCAACTGTCAATAGATCAACTGTTGATATAACTGAATTGCAGAATCAGTTGCACATGTCCAGTAGTTTTTAAAATGTAGTCAATTTTATTGGCAATTTGAATTATTTCAACTTGTTACACTGTTGAAATACATGGTGCATGAAGGCTGGAATAGGACTCGACCTTTTGAGTGACTCATTAACTGTTCACTCTTTAAACAGTATGTTTTGAACTACCAAGGTTCCTGATTTAAGAACCAATACATATCCTTATCACTGCTTATCTTACAATGGCATTCCTCGGACACTTAGCATCAAAAGAACAGATTTAAAGAATGTATTCGATTCTTTCACACTGTTTTATAGCTAGGGCTCGTGCTTTTGTGACTAATTCTTACTAGTTTCACTTTACATTCTTGTAGCTCAGACACAGAGACTTGTTGCTTACCAGGAGCGCAGGAAAGGATTCGATGGCTGTTTATTGTAATATTTATCCACCGACTGAAATTGTTTTTGTATTTATTGTTTTACTTGTATTCTTAATTGTTATCAAAGTGTTTACCAGACCAAAATTTGCTGTGTAACTGTGTTTTCTCTTTCAATGTTTGTGGTAGCAAATTGCTACCGGGTACTATTTTCTGGTCATTCCTACCAAAACTAGAACTATCACTAAAGGTGATGAATACCCCCAGATGCGGCCTTGACACAGTTATTGTTACATTTTACAGAGGGAAATATAATGCATTTTCATTTTTTTTAATACCTGCAAATTGTTGCTTAGATATATCCTGACCAGTTTCTAAATATACATTATATAAAAAATAACAAAGGGCCATAACTCATTAAAATTTACTTGGACAAAACCTATTGTGGACATGCACAACTTGGCAAACTACTTATCACATCTAAGAAGTTTCACTGAATTCCTGCATGTAGTTGCTGAGAAATGGTACGGCACAATTTACGTAATTGTATAAAAAAGGGCCATAACTCAGTGAAAATTAATCCAAATAAAACCTGGTTATTGCATGCACATCTTGGCTTACTTTTTATAACTTCTGTGAAGATTCATTGAATTCCTATGAGTAGCTACTGAGATATTGTATAAACACTGTATAAAAAAAAACAAAGGGCCATAACTAAGTGAAAATTTAACCAACCAAGACAAGCTTAATGCATGCACAACTAGGCTAACTACTTATCACTTCTGAGAAGTTTTATTGAATTCCTGGCAGTAGTCAATGAATAATAGTCAGGACAAAATTTGCCTATTGTATATACTGTAGAAAAAACAAAGGGCTATAACTCAGTGAAAATCAATCGAAATGAAAAATGATTGAAGCATGCACAACTAGGCTTACTACTGATCACTTCTGTGAAGTTTCATTGAGATCCTGTGAGTATTTGCTGAGAAATTGTCCGGACAAAATTTGCCTGTTGTATATACTGTATAAAAACAACAAAGGGGTATAACTCAGTGATAATTAATCCGAACAAAAATTGCTTTAAGCATGCACAACAAGGCTTACTACTGATCACTTCTGTGAGGTTTCATTGAGATCCTGTGAGTAATTGCTGAGAAATTGTCCGGACAAAATTTGCCTATTGTATATACTGAATAAAAACAACAAAGGGGTATAACTCAGAGAAAATTAATCTGAACGAAAAATGCTTTAAGCATGCACAACTAGGCTTACTACTGATCACTTCTGTGAAGTTTCATTGAAATCCTGTAGGTAGTTGCTGAGAAATTGGACGGACAAATTGTGTCCACAGACGCACGTGAATCCAATATAGCCTCCATATATTTCATATCTGGGGGTATAATTAGGTAATACTACCATATAAAGTGTGGTAGTTCCTACCACTATAACGTGTATAAAAGCCGAGTGTTTTTGTTTGACACCAAAGCAGCTTTTTTAGACCTGCCGATGAACATTTTTCCAAAAACTTCTTGTATACCAAGAAATAAAACAAGAAACGCGGCAGTGCCACGAAACCAGGTTTTCCAAGGCTTTTAATACCACAGTACTCTAATAAGTTAACATAGACCTTTAACCTACTGGCATAGAATGCAATCCCAAGCTTGGTTTTATGTAAGCTACCTCCACACAAAATTTCATCGCAATGTCTAAATCCTTAAGTTATTCACCAGAAACTGATTTTCTATTTTTAGAAACAGTGACCATGACCAAACTGACCCCAAATACAATTCCAAGCTAAGCTTTCATGCAAGGTTGTTAAATACCCATTTGAGTCAAGATTAGTCATTCCAAACTTAAGTAATTGACTGGAAACTGATTTCTATATTTAGTAACAGTGACCTTGACCCTACTGGCCCTTAATTCAATACAAAGCACGGACTGGATGTAAGCTACCAACACACAAAATTGCTTCGCAATATCTCAATCCTTACTTAAGGTATTGACCAGAAATTGATTTTCTATTTTTAGTAACAGTGAACTTGACCTTACTGAACCTAGATGCAATTCAAAAGCATGGACTGCATGCAAGCTACCTACACACAAAATTTTATCGCAATATCTTAATCCTTGATTAAGTTATTCACTGAAAGCTGTTTTTCTATTTTTAGTACAGTGACCTTGACCCCACAGACCCCAAATACAATCCCAAGGTAGGTTTTGATTTAAGGATGCTAAATACCAAGTTTGGTCAACATTGGTCATTCCAAACTTAAGTTATTGACCAGACACTGCTTTTCTATTTTTAGTAACAATGACCTTGACCCCACAGACCCCAAATACAATCCCAGGCTAGGTTTTGATTTAAGGATGCTAAATACCAAATTTAGTCAACATTGGTCATTCCAAACTTAAGTTATTGACCGGACACTGATTTTCTATTTTTAATAACAGTGACTTTGACCTTGACCCCACAGACCCCAAATACAATCCCAGGCTAAATTTTCATTCAATGATGCTAAATACCAAGTTTGGTCAACATTGGTTATTCCAAACTTAAGTTATTGACCGGATACTGATTTTCTTTTTTTAGTAACAGTGACCTTGACCTTGATCCAACAGACCCAAATACAATCCCAGGCTAGGTTTGCATTCAAGGATCCTACATACCAAGTTTGGTCAAGATTGGTCAATCAGAACTTAAGTTATTGACTGGACACCGCCTGTTTGATGCCCACCTGCCCACTCACCCTCCCACCCCCCATTTTCGGCATTCTAATAACCAGGTTTCACTTTGTGAAAACCTGGTTAACAAGATGTGTTTTATAAACACCATGCCCCCTCCGGTTGCCCTTTTTGAAAATGCACAGGTCCTGTAGAGATTTTTTTTATCTCATCAATTTGGTAACTATTAAAATTTTTATTATGAGCTGAAGAAATTAATTGTTATGAAAATAGATGAGATACAGTTTTATAATCATTACAAAATTGTTTCTGTACATGTTCCTTATATAAAAGTGGAAACAACTTGTCATTTCCACCTTTCAAGCAAACCATTAAAAATGATTTACATAATAACTGAATCTCTTTTCCAAAATGTTTTATGCATATTAAAAATTAATTGTGACCACTTGAATCAAACTACAAAGATGTCTTTATCATTATTATATAATTATGAAATTTCAGTGCTGAATGATTATGAATGAATATTATATAACAGTCACAGAGTTGTTTTCATTTAACGCATTAAAACTGGACCAAACTAATAACTTGTACAAACCTGTTGCCCCAAAGTTAAAATACGACATTGTGATTTTATTGAAAATTGCAAAAATTCAATTTTTAAGCATGATTGCAGCTGTCAGACATAAACAAGTCACACTCACAATGGAACTTTTCCCAATTGACGAAAGCACTTTCAGTCCAGCATCAACAATGGCAGATTTCAGACTGTAAAAGTAGCTTTAGATCTTGAATTCTTTGACCATATACATAGTATAGCAAAGATCTGATTTTTCATCCAATAGATACTTGCTTTGATTTCTGAAATGACTTTACTGTCTGTCAATATCAAGAAAAGGAGCCATCAGTTCCCAATCTGTCCTACTACTTCACTAGCAATGGTATAGAGCTCATATCCAGTAAATTCTGGTTTATCTGTAATAAACACACTATTAATCAATAATCATGATTTCATCTGAGATAAACATCCCACACTCACCATTGAACTTTTTCCAATCAATTAAGGCACTATCAGGAGCCTTTTCAAGGACAGATTTCAGTCTTGTAAAAGTAGCACCAGATCCTAAATTCTGTGACCACTTAAGTAGCATAGAAAAGATCTGATTTATCATCTTAGACTCATCTGCTTTGATTTGTGAAATTTCTATTCTGTTAATATCAAGTAAAGGAGCTACATGTTCCCAATTTTCTCCAATTACTTTATCAGCAATGGTCATGAGCTCAACTTCGGTCAAGTTAGGTTCATCTGTAATAAACATGAACACAGTTATTACTCAATAATCATAGTAATGAAAGTACTCATGGTAACTGAACTTAAATGGACTTGCACTGCAACATGCAATGAGAACTAGTTTAACAATTGCACTACAACATGCAACAGGAATCAGTTTTTTGGTACGCATCAAAATTTATGCAATTGGAGCAAGCGCCGGTTATGGGAAGTTGAACTAAAGTTCAGTTTCCAAATAGTTGAACTAAAAAATAAAGTTCAGTTTCCAACAAAAAGTTGAACTAAAAAATAAAGTTCAGTTTCCAAAAAGTTGAACTAAAAAATAAAGTTCAGTTTCCAAAAAGTTGAACTAAAAATAAAGTTCAGTTTCCAAAAAGTATTCATTTTGTTAATATGTTTTTGATTTCTGTCAGTACTTAGGTAAGCAACAGGTGCCTTCATGATTTATGTATCAGAGGAGATGGAAGTTACATTAGAAAGCAAATAAAGTGAAATTCCTGGACATAACTACTTCAATATATCCCTATTTCACCAAATCAAATATGATATAAAGAACAGCAAGTATTGGGGAAACAAACTATGTTGCTGTATCTAAATCTCCGTTATATTCATGTTTGTCTTGTTTCTCTGGCAGGGGACTAACAATCTGCGGTGCACAGATTCAGTTATATATAGTGGTTGATTCACTTAACCAGTTTTCCTAGGCTGTATTCTAACTAGTATTAATTTACCCTTCCACAAGGAACCAGCAACTTCTCCACATATGGAGGAATATTGACATAGTTCTCAAATTTACATGGAAGGGCATTACATGATGCAACTGGGAATCGGACCCGGATCTCCGTGTTACAAATCCAGCACACTAACCACTGGACCTCGGCCATTGGGGACAGATATACAGACAGACAATATGTCTGTACATGAAGAACAATAGTATACCATGACTTACCGTCTGTAAACTGCTTTGAAGCCATGATTTATAGCAGAACTGTATACATTGAACTGCTCATCTGAAAGATATAATAACACATTCATTTTAGTCAATGAATTTATATAAAAAGCAATCATGACTTGTGAATACTTGTTTATTTTTAGCATAAAGACAGGAAATCAGTAACTGTTTTTGAACTGTTTGTTTGTTTGGGTTTTATGCCCTTTTTCAACAATCAGACTCAAATGAGGCGAACAGTACCCCTAATCATCGTTCCTGGGAAGAACTCCCATCTTCCATAAGCAACTGCCTACTTTCTAACACAAAAGGGCCAAGATGGCCCTTTATCACTCACCTGAGAACAAAGTCACAATAATTAATGACCAGATAATATAGTTTCCAACTCGTATAACCCATTTTTATGTAGATTTTGAGATCAAAACCAACAATGAAGGTATAATACTGTTAAACAAGCTAAAACATAGCAAATTTTCCACCCATAATCGAACTTGTACAAGATCTTTTGGTTATTTACTGAAAATATTATTAGGATCGGTGAATAAATGAAGGCGCTAGAGTGTAAACAACCTAATATATAGCAAATTTTCAAAGTCAAAGGCCCATAACTTTTGAAGTTCTGGTCTGATTCCGCCCATAATCGAACTTGTCCAAGATCTTTTGGTTATACACATTTAGTGAAAATATGATTAGGATTGGTGAATAAATGAAGGCGCTAGAGTGTAAACAAGCTAAATATAGCAAATTTTGTAATTCAAGGGCCCATAACTCTAGAAGTTATTGGCAGATTTTGCCCATAATCGAACTTAGCCGAGACATTGTGGCCATATTCATTGTGAGCAAGTTTAATCAAGATTCGTTAAGAGCTGCGAATGCTAGATTGTAAACAAACTAATTGTGGATGGACAACGTACGATGGACGCCGGACATTCAATGATCCTAAAAGCTCACCTGATGAATCAGGTGAGCTAATAAAAAGACATGGCCAGAAGCTGGGCTCAAACCCACAACTCTCTATCAGTGAGAGGTTACAGTGATTTGAAGTAAGCTACCTTAACCACTCATACACGAAGGCTGGCTGTTATTTAACTGATACTGGTTGGCGACCTACGACCGGACACTTTGCGCACATATTTTACAATATCTTAAAAACTGTTTACATATGACACTAGATCTTTTACCTGCAGGAAGCTAGGTTCAAGTCCAATATGACGACATGTTTTTTATTTTACTTTCTAAATACAGAACACACATTTTGAGACCCCGACGTGGGGTCATTAAATTGTGTTAACTTTGCTTCAATCTGTATACCATGTTCCCCACACACTTAGTCGGCAGTCATAACACGTCCGTTTTATTATGTTATTGAATTTTTACTGTAAATCATTAATTTATGAAGTACTTTACTTATATATGTATTTTTCTCTATGTACAAATTATCTCCCTGCATACAAAGATGTATAAAAATTAGCGCATACTGTACCATATATATCATCAAAATATGCGGTTACGGACTGTGGGTAAAAAATCAACGTTGATCATAATATGATGGTTAATTATTATATGGTATGTTTTAATGAAGTTTTCTTAGCAGTTATCTCATGTTGGAAATGTTCTTCTGCTTCATATGTTCTAATATTTGACCCTTGTGAATTTTCTCCGAGCCTCCCAGAAATACTTGCGCATGTGCAATGCACTGTATTAGATTTCCCCCGCAAACGCACATGTAAACAACCGGCAGATAATGTAAATGCCGTAATTCTATCAAATGTTCTTGCATTTCATTGAAGTTGTTGGTCTTAGTTGCGCTGGAGTGATCAACAATGAATGATCTAAGTAAAGTCAAATTAAAGCGTTTTAGCAGGTGTCCGGATTTGATGGTCGTCCGGAATTGTAGGTCGCCAACCAGTATATATTTATTAAATTAAATATTATTATAATTTATAACTTTAAGTCTTTTCAGGTGATTTAACTTTTAAGCATATCTGGCGTTAAACGGTTAAGACTAAAGACTAAAGAGACACCTTAAGTTATTGATTTGGTAAATTGGTTCAGTAAACCATTTAATTATTTTCATTTATTAAAAGGCTTCACAATCTCAGTATTCTCACTGCAGTTCTTTGTTGGACTAATGGGTCCAATTAAGTGTCTCACCACAATGAACAGCCAAATTAATTAGACTTTAACTAGACTTAGCATATTACGAATTCCATTGTTCTTCCATTACATCACAAAAAGTTTAACAAACTATAGTAAGTTGAAAAAATGGCAAGAGTCAAGAGTTGACCGATTCAGGTATGAGTTGACTAAGGTTACAAAGGTATGAACTGATTAAGGTGCGAGTTGACTACTAAGACTAAGCCTAGTCTAAGCACAGGAGATTGAAATTATGACTCAGAATGAACTTAAGATATAGCCTCGGACTATTAAGCTATATTACATATACATATATGAGTGATTTGTTGTAGCAAGAGACAAATGGATAAAATTTCAATCTCCTGTGGACTAAGAACCGGAAACGAAACTACTAAGTAACATCGGCTATAATTCAACACCTATAAAAACAAATGACACTGTTATCACATATAACACAACAGAATGATAAATCTAGCGTTGATTGTTTACATTCGATGTAAATGATAAGTTTGAAAGGACTAATATAGGACTAAAAGTACTAAGCTTACATCACCGAATTCCATGGTAAATTCCATTTCCTAACGGGCAGGTATAAAACATGGCGCCCCTCTAGGTTTTAGTGTATAATTAAAAGAAAACATGCCCCCCCCCCCCCCCCTATCAACTTTTTTGTTTCTTAATGGATATTAATAATTTTGGTATCATATTAAAGCTAACGTTCTGTAGTTTTAGAATATGTAATTAAATATAGAAATCCGTTTTTATGCATTTATTTTTGGTTAAAGATAGGTAAAAAATCTATTTTTTTATCACAAAATTTGGTGTTCGGAAAACATGGCCCCCCATCTTAACTTTTTTATTTCGTAATGTATTTTTTTAAGATTAATACTGTTGGAAACTTTAAGCTCTCTAGTTTTCATAACTGTAAACAAAATTAAATTTGAATTAGTAAAACGTTTTTTATCGCGAGTTGAATTCGACTCATATATTTATTTTCTTTATCGCCTGTAAAATTTGGTTCGGAAAACATGGCCCCCCCATCTTGTCTTTTTTATTTGTAAACATATACTTTTTAAATCTACATGATTAAAAAGGTATTGTAATCTAGTTTTCATAAGTGTAATTATATTTAAAATTGATGGAGTAAAACGCGATTTACAATGAGTTAAAGTAGACGCATTTTTTCATTTTTTTTTCACGGGCCGCGATAATCGGCTTTTTAGTGTACACGTCGGTGTGTAAGATCACGCGCGTGCTAGATTGATCATTTTGATATATATACTTGTATGTATTGGAAAATATCTATATTTGTTGGTAAAATATTACAATATTAATAATTTTGATGTATGTATTATATAAATGAAAAAAGAACATGAAATACTCCAAGGAAATATATGCATATAAACAATATTATTATTTATAACCCATTTATTACCGTCGACCAAGTATGTTTAAACTGGAAAATCTAATGTGCACAAAAAATAAGTTAGAATTAAATAAGTTATGTAAATTTGTAAAATGTATAATCCAAAAAGTGATAATGTAATTCTTCTATATGCTGAAATTGTTAAATATTATGTTGATATACTTTGACAAATGTATATTTTTCAGTATGTCTAAATTCTATAGCCTCGTTTATTTGTTTTGTTTTATTGTAAAAACCTCATATTTGCATGTTTTGTACATGTATTGAGTGAATAAATGATATGTTCATCAAATGTTTAATACAGTTATTTTTAATATGAGTTTAATTATCACACACAACACTAATTTCATATGCGGAAAAGTCATTTGAACTTATATATGGTAAAATTATCAGATCTGTCAATCAGAATCGGCATGTTATCAAGTGTCACACTTATGCAATAAACAAGCATTCAGCTACCGTAATAGGATTATCCTGTGATTGTATAATTGATTTGACAATAGCATGCATATACAAGCAATCACATGCGTTAATGGGATTATCAATTGAATACATTGGAAAGTTTTTTTTCTTTACAGGTTTAACGATATGTTCTGTTCTTTAATTGTTTTTAGGTTTCATCTACATTAAATAAAAAATATAATATCGTATCATATATATATTTTAATTTAAAAAAATGGTCATTCTGTCTAGAATTATAAGAGACAAGACATAAAACAACTATTTGACAAGATTAATATCATTGAAAACCATCTAAATCCAGTTACTAGTTTTATAGTCTTGCAAACTTAAGAGAAAGTCTGATAAAACTGTTTATTTACATATACATACCAAAATCGTCTAAACAAAATGAATATACCAAAAGTTGTGGATTTTGTAAACTAAACTGGAAAGTACTCATATATTATCCTTAAAACTATGGACTGATTAGATAGATTATATGACACATAGTTAAACGTTATGATTTTTTCCACAAAATGATTACTTTATGATAAGTCAATATCGAAACCAGTCATACGAAGGCACATTACATATGACAGTAAAACAAAAAGAAACACTATTTTTAATATTTTTTATTCGAACAACTTAATTTCTAAGTACTATTTTATGTTATCTGGGGATAATAAATTATTTGTTCTGTTCTGCTAATTTCAAATCTACTAAAATTATTACTCATTATCATGATCAAAGGCATTCCGTTCACCAAACTGTGATGACAATGATCATCATATCTTAATTATGAAATTGTGACCTTAGATACAATTAAATTGGAATTATAAGTAGCAAACTTTCACTTTAAACATGTGATAATAATGTTAATTATCAGGATCAAAGCAAATACATTGACAAATTGTCATTTTTGTTAAACAATAGTAATGATAATTAAGCTTCGTATTCATGACATTTAAGATGTTTGTTGAACACGTATATAAGAAATAATTATCTAAAATATGATGAGCTTCAACCATCATTTAACTATATCTGGTCTGGCCGCTAATTTTCTATAGCAGTTACTGTAATACGTATACTGTATATACAATTAATGTACTGTACCTGCTTATAATATCACATAGCCGATTATCGGGCCCGTGAAAAAAAAAATGAAAAAATGCGTCTACTTTAACTCGTTGTAAATCACATTTTACTCCATCAATTTTCAATATCTTTACATTTATAAAAACTAGATTACAATACCTTTTTACTCATGTAGATTTAAAAAATGTATGTTAACAAATAAAAAAGATAAGATGGGGGGCCATGTTTTCCGAACCAAATTTTACGGGCGATAAAAAAAATAAATATATGAGTCGAATTCAACTCGCGATAAAAAACGTTTTACTAATTCAAATTTAAGTTTGTTTACGGTTATAAAAACTAGAGAGCTTAAGGTTTCCAATAGTATTAATCTTAATAAAAATAAAAAAGTTAAGATGGGGGGCCATGTTTTCCGAACACCAAATTTTGTGATAAAAAAATAGATTTTTTACCTATCTTTAACCAAGAATAAATGCATAAAAACAATACGGATTTCTATATCTAATTACATATTCAAAAACTACAGAACGTTAGCTTTAATATGATATCAAAATTATTAATATCCAATAAGAAACAAAAAAGTTGATATGGGGGCCATGTTTTCCTTTAAATTTACACTAAAATCTAGACCGGAAATAGTTTAACAAATTTTCACGAAAAGGGTATTTATAACGAAATGAGGACAAGTAGCGGAAAGATAGAGAAAACTTACCTTACATATCGAGAGCACAGTGTACAGTATATCAAGGACTTATATACATACATGTATGTATATAAGTCCTTGATTGAAATGACAAATGAATGAATAAAAAAATTGAATACGGAGAAAACTATTATAACTTTCTAAAATAGATAAATTTTTATCTTCATAATAACATAAAATCTCTTTAAATTTTTTCAATTTTCTTGACCCTAACCCGGGTAAGGCTCGATTATTAATTATTGCATTTTTGTCATTTGTAGATTTTCGACTAGTCCAACCCGTTGCACACACCTGCGTAGGTGCGTATGCCTGGGCACGCCACCCTGACATAAAATGGAGGGGGAGATTTAACTATATAAGTGCTTACAAAAAATAGTGTTTGGTTTAGTTAGTCAGGTGGATCTTTAGTGTTATGTTGACATAACCTTATTCAAAAACTTACTCAGTTACGTATTTAAATTCTTTACTGCTTTTAACATTCATTACATTTTCGAAAGTATTTATGGACTGTATTGGGACTTTTTGGTAACTTTGGAGGTACATTTAGTTAGCCATGATGATCCTATAATCGCTCGACAGAAAAAGGACTGCGGCTACTTTTTTCCGACATAAGCCTAATTGCAAAATTAAGTGACACCGGGGCAGAGTAATTTTGATATCGGGTCCAGGATTTGAACTTGGTAGAGGTCTACAAGACGTGGTTTCCGTCAAGAAGATTTTTTAAAAATCCTATAATTATTGGGACTATGTATCTATGCTCTAAGCATTGTTGTTTCGGACAAGAATATTTTTAAAGATTTTCCTATTTGTTGCCATGGCAACCAGAATTCTACTTCTATCATTTAATATCAAACAATCAATTTCTTTGAAAAGACAGTCATTAAGTTCATTAATGTTTTTACAGTGTCGAAATCAGAAGTATGAATTCCTACCACTTATCCAATGATGCAAAGTGCTATCAGTCCAATTAGGTCACGCATTAAAATGTTAGTATAAGGTCAGCTAAATAAATTACATATACAGTCATATCAGGGGTGCTATATTACATGTCATATAGCATCACTGGTCATATCTACTGCATATTAATTGATTTAATTCCAATAAATGTAAAATTGTTTGTCAAAAACGGTATACAGGTTTATATCGATCGCATAAGAATACATGTTAGTACATTTTTACTTTACAAATTTTACGACCACGAGAAGTACACATTAAACAAGAAGTGTTTGTGAAACACGGATGCCCACTAACGGCCAAATGGATAGTTACACCTTGACCTTTGACCTATTGAATCAATAGGGTAGTCCATATGCGGTGACCGATCTGAGGACCTAAGGCCAGATCGTTCTCTAGTTATTTGTTGGACAAGGATTTTTTTGTACTGAAGGCCGATGTGATCTTGCAATTTGACACACAGACCTGAAAATCAATAATGATCAACTACATTTGATGGCCAAACTCCCATCTAATCATAATTCAATAACTCGATACATATTTATTTTCTTAATCAGGTTTATATAAGCGGGTCTAAAAACTCAAAATATAACCATGGCTACTTTTCGGTCCCCCTGTGAATATAAATATATCGATTACAAATTAATAAATGAAGGCAGACAGTTTTATTGAGAAAACACCTGGTGAGGGTGAAATGAAATGATTTTCTCGTGCATGTTTTACCGGAAACATATTCTGTAGAAAGGAGTATCTTCAGAAAATATGCATGTATATAAGTCCTTGTTATTTATCATGCTTTATAAAACTACGATTTGTTTAAACGTTTCCAGTCGTGAGCTTGCTGGGTTAAGTGATTTTATAAACTCAGAAGTATATTCCAATTATTCTTTAAAGCCCAATTGATTTTGAATGTAGTGAATCAAAACAATAGATAAATTGATAATAAAATATAAGAAATATGTTTTATTCGAACCAATTTCGATGTACAATATTTTACACAATGCCTTTTTTAGTATCATCTAGTAAAAATGTTGTCAAATGTTTTTTCTTATTTTTTTTGCAATTTCATTGAAAAAATACCGTGCTATATTTCTATAATTATGTACTTTTTGATTGAAAATGCATTCGTGTGGATACGTTTTATCATCTGATACAGCTATGGCTAAAGCCTCTGACCACTTTTATGACAGATGATATACAATTAACAGGATGTTACGTAATATTTATTGATTTTATCGCCCTGTTAAAGGGATATTGCTCATTCATGCAGTATTGGCCGGGTGTTAGAATTGACATGCAATGTTTGATATACGCCATTTCAAATTAAATGCCAATTTATTATTATCAATATTATTATTGAACGTGCCGTTTTAACTTTTAAATGTCCCAAAAGTTTTACTGATACAGTTCTACTAGGACAGTAACCAATAAATATCTAAATTTAAAAACATTGAACAGCTCCTATTTAAGTGACCCCAAAAGCAACAGGAGGTATATTCTCTTAATTGTTTAATTGCCCCTTATCTGCCTAATCCTGTCTGGTCACGGTCAGCTTAGTGTTATAGTGATAATTAGTTTATGAAAAACGTTTGTTGTTTTCATAGCACATACAACAAATTATATTGAATACTGATATAATTAAAAAATATATATTTTCAGGGTTTCCAATATCTTGTTTGCCTTACTTAGCACAGTCATTAGAGATCGTGTCCCAACATCGAGTTGGATCTGGTCGGGCAATAAGAATCTCAATGTCAGTTTGACTTGTCCCGAGCTGTGTTAAAACATGCATTTTTTAGAAATGTGAAAGTTGAAAAATTAACCGTGCTCGTGGAAAAACTCAACATATTTTTTTTGCCGAACGATTGAATTTTTTAATTATACGTTCATATAATTATTTCCTTTAGTAGTGTGAAACAGGGATGCTATAATATTATATCCCTGTGTGAAATGAATATATATACACGTATAGAACTGTGTTCTGTAAGGTGTTTGATTCCGAAAATCAAAATATATTACTGCTGTAATATTTCATCTAATATGTACTTTCCTTGATCTTATATAAAGTCATTAACTTGGAATCAAACAACATCAGTTTACTGCTGGTTTTTCAATGTTATTCACATCAATATTCATTTAAAGATCAACATCAAAATATGGAATTATGTATTTCAAAAAACAAAAATATGACATTTTTCTTTTAAATATTGTGTTGAAGACCATGATCCTTCCCCCACGTGAGAAAAATAATACTCTCAAATTCCCTAAACTCGGATCGCACAAAAACGACCAGGAGATATAGATCTAGGTTTAACGCTAAATAATCCATATTCGATAAGAATCAATAATTGGCGTAAAGGGAAACAACTAGTTTATCACACAGGTAAAAAATCAATAACGACAGGAGTTGTCTTTTCATAGGAAAATAGCGTCAATGTTCCGCATGTCTGAAGAGCTTAGGCCAAATATGTCTCAAGTTATTTAATTAGTCGGACAAAATTTTTGTGCTGAAGGTCACTGTAACCTTGACTTTTGACATACTGACCTCAAAATAGATAATGGCTATTAACATGTGATGACCAACCTCCAAACAACCAAATCGAGCTTAGCCCAAATTATTTGTCAGACGTTTTTGTCTTGAAGATCACTGTGAGATTTGACATACTGACCTAAAAATCATAGGGGTTTATAAACATTTGATGACAAGCATCACAACCAAATTTGAAGAGCTTAGACCAAATCATTCTCTAGTTATTGGTGATCTCTAGTATGGTTACTGACGGACTGACCGACCTTCCGATAACCGACACGGGCAAAGCAATATAACCCCTTTTTATTTCGAAAGGGGTAATGAGATTTGCAGACTGGCTATAAGTTGGCGTGGTCTTATATTTTCTACACTTGTGGATTTCACCCCCAAACGGAAGGAAGGGTTTCCTCTGAATCACCCAATGGAATGAAATCGAAGTGTTCTAGCAAGCGGTATTGGTGCTAGATGAAACGGTAAAATCTACTTAACCTTGTACGGACAGTACAATCACTATAAAAAAAATAAGCAATTTCAATATTTAGCATCCAGAGGCGACCAGAAGTGTCTTTACTTTTTTATGCAATACGAAGGAGAAAATATAGGTGTCCAGGAATGAAAATGGATTATATAAAATTCATTATGACATAATCATAATAAATTAAGTTATAAAAAAAGAGAACACAAGAATGAATTCATTTTAATTTATTATCATTTTTCTCCTTTCATATAACCTAACTTTTAAAATCACTCATTTCACACAACCTCACTTGTATGAGTCAGTACACAAATATCATCACACCTGCTTACATAATCCTTTAACTTCACTTCTCATCACTCTTGTTTGGTCAAATGACTTGTTTACAAAGTTGTAAAGTTTTTAAAAATCACTGCTTGAAACATTGTACATCATTCATTGATCATTCATTAAAAAATTCTCAAAAAGAATAAGAAATATTTATATTACAGCAATGAAGTGGAGTGATAACATCTAAATGTATTACATAATTATTGTTTATTCGGACATTCTGGTTTAAAAAAATATACAACAAGATGCTGCGTTTAATAATAAAATATGCCCACGATGGCATGCTTGTGAAGCAATAGCCCATTTGAACAAGGTCAAGGTTAATGTGGGAGTTGGACAATAATGGGCGTATTGGGATAAGTCATAAACAACAACTGTATACATGTAAGTATTCAGGTGTTCTAGTAAGCGGTGTTCCATAAAATCTACAGAATCATTCTAAGTCCTGTTGAGTCAAGGTCAAAGTCAAAGTGAGGTTGGATGATATGGTTGGATTGAGAATGATCATACGCAAGAACTGTATCAGTATCAAAGCATTCTAGTAGGCGGTGTTGGTGCCAGACAAAATATGTGAAATCTACTTAACCAAAAAACAGAATAATTTAAGTCTAAATTAAGTTAAGGTCAACATCAAAGTTGGGTTGGTTGACATGAATAGATGTTCTACGCAACAACTGTATAAGTATCAAAGTGTTCTAGCGAGCGGTATTGGCGCTAGACGAAACGGTAAGATCTACTTAACCTCGTACGTACGGAAGGATAGACGGACAGGACAATCACTATATGCCCCAACATCATAGTTGCTGGGGCATAAAAAAGTGCAGTGAGGCCAATTTGACCGATTCTAAGGCCAGTCTGACTGATTTTGTGCCAATCTAACTTGGGCCAATTTAACTGGATACCTTATAATATAATAATCTTCAATTTTTAATTATCATTAATTTCAAGTTAACATTAATTAAAAACAACTAAAAAATAGAAGCAATAACTGAATTTTAAGATTAAGGTGACCAATTCAGGTACAAGTTGAATGCGGGATAGCTTTTTTAGCTCCCTTATAACTTTTGGCAATTTCATTCATGTTACACAACTATTTCTTAAACTTGTATGGACATGAAATGTTTAAATGAATAAATAAACAAGAGGGCCAAGATGGCCCTAGGTCGCTCACCTAAGAACAAAGACACTACAATTGATGACCAGGTAATATAGATTTCATCTCTTATCCGTTTTTACATTGATTTTGATAAAAACTAACAACGAAGGTGCTATAATACCGTTAAACAAGCTAAAACGTAGCAAATTTTCTACTCCAGGGGCCCATAACTCTTAAAGTTGAGGTCCGATTTCATCTATACCTTATCTTGTCCAAGATATTTTGGTTATACACGTTTACTGAAAATATTATTAGGATTGGTGAAGAAATAAAGGCGCTAGAGTGTAAAAAAACTCAAATATAGCAAATGTTCAAAGTCAAGGGCCCATAACTGTTGCAGTTCTGGTCTGATTTCTACCATAATCGAACTTGTTAAAAATCGTTTGGTTATACACATTTACTGAAAATATGATTAGGATCAGTGAATATATGAAGGCCCTAGAGTGTAAAAAAACTCAAATATAGCAAATTCTCAAAGTCAAGGGCCCATAACTCTTACAGTTCTGGTCTGATTCCGCCCTTAATCACAGTTGTCCAAGATATTTTGGTTATACACATTTACGGGAAATATTATTAAGATTGGTGAAGAAATGAAGGTGCTAGAGTGTAAACAAGCTAAATATAGCAAAATTTCTAAGTCAAGGTCACATAACTCTTGAAGTCCTAGTCCTATTTTGCCTTTCATCGAACTTAGCCGAAACATTGTGGCTATATACATTGTGGCTAGCTTGATTGAGATAAGTTAAGAGCTGTGGATGCTAGAGCGTAAACAATCTAATTGTGGCCGGACGCCGGACATTCATCGATCGTAAAAGCTCACCTGATTGAATCAGGTGAGCTAAAAATAAAACAAAAGATTATACAGTATTGTAATTGAACCAAATTATAAATATATAAAAATATTCTTAAGACATTTTGCTAAGGCACCCAGTGATTTAACACATAATACATAAAACAATGTAAGTTTCAAAATCATTATTCATCATTTGCTTCTACATTCTTTGGATAGTTATGTTACAGTTCATTTCAGATAACCGCATGTCTATGAAAATAAGTATTGTACACACAACCACACACACACACAGAAGCTTTTCGCTTTGAATTAACTTTATACAAATTAAACTGGCATGAGAACAAACAAGAGGGTCATGATGGCCCTATAATCGATCACCAGAAAAAAAGCTGTGGCTACTTCTTTCCGACACGAGACTAATTGCAAAATCAATTGACCCCGGGACAGAGTCATTTTTGACCCCGGGTCAAGGATTTGAACAAACTTGGTAGAGGTCTATTAGATAATGTTTCATGTCAAATATCATAGCTCAGGTACTTGTGGTTTCCGACAAGAAGATTTTAATTTTTTGTCCTTTGTAAGATTATGTAAAATCAAGTTACCCCTGGGGAGGAGCCAATTTTGACCCAGTGGCCATGACTTGAACAATCATGGTAGAGGTCCAGCAGACAATGCTACGCACCAAATCAATAAGCTCTAGGCTTTGTTGTTTCTGACAAGATTTGTTTATTCTCCAACCTAAGCCTATGCAAAATCAAGTTACACCAGTGGCCGAGCCAATTTAGACCCCAGGGCGATAATTTTAATAAACTTGGTAGAAGTCCACTAGACAATGATACACACCAAATACCTAAGCTCTAGGCATGGTGGTTTCAGATAAGAAGATTTTTAAAGATTTACCTGGAATTAATTTTTTAACAACTTTGGTAGAGCTTCATGCAAGGAACATCCCTGTAAAGTTTTCATGAAATCTGTTGACTGCTTAAGGAGGAGATGTTGTTAAAAGTAACTGTCGACACAAGGCCGCACAACGGACATCACACATCATAATAGCTCACGTGGAGCACTGCTCAAGTGAGCTAAAAACTGGCCGAGATCTTTAAAGTCCCATTAGCTTTTTGCTATAAAACAATATGCAAAAAACAAGCAATGGCTAATATTATCCCAAGATCATAATTACCGACGAAACGAGCCCTTTTTCTTCTTAAAATACTCATTCTGCTGTGATTTTTGCTTTTGTAAACTGGAAATATATAGAGCGCATGATGTGACTTTATGATGTGTGCACAACATGACTATGGAAAAACACAACTGTTTTATAATAAAAAAATTGTTTCAATGATATTGAAAAAAAATATGATGGTGGGTCCAGAAACAATGTTTCTTGCTATAAAGTATGCCTGGGAGGAAAAAACACCGGATTCCTCTGTTATAGAACAAACAGAAACTATTATGACTGATAAATTCATAAGCTTATGAACATTTTATCACAAATTCATTCGCTATTCGAGCAACATTTGGAATACAGCATGTGAACAAATCGCCGAGCTATCATGCACTTTTATAGGCTATTTAGTATCATAACATTGTAATATAATGAACAATAATTTAATGCATAGCATGTGCCAATATTATTTAGCATGGTAAGTGTAGCATCAATGGTCAAGGTTATACAGAAGTCTCTAGTCTCTCTTGTCTTGTTGTATCCACTTCCAGACGTAAACAAAGAAAATCTGTTCTGTACTTTGGGTTGGCATCTTTGTCATAAGCAATTCTCACCCTGAGATAATCCACACTTTTCTAAAAGGTATAAAAATATATATAATATTCATGTGTACATTCACACATGTGAACCAACAAGAGCGCTCCAATCGATGCCAACGCTTGTCTGTTCACCACTTAAGTGAGATCTATCCAACATGAAGTTTTATGTTGCTACCTCTTACAGTTATTTCTGTGTTATGAACTACATTTAAGTTTTTGCACACTTCGAAAACAGCCGAGCTAAAGAGTTGAATAACTATTGTTTGAATTTGCTTTGTTCTTTAGAAATTTGTGTCGATATTTTGAAGATCCTGAATAATAATTATCAATCTTTCTATCAAGCTGTATGAATTTCTTACTTCATTTAATTTGGAAAAGAAGATACGTAACACTGCAACATAATTTTTCTAAAATCATAATTTGCGTTCCAGTAATTACACTTACAGATTCTTATTCTGAAAAAAATGAGAAGTCAACTTTTAAATTTTACCTAGACAAGTTTTACCCTAATCCACAATTTTGCAAATATTGCTTGACAGCAAAAGAGGTCAATGTTATTTATGGACGCACAAGTCCTTTAAGAGTATACATACATGTATGTTGCTTTCTTTGCTGACACAAACGTTTGTAAAAACTACTTTAATTCATTACTCATGATTAAAGTACTTTTAAGTATAAAAGTGAAATGAAAAAGAGATAAAAAAGTTTGATACCCCTTGCTTCTCAAGACGATGTTTAACATTGTCAAATCCAGATACAATTTTATCCACTTCCGCAGGTCCAGAACGTTCAGTGAAATCGAAAAATGCATAGAAACCAACAGAGTATTCCATTGGAGTATCAGATATCTGTTGCCCCTATAATACAAAAAAAAGACGTCAATAGTAAGTTTTTTACAAATTGAGGGTTCAACGCAACAGTGTCGTAACTCACATTGAAATAAGAACAAGTTACGACAGTGTTGCGCTGAGCACTCGAAGTATAAGCAATTTCTACACAGTAGATAATACATGTATGCTTTAGGAACAGTAGTTGATCTATTTTTGAGAAGTATATTTTGTGGGGCCTCCATGGACAATGGTAATAGTCTCTGGCTAGTAATCACAGACCCGAGACCTTTCACTGCTTTGAGTTAGAATCCACCGGGCTTCGCCAATTTCACGTGTGAAAACTGTTCAGCTAGCTTACTGAAGGTCGGTGATTCTACAAAGGTATATGCCTAGGGAAATCCTCTGCAGTTAAAACTGGAATCACCAAATGACCCTGGCTGCTAGTGCAATGTTGATCCAAGTATAAAAGAGAAAAGTGCAATTTGTCATCATATTTTATGTTCTAAACACAGGAAGTTGTGAAACTGAGATAGCTAGAAATGGATAGTAACAAGAAGTGTTTCTGAAACGTAATGCTGCCTAAAACCAAACTGGATAGTAAGACCTTGACCTACTATCTCAAAATCAATAGACGTCATCCACAGGTGATGACCAACATCCCAATCAAATCCGACAACCTTAGGCCAAACAGTTAACTAGTTATTGCCAGATCAAGTTTTGGTGACCAACATGTGCAAAGAAATGTACCCCCTTTTCTTCAATAGGGGGCATAAAAGGAATGAATTTAAACTAGCAATGAAGGTCTCTAAGAACACCAATCATTGGTGAACTTTTAAATATTGCACTGTATTTGTGATTCGTCAAAAAGCAATGATAGGAAATTTGGAATAAACTAAAATCTAGACTGACAGTAAAAGTTGCATACGAAAATTAAAATAAAACACCTTTTTCTTCAGAAAGTCCAAAACTGGCTCTTTAAATTCTTCATCGAAGAATACACCTACTAATTCATCATCGTCTTTTACTGTATCACGCAGCGACACATACAATTCTCTTTTACTTTCCCATGCCATGTTCACTTTTTCTATTGTATCTAAATGAACTCTGTTCTCCACTTTTGGACCATTTTCGGTATAAATAAAGAGTATATCACGGAAATCAGTCGTATTGAGCCGTGGTCCTGTTTGGTCTCTACTAGCCTGTTTACTTTCTGTTGATATAAATCATATAAAATTAAGTGAGAGACAAGCAACACAGCTCAATTCAGAATTAGTTGACATTTTGACATGTAACACTCTCATTTATGCACCATGATAAGATATATTTCACTTCATCACAAAAAAGACAGACATCTCATCATGTACCTAATAACTAGCAATGTGTCCAGATGATACAAATGCCGCCCCCTGAGAGCCAAGTCAAAAAGGGGCCATAACTCCTGTGAAAATGTTAGGATTTTAACAGTAATAGAACTTGACCTGTACTTTACTAATATACATATTCATATAAAATAAGAAACCAATCCACGAAATATTTGAGTTTTCGCTCAGAAACAAAAATTTGAAAGGACAGACGAACAGACACATGGACAGACAGGGATAACACATTATGCCCTTTCACAATTTCGAATGGCAAGGGGCCCGGGCAAATACATTTTTCACACCCAGTAAGTTTAACACATAAGTATCTTTATCAACAAAAGAGGGCCATGATGTCCATGTATCGCTCACCTGGACAAGGTGTACAGGTTGTGTTCCATTTTTAGGCTTATTGATAGAGGCTACTTGTGTGATATTTATTTTGAATCAAATAAGCAATTTTAAATTCTCCAAATAGTGATACGGGGAAAACTAGCCCTACCCTGTACTGGTCATGGGTTGCTAAGGAATTTAACAGCTGCCAGGGGAGTCACTGGCTGCTAAGGAAGTCACTGGATACTGAAAAGAATAATAATCAAACACTTCATAGTATTTTTTTAATGATTTTTTGAAAATATTTTCAAACTGGATGGTTATGGCAGCAAGAGTAAGAAATGAATTGTAATTCCTTAAGAAATGACTACCCAAGAATCATTTCTGTGAAATTATTTTTATCAGGCCAGAGGTTGATTTTTCATGTATTGTTTAGAATATTTTCATGTGTGTTGCTATGGTAACCAGAGTTCCATATGGTTCTGAATTCTTGGGAGTAATCAGATGACTACTCAATGACCATTTCTGTAAAAATATTTTGAAATCAGTCTGGCAGTTTATTTCTCTATTTTTTAATGCTTCCCATTAAATCAAATAACCCAAGGCTTGGTGCCAATTTTAACAAGGGGTCACAATAAGAAAGAATTTCATAGAGGTCTTCTAGGCAATGCTACATATGAAATACCAAAGTTTTGGGCTTGTTAGTTTTAGATATTTTTTTAAAGCATAAAATTTGTAAAATTAAAGTGGCCCATGCAGTGGTGCCAATTTTGACCCAGGGTCATTCTTCAAAGGAATTTAATAGAGGTCCACCAGACAATGCTACATGCTAAAAATCTTAGCTCTGGGCCTCCTCAACATGGGTCAACTACATTTAAGGAATCTTTAAATATAGAGGACCATGCAAGGATGACTGCTATAAAGTTCCAATACATTTGGCCCTGTGATTTCAGAAGAAGTTGTTTCAGCAACAGATGACAGACACAGGGCAATCCCAAAAGCTTACCTTGGCACTTTGTGCCAGGTGAGCTGAAAATCACTCCTCAAATTTAAAACAAGAGGGCCACATTGGCCCTTAATCGCTCACCTGAGAACAAAGGCCAATAATCAATGACCAGGTTATATAGTTTCCATCTCGTAAAACTCATTCTTACGTAGATTTTGAGATCAAAACCAACAATTAAGGTATAATACTGTTAAACAAGCTTAAACGTAGCAAATTTTCTAATTCAAGGGCCCATAACTCTTGAAGTTGTGGTCCGATTCCACCCATAACTTAACTTGTCCAAAACCATAAGTTCATACACATTCATTGTAAATATGATTAGGATCGGTGAATAAATGAATGCGCTAGAGTGTAAACAAACTCAAATATAGCAAATTTTCTAAGTCAAGGGCCCACAACTCTTGAAGTTCTGGTCCGATATTGCCCATAATCGAACTTGTCCAAGATCTTTGGTTATACACATTTACTGAAAATATGATCAGGATTGGTGAATAAATGAAGGCGCTAGAGTGTAAACAAGCTAAATATAGCAAATTTTGTAATTCAAGGGCCCACAACTCTAGAAGTTATTATCAGATTTTGCCCATAATCGAACTTAGCCGAGACATTGTGGCCATATACATTGTGAGCAAGTTTAATAAAGATTCGTAAAGAGCTGTGGTTGCTAGAGTGTAAACAAACTAATTGTGGACGGACGACGGACATTCACCGATCCTAAAAGCTCACCTGATGAATCAGGTGAGCTAAAAATTGGTGTGATTTTTTATTTGTTTTTGACATTTGAGGCTTAGGGCTACTATTAAAAAAAATTCACAGAGTTCATTCGCTATGTTCAGTTTTCTGTAAAGGTTTGTGTATCAGTCAATTTCTTTGTCAGTGATATTTGGTGTAGATCTGGCGGAGTTGGCTTGATGTGTGGTAGTCAATATCCCTGTCAATGCTACTGGGTGTAGATCTGTAGGAGTTGGCTTGATGTATGTCTGTATTTTTCTTATTGTTGTATGTCTAGGGGAGCAGGTTCATATATAATTTTTCTTCAGTCATACATTAATTAAAAGGTGTATCCATGTATAGAATGTTAATTGACAAATGGCAGTTTTACACATTTAAGTATGTATTTAAGATACCTACCTATAAAACCACAAAACATGTCAAACAGCACAGTCCTCAGTTCTTGAATATTATAAAGCATACATGGGGAGATTTTCTGCATTTTATGATGACCGTTCCATTTAAAATGAAATTCCAAATCCACACAGAAGTTGATAGCATAACCAATTCGTATGTCATTAATCTCTGCCTTATGTAGGTATAATGTAGGTTTACTTACATGTTTATATGCCTTATAATGTTTATCTATAAATTCCTGTAAGCTGCTAATATTCACAAAATCGTTGTCAATGTAGCAATTTTGGCACTGGTCGCTATGTGTAATACTTGTACATTTGGTTAAAAGGGCTTTACCAGTTAAAGCCTGGGTAAACAACCTTTGAAAAATACTACCTTCCTTTTCATGACTGAAAGTTTTGTCATTACCACGTGAAGCATTCATTTGAACTAAGATGACATTATCATTGCTGCAGTGTAATTCCTCTTTCAAGAATTTAGGGCCAGAGCAGCAATCCAGAAAAACAATCAACCGTACCGGTTCTAAACTTGCTTCACTGCTAAACAAATGTTCTTCAAATTGGTTCACGGAAAAGAATTCCTCGTTACTTCCAAGCAAAAATCCCCCTGACTGCTCTTTATAATGACCAGAAAAATATAGTAGTAACGTTTTCTTCTCTTCTAATGTACATGACGACTTGAACTTTTTCAGTTCTTCTATTAACTTTGTCTTCATTGTATCACTGGTACCAGGAATGTGTGGTTTGATAGTTACAACTTTTTTCTCACTAAAATGACAAAATTGCATAGATTCATTTACAAATTGTAATGCATGAACACACAAGGCACTGGTGTTTCTCGCAACACGCAAGTCCATTACCGTATAGTCCTCGAAAATGACTGTGTTGGAGCAATCGTAAAATTTGGAACTGTCCAGGCAAAGAATATTCATGGATAGGTATTAACATACACTATCTCAATATTGCAATCTATTTATGTACATACTCACCAAGTTTCATTCATCTAGCTAGAATTATATGTAAGTTATCAGAAAATCATGATTTTGCAGTCATATTTTGACTTTTTGCTACCATAACAACCATAATTTTGACCCCAGAGAAAAACAAAATGACATCAATAATCTCAACATTTAACTGACAATTTACATATCAAGTTTTATTAACCTTGAATAGTGTTGAAGTTATTGCAGGATGAGTTCAGGAGACAGACAGACAGACTTAAATTGTCTAGTATAAACATTAATTATACATAATAATTCATGGCCAAACTCCAAAAGCAATATTACCGAAGCATAAATCAGCTCATAGTTTGATGATTTTTGTTAATCATCTTAGTCTTACCTTAGACCCATGACGAGTGGGCTCTTAGATGTAATAACCTTCTTTACTTCTTCAACATCTTTCGAAAACACTTTGGCAAGCGAATCATTTTCTAAGTCATTTCCAGCTATTAGTATACTGTGCCAACCATGTCCTGTGTATTCAAAAAGCAATTTTTAGAAACAGAAAGAGAGCCAAGTGGCCCTGGGATGCTTATCAGGAAATTGAGTAATGGAAGTATGATTTACGAATTTGATTTGAATTTGTGCCACAATAAGTAAACAAGAGGGCCATCATGGCCCTATAAATGCTCACCAGGAGAAAAGGTCATTTGGAGATTAACATTGTTGAAGTTTTCTATACAAGTCTAAGTAAGATCAAGTGACCGATCTGGGCCGTTTTTTATCCCATGGCCATTATATGAACAGATTTAAAAGAGGTCCATTAGACAAAGCTACATACCAAATATCTTAGCTCTAGGCCTTGTGGTTTCGGAGAAGAAGATTTTTTAAAATTTTCCTATATAAAATAGAATAAACCCCAGGGCAGGGCTAATTTTGACCCCGGGGCCATAATTTGAACAAACTTGGTAGAGGTCCACTAGACAATGCCACATACAAAATATCTAAGCTCTAGGCCTTGCGGTTTCGGAGAAGAAGATTTTTTAAATTTTCCTATATAAATCAAGTTACCCCCGGGGCGGGGCCAATTTTGACCCTAGGGCAATAATTTGAACAAACTTGGTAGAGGTCCACTAGACAATGCTACATACCAAATATCTTAGCTCTAGGCCTTGTGGTTTCGGAGAAGAAGATTTTTTAAATTTTCCTATATAAAATAGAATAAACCCCAGGGCAGAGCCAATTTTGACCGTAGGGCTTTTAATTTGAACAAACTTGGTAGAGGTCCACTAGATAATGCTACATACCAAATATCTTAGCTCTAGGCCTTGTGGTTTCGGAGAAGAAGATTTTTTAAATTTTCCAATATAAGTCTATATAAATCAAGTTACCCCCGGGGCGGGGCCAATTTTGACCCTAGGGCAATAATTTGAACAAACTTGGTAGAGGTCCACTAGACAATGCTACATACCAAATATCTTAGCTCTAGGCCTTGTGGTTTCGGAGAAGAAGATTTTTTAAATTTTCCTATATAAAATAGAATAAACCCCTGGGCAGAGCCAATTTTGACCCTAGGGCAATAATTTGAACAAATTTGGTAGAGGTCCACTAGATAATGCTACATACCAAATATCTTAGCTCTAGGCCTTGTGGTTTGGAGAGAAGATTTTTTAAATTTTCCTATATAAGTCTATATAAATCAAGTGACCCCGCCCCGGGGGTCACTTGATTTATATAGACTTATATAGGAAAATTTAAATTTGAACAAACTTGGTAGAGGTCCACTAGACAATGCTACATACCAAATATCTTAGCTCTAGGCCTTGTGGTTTGGAGAGAAGATTTTTTAAATTTTCCTATATAAGTCTATATAAATCAAGTGACCCCCGGGGCGGGGCCAATTTTGACCCTAGGGCAATAATTTGAACAAACTTGGTAGAGGTCCACTAGACAATGCTACATACCAAATATCTTAGCCCTAGGCCTTGTGGTTTCGGAGAAGAAGATTTTTTAAATTTTCCTATATAAAAAAGAATAAACCCAGGGCAGAGCCAATTTTGACCCTAGGGCAATAATTTGAACAAACTTGGTAGAGGTCCACTAGATAATGCTACATACCAAATATCTTAGCTCTAGGCCTTGTGGTTTCGGAGAAGAAGATTTTTTAAATTTTCCTATATAAGTCTATATAAATCAAGTTACCCCCGGGGCGGGGCCAATTTTGACCCTAGGGCAATAATTTGAACAAACTTGGTAGAGGTCCACTAGACAATGCTACATACCAAATATCTTAGCTCTAGGCCTTGTGGTTTCGGAGAAGAAGATTTTTTAAATTTTCCTATATAAAAAAGAATAAACCCCAGGGCAGAGCCAATTTTGACCCTAGGGCAAAAATTTGAACAAACTTGGTAGAGGTCCACTAGATAATGCTACATACCAAATATCTTAGCTCTAGGCCTTGTGGTTTCGGAGAAGAAGATTTTTTAAATTTTCCTATATAAGTCTATATAAATCAAGTTACCCCCGGGGCGGGGCCAATTTTGACCCTAGGGCAATAATTTGAACAAACTTGGTAGAGGTCCACTAGACTATGCTACACACCAAATATCAAAGCTCTAGGCATTGTAGTTTTTGACAAGAAGATTTTTTAAATTTCCTATATAAGTCTATGTAAAATCAAGTTACCCCCGGGGCGGAGCCAATTTTGACCCCAGGGTAATAATTTGAACAAACTTTGTCGAGTTCCATTAGACAATGCTACATACCAAATATCTCAGCTCTAGGCCCTGTGGTTTCAGACAAGAAGATTTTTTAAGTTTTCTCTATTTGTTGCCATAGCAACCAGAATTTTTAATGAAATTTAATTTTTTGAACAACTTTGAAAGGGGACCACCCAAGGATCATTCCAGCAAAGTTTGGTTGCAATCGGCATAGCGGTGTAGGAGGAGATGTTGTTTTAAGTAAACATGGACGCCACGAAATCGTAACGACGCACAACGCACGATGGACGCAGGGCGATCACAAAAGCTCACCCTGAGCACATTCGTGCTCTGGTGAGCTAAAAACTAAAAATACTGGAAAATAGACATCAGGGGTATCAGTTTAGCAATTCTGTTGCTACATGCAAATATCTAAACTTTGAACCTTGTGTTGCATACAAAAAGAAATTCATACAAGAACATTTTCCTATGCAAGTCTTTGAAACATGTGACCCCTGAATCAGGGCTAAAAAAAACCTAGGAACATAATTTTAACATATTCCTAGTTATGCATTACGCTGCATGTTTGCAGCCCATGATGGCTTATAGCTATGCGTATACTGACTGTGTTACCTTGTGCTATGGCAACTTTTGATTGTATGAATGTGTGTTGTTATAGCCAATAGCAGTAGTATGTGGCTTCCAAACAGTTAAGCTCGTTTGGGTAACTTTCAGTTTTTAGACATTTTAAATATGCTTGATCTTCTCTTGCTTGGGTAAATTAATACTCGATAGAACCACTTGTTGTCTAAGAGAAACCCAAGTGTGTCTGCTTACTTTTGCGGCCTTTATTCATCAAATAAGATATTGCTTTATAGCATTGCTAAAGCATTACATAGCATGAACCCTTGTTGTAAGTAAAATATATTATCTGGCAATATTGTGTCTGTTATATATTTGAAAGATAATATTGTCTCTCTAAATCATCTATGAAATCAGTTTTTTTTATTAAATTAATACATTTTCTATTGAGAAACAAAACTTTTTTAAAAATTACCTATGTTTGGGGTTATTTTTTTTCCACAAGTGTGACAAATGATAGGGTTACAAAACGAATTCCTCATACATGACACACACACTTTCATCCTGCAACCTGCTTCATGGTCTAGAATGCTGTCATCAACTAAAACAGAGAAAATCGTTACATACGTGTTACATACACATGTAAGTACGTGAAAATTAATTAACACAGCATGCCAGTGCTAGGCTAGAAAAGGGTATTTTGCTGGTTTTATTATACCCCCGCAAACAATGTTTGAGAGGGGGTATATTGGGATGACTCAGTTGATTGGGCGGTCGGTCTGTTCACCCCCATACTATTTTACAAGTTTGTGGTGCAAAGTACTACCACATTCCTTAAAGTCACATAAGCATATAAATTTATCAGTGCAATAGTTTCTGTTTGTCTTATAACAGAGGAATCCGGTGTGTTTTCTTTCCGTGTATACTTTATAGCAAGAAAAATGTTTCCGAAACCACTATCATTGAAAAAAAAACTATTTATAGAACAGCTGTGTTTGCCTGCAGTCATATTGTTTTTAGAAGTAAAAGGGCTCGTTTCTTCGGTAATCATAATCTTGGGATAATATTAGCAATTGTTTTGTTTTTTGCATATATTTTTGATAGCAAGAAGCTAATGGGACTTTTAGCAATTGCATTGAAATTTTAAAAACATGTCATCACATGTGCAAGGGCACAATTTCCATGCTCAGTGATCAACATATTCCAGAGTTATGTGCCCTTGAACTTAGCCATATAATGTACAATGATATTTTTAGCTCACAAATGTTTGTGGAGCAAACTACTTCCACAATTTTCAAGGGATTGAATTGAAACTTGAAATATATTATCAGTATGAAATGTATATGTAGACACAATCTTCATGCGCATTAATCCACTCTTTCAAGCGTTATGTACCATTGAACTTAGCCATATAGTGTACTTTTGCATTCTTGGTGTCAAAGCGGCAGGGGGTATAAGTCAGTTCTGTGACAAGTCTAGTATTTAAGTAGGGGCTTGTGAGTTTTTCACACCTTATTGGCAAGAAGTACTAGTTGCAGTGGAGGCTATGAATAATTTTTATGTTTTCATCTGTATGGCAAATATTAAAGTAACAAGAAGACAAATATCTTTAAAAGCTTTTTTTTTTCAACAACAAAGTTTTCATGTCTACAAATTATTTGCAAAGATCATGTTTTATACATACCTGCATCATATTGCATACACAAATCACATTTCCATTTACCATCAGATTCCCACAAGTCTTTGGTGTTTATCCATTGCTAAATACAAACAAAAAGAATTCAATTACAAAAACAACATCAACGCAAAGCATGCTACACTGACAAAACAGGAGGCAAAGACAAAAGGTAATGTCCACCACAAATTGTTTTTCATACAGCAAGGAGCGAAACTCAACAATTTCCTCACTTTTTGGTGGTACATGCAACTTCACAAGGTTTCTCTGTTTGTTTATTTGAGTTATACACCCTTTTCAACAGTCAGAGTCATATGAGGCAGACATTTCACCTAACCATCGTCCCTAGGAAGAACCAGCACTAGACTCCCATCCTCCACAAGCAACTGCCTACTTTCTCACAAAAAGAGACATGGTCAGTAACGGGGCTCGATCCCACAACATTCTACCAGTGAGAGGTTGCAGTGCAAAGTTTCTCTAACAATCAGACCAACGAAGATTTCAAAGTAAAACATACTTTAATAGTATCCAAAAGTGTGCCAGAAGATATGTTCTTTTCATTTACTCTGTTACGACATTGTTCTGAAAGTGTTAACAGTTTTTCAGCTACTGGAAATAATTGCTCTTTTTTGTCTTTCCAAAGGTCTTCAGCTACTGGAAATAATTGCTCTTTTTTTTTTTTCCAAATTTCCTGCAAAAAATAAATACAGTGTTTAAATCTTAAAAGAATGCAACTCAGGGATTTTTTTGGGGCGATTTTATAGCCGAAATTCGGTCATATTCCCAATGGAAAATAGTATCTTTTTTTCCCAATTCACAGACAAAAATTCCCAATCAAAAAAAAAAAGGAAGATTTTTATATTTTGTTTTTATTAATTTTATAAGTTCATTAACATCACTATTGGTAGTAAATACCTTATTCTGCTACTGTTGTATGGGAAAATAGGTAGAATAAGTAAAAATTGTAGTTATACATTTTTCCCCAATTTTGATTAAAACACCGCGAAAATTCCCAATCCCAAGGGTATGAGTCATATTCCCAAAATACCGAGAAAAAACCCTGGTTCAACTAATGAATAAAACATTACATACTATAAGAGATTGGAGGAGCATTGATTGTCAGCTAATTAACACAAACAAATAACCGTAAACAAAGTCAGCTATTACCAGATTATTTTCATTGCTTAATTATTTAGTAATGAGAAAGAAATTATAAATTATACTTACACCCCCATAGGTTAAGTTTTATTGGTCGTAATTGTATTTTTTTTTGTGTCACTGAATGAACCATTTTGAAAAAACTACCATTCTTAATGAGGCGGTAAGGATATTCGTTTCTTCAAGAAAACTATTTCATCTTACCAACATACACATGTCTCTGAATGTTGGAAACAGTCTGTGCGAAAGTTGACCATAAATTCATTGTAACTGTTACATGTAATTAATGAATTCATAGATGTTCATTTTGTTTTGAAAAATAAAACTGACTGCTTAAAATGATATCATCCTTTACAAAGCCTTGCCAAGGATTATTCAATAATAACTAAAGCCTTTACAGAGGTGACTAATACCCCGGCCGCCACTTGGACACTAAGAATGCAATAGTACACTATACGGTTAAGGTCAAGGGGACACAACTCGGCAATGAATGAATCGCTGGGCATGAAAATTGTGTCTTGCACATCTACACTTGATGGTGACAACATATTTGAATTTTCATTGCAATTGCTTGAAGAATGTGGAAGTAGTTCGCTCCACAACCTTTTATGCGGACCTACCAACCGACCAATCGACCAACAATTCATATAATAATCTTAACAGAAAAGATATAAACTCACCATAACATTCCTCTCAAGGTTACGTGATGAAAGTTCTCTCAACTCTTTGTCTTCTTTTTCATCGTATGGCATCTTACCAGTCAGCAATTCCAGAATCACTGAAAATCGTTACGAATAAATCATTAATTCTTCAGAGGTCCATTAACTGCATTATTTTTTGTTATTTCACAGAGGTTTAATGTTGCATCAACAGTAAGATAAGGTCATTTGGAAACTTTTCAAGCTATAACTAGAGCTGTCACAGAGGTGACTAATACCCACGCCGCCGCTTTGACACTAAGAATGTGACAGTATACTATATGGCTAAGTTCAAGGACACATAACTCTTCACTTCATGGTGATAATATATTTCAAATTCCATTGCAATTGTTTAAAGAATGTGAAAGTAGTTCGCTCCACAAACTTCTGATATTTTATGCGGACGGACGGATTGACCAACCACTGACAGACAGAGTGACTCCAATATACCCCCTCTCAAACTTCGTTTGCGGGGGTATAAAAATGGCTGAAGACCAAAAGCGTACATCCATAATTGTAGATATAACCATCAACTTTCAACAAGCTAGCAGGACAACAGTTACTATTTGTCTGGTCTCAGGTGAGATTCAAACTCACAGCAGTGATGGCTAGTGATTACATGTTATAGACAATAACCACTCGACAATGTGGTATTTATAGAAGTTCCATTAAATTCAATGTAAAACAGCGAAAATTTTTATAAAAATTACTGAACTATTATTAGATAATTTACATTATCATGTTAGGCAAATTCTTGCAGTTAAAACTGCATTGTTGGTCGTGTAAATATTGTGATTCATGTTCCCTTGGAAGTTTACCATGAAATGATTTCATTCAAACTAATGAATGTTGATGATTAATAGAATCTATCATTATGTTGGGTTGTGGATAAGGCAATCTCACACGAGGCAAAGCCTCGTTCTTTGTACTTATCTCGTGCCGAGGGCGAGATTTCCTTATCCACGACTCATAAGTAATGGTAGATTTATTTTCTCACTGCTTAATCGGCATTATTTTCGACGATATAACTTCAATTTTCAATACATTTACACGATTTGGCGGGAAATTATATCGCAGTACGTTGAACAAAATGATGTCATTTTATGACGTTTTACACGATCTCTGGTAAATCACATGTCGACGTTCCAACGTTGCTCCCGTTGTAGATAACCCCATACGAGATAAGATTTTCCAGCACCGCTATTTTTAGTAACTTGTATGGATTTTTCTATCCAGTTAGTGAGAAACTTGTATCAGCTGGTTTACTCACCAACACCAAAGTTGTAGTAATCAGCGTACACGTCTAGTTGACTGTAAGATATTGTTTTGAAGTAGCCTCTAGTGTGAGGAATTTGTAATTTTGTTGTTTTGATGGAGCTTGATCCTTCTTCCATTTCTCTTGACAATCCAAAATCTATCAGTCGAGCATTGTAGTAGGCATCAAGAACTATGTTCAACGTTTTTATGTCCATGTGAAGAATTGTCCCCCTACATTTATAGAAGTATGTGAAATATCATTACAGTATAAATTGATTATATGAAATTATTTGGGACTAAAATAAAGCATGTTGGTCCGACTGATTTTAATTTGCAGGTGGTAAGAATTCGGGCTGTTGCGAGTATCTGAGTACTCGGGTAATCACGAATCAAACTGAAAAATCGAGTACGCATAATCGTCATTTCTGAGATTCGTGGTTCACGATCTTCTTTGTTTACAAGAAGTGTATTCTTTGTTCTTAATAATCCCTTTTCTACAGCCCTAGTAAGAATTGTAGCGAATATCCGAATACTCAGTTAATCGCTATTTAAATACTGAATTCGAATACAAATAGAGGTTCCATTCTCGTGACACTGATGCCTAAAATTTCAAAGTTTTAGCATTTAATTTAGACCGATTAAAAAAAATAGCACTGCAAGCGATGCCAACGCTCATCTGCTCACTGCCTAAGTGATCTATCCACCTGTGAAGTTTAATGCACAGACGCTGACACAGATGACGCAGTGATCACAATAAAACAATCATGCTAATAAATATTGTTATGTAGGCAAATGGAAACTACAATATCATATAAAAATATACAAATAAAATCTACCTGATATTTTTCACACTTGTGTGAAGGAAATCTATTGCAGATGCAACATGGTATAAAATTTTTAATCTTCTGGTTAGAGTCAACATCTCAGATTCCTTCTTATTGTACGATTCTATGGCATTTGCAAGATTTCCATTCTTCATATATGGAGTTACAAAATAGAACGATCTAAGGAAATAGAAAAATTGAATAGAAGCACGTTTAATTTTATACCTACATTATAAAATGCAAGTAGTATTCAAATATACCGTAAAATTCCTAATACACATGTATATAGCCCTGTGGCTTAAAATTTTCCAAAGAAAGTTTTTTCCTTAATCAGCAAAAACAGTTTATGCAGTGTTTATTACGTTTAACAGCATCACTAAAGGGTGTACGTGACTTTAGTGTTGTGTTTAAGTTTACACCATCAGTAGATAGCCTACATGACTTAAATGAAATAAAAAACAAGAGGGCCAAGATGGCCCTATATCGCTCACATGACAATCACTGTTCACTCATTAAAACATTGTTTTGAACCGGTGACCTAGTTTTTGACCCCAGACAACCTATGTTCGAATTTGTCTTAAATATCATTAAGACAAACAGCCTGACTAGGTTTGGTAGAGATACGATCAAATTTGACATCTACAGTGTTAATAAGGTTTTCCTAAGATTTGACCTTGTGACCTGGTTTTTGACACTAGGTGACCCATATTTGAACTTGTCCTTAATATCATTAAGACAAACAATCTGACAAGGTTTGGCCAAGATCCAATCAAAACCATGACATTAAGAGCTTTTACAAGATTTTTACCTAAGATTTGACCTTGTGACCCAGTTTTTGAACCCGGCTGACCCATGTTCATCCTTGACCCACATATCATTGAGGCAAACATTTTGACAAGGTTTGGTGAAGATCCAATTAAAACTGTGACATCTACAGTGTTAACAAAGTTTTCCTAAGATTTGACCTGGTGACCTAGTTATTGACCCCAGATGACCCATAGTTATACTTGACCGTTATATCATTAAAACAAACGATTTGACAAAGTTTGGTGAAGATCCAATAAGAACTGTGAAATCTACAGTGTTAACATGGTTTTTCATAAGATTTGACCTAGCGACCTAGTTTTTGACCCAAGATGACCCATGTTCGAACTCGTCCAAGATATTATGAAGACAAACATTCTGACAAGGTTTCATGATCATCCAATCAAAACAGTGACTTCTAGAGTGTTCACAAGGTTTTCCAGCAATTTGCCCTAGTGACCTAATTTTACTACAGAAATTACCCTTTTTCAAACTTGACCTACATATTATTAAAATAAACATTCTGACAAAGTTTCATGAAGATAAATTCAAAACAGTGATTTCTAAAGTGTTCACAAGGTTTTCCCTTATTTGGTCCTGGTGACCTAGTTTTTGACCCAAATGGCCCAATATCGAACTCGTCCGAGATTTTGTTGATATTAATGTTCTGACCCAGTTTTGCTAAAATTGAGCCAAAAATGTGGCCCCTAGTGTGGTCACAACAAAAAGTTTGACGACGCACAATGCACGACGCCGGACGGAGAGTGATCCTAATAGCTCACTTTGTCACTTTGTGACATGTGAGCTAAAAATACTGGCAGCTGGATACACATCTACAATTGGTGTTCAAATATAAATGCAACTAGGCCAATATCTGACCAAATACGTCATATTTCAAGAACCACTGTAGTCTTGGTATACAGGCGAAAGACATATTTCATTAAATAGGATGTTTATAGGAACAATGAACTTTTTCATCTGACCCATGTTCGTGCAAGAAATTTGTAAATGGTGCACATTCAGTGAAAGATACGCCTCCTGCATGCTGTCTGAAAACAGCAACTTTGCCAAAAATAGTTAAGTGAAGCATTTGATTGCTACTGATGGACATTTATAGCAAAATGTGCTAGGAGCTGCTCATAAAATTCTCAGATGTGATTTAAAAATAAGGTTAAGTGCAAGATGGATACCCCATCTCTTTATGAAAGAGCAAAAATATGCTTGTGTAAGAATGGTTGATAGAGTTCCCTGAATACAATTATCGTTCCTTCGCAAATATCATCACAGACGTGTGTTCACTTTTATGAGTCCAAGAGCAATTTACAGAATAGAATATGGGCAAACAACTTGCATAGCAAAATGCACCAAGAGCGTCAAAAAGGTTATATTATGTAATTTTCTTTACAAATCAAGGTCCTGCTATTCAAATTGCCATACCAAAGGGTAAATCTGTAAATGCCAAGTTTTACAAAGGCAAGACATATTTGCTAAACGGTGACTAGCAACTGGTCTCCGTGCTGTCAGGTTGTTGCATGACAATGCTTTGTCACACAAAGCGGCCATTATACGCATTTATCTGAAACAGGAAAAGGTTGTCATGTTTCATCATCCTCCTGATATTCCAGATCATGCCCCTTGTGACTTTTTCCTATTTCCTATGCTCAAAAAAAAACACATTGCTGTAAAAAAAATGTAAAAAGCGCAAAAATCTTGGTTTGGCTATTTTCCAGTGTCTGAACACTATACCTCGAAAAGATTAGGAGAACGCTTTTAAAAACTGGATATAAAGATTAAAACTTTGAGTTTCACAATCATGGTGGTTAGCATTAACTTTTTTAAAAATGTTTGAGATAATTATTTTGGCATTCTTTGATAAACACTTCTGAAAACTGACCAAGTTGCATTCATATTTGAACAAAACATCCCTTGTATTGGTAAAATAGTACCGAAAACAAAATCAAGTCATCATTAAAACCATACAGCCTCTGTTTCAAAAGCAATCAATAAATCTAGGTCACCAACCTTTCAATAGAAGCCTGTTTCTCATCTCCTCCATAAGCAAGCAATGGTACGATACCAAAATGCATTGTTCTCGAGGCCAACTTTTCCTGAAGTAGAAAATAATTTGATTCTATATCCCTTGGTATTAGCTACACGTGATAATTATATGCCTTTTAATGAACAATTACTTGTTTTGATCTGGTGTACGGCCCCATTCCTCTAGATTAAATTCACACTTCCCCCAACAATTAAAAAAGTCTGTATTGGTCAAAATAACAAAATTGAAAGTTTAATGCCTATAAAACTGTATGACAGCTTTTGAAAATTCCGAAAGTTATGTGATTTAAATTCCAAGAGATCAGATACCCTACCCCAAAACCATATGAAAGGGCTATACCTTATATGTATTTACATGTATCTATTTTTTATTTTATTTTACGATCAATATAGTGATTAGCATCATTCAATAAAACTGTTAACATCTTAATGTATATTATGTAAGTTAAAAAATGAAAACATACGTTTGTAATTGAACGCATCTTATCAACATCATTTTTCTCTTTAACTGTTATTATCTTCAGAACCACTTCTATGTCCAAGTTTGGTACTTTGCGTTTCACTAAAAATGATAAAAAAACAAGAATTCATAGTTTGTAGGGATGTTGTTTAACCATTAAACAAGGCCAAGTATGTGTAAACTCTGGAATATGTACACACTGAAAACATGTTCTAATTCATACACAGTTAAACAAGTGCAAACAGTTACCTAGCATACATGGTCATTTTATACTCTTCCTGACAAATTTCCTCTTCATTTTATTTGAAATTACTGCATTACTAATTAAATTTATTTGAAATTACTGCATTACTAATGCAGTAATTTCAAATAAATTGAAGAGGAAATTTAGGTAATCACCTGATTCATTCACTCTTTTATATCAAAATATATTGACTGGCCACACCATGCCTTTAAGTTTAACTACTCAAAATGCAGTCATAATTACTTCGAGTTAACAAGTCTAAATGAGATGAGAATCTCTCACTATTTACTAGTATTTCAACGGAAATTATCAGTTGAGATCAGACTGTTCTGGGAGTCAAAAATATGTGTTTACTAACAATCTACAAAAAGAAATGTATGTATCAAATAATGAAAATATAATGCACTTACATTCATAAACCGACCCAAAACCCCCTTTATCTATTTGCTGTCCAAGAAAACTTTTCAAAACGGTTATATCTTTATTTTCAAGGATTTTCAACCTTCCTTTTCCATCACGGTTCCCGTCAAATATTATAGCGCCATCAGTGGCATCACTAGGTGCTTCTACTGGAACAACTGGTGGAGGGGGAACATATTCTCTATCCCTGTTTCTCAGGTCATTCACGATATTACTGATCGTATCCAGGCCATCTCTATAAAATTGTGCTTCAGTGTTGTTTTCAACCATGTCTGCTGGAGATGGCAAACTAATACCCATTGACATTTCTCTTTGAGCATCAGGTTCATCGAATTCATTATCTGTTGGTATGGATTGTTCAATGCCCTGTGTGTTGTCATAGGATCTGCCTGAAAGATCGGCTTGGTTAACATTGCTCATGTTTTCTCCCTGTCTACGAGTATTACCCATTTCTCCAGGTATAACATCTGAAGAACTCAATGATAAGTTCTCCATTCCTTGAGAAATAGGAGATAAATTCTTTGAATTGTCAGAAGTCTTCTCTGATGGTCTGAAATAAATTTCAAATAAATATGGTCATAAACTATTTGCAAATGCCACAAGATTTATACAAGAATAATACCAAATGGTTAAACTGACATAAGAATTTTGTATGATGACGTTATGCAGCTCATTTTATAATGAAAATGTTCAAATACCCACATACTCAGCTAAATATGAACTTCAAAATGCTTTAAAGTACTTTTTGTGTAGTATCACAATTAAATAAAATCAAGGAGCAGTTACTTTCTCGACTGTTCACTGCCCTATTAAAATCATAATCTTAATGTGTTGCATCACTTATGATAGAGGATAGCGTCAGCTTGTATTAACTAGCGTTAACACAACCAAGTTGTTTTTTTAGAATATATTCATGCAACAATTAAATTTCTAAAGAACTGCCTTTGTTAAAAAATCGTCATAATTTGGATAGCAGGACAACAACAAGGAACAATCGATTGAATACATGTATATTAACAACTGATTTAACTAAGATGTTTTAAGCATACCTGGTTGATGACTGTCTGTTCTCCATCAGAGCTAAAATGCATAAACAGCATCAAATTAATAATTGTGTGCTCTGGTGAGCTAAAAGTAAAGGAAACTCAGAGATGTATTCAGTTATTGAAATCGAAAGTACAAGTTTGCAAATTCGTAACTAACTGCAGTACTGACTTTACGCGTATGTTGTAAACATTCTTCATGGGGGATAAACCACCACAGATTTCAAACAAAATCATGGTAAAATATATTTTTGTTGTAAAAAGGAACAAAAAAACAGAAATTGAACAGATTTTAAGTGAATCGCAAAATGCCTATTATTTTAGCTGCCGATACAATCATATTGTATCGGGCTCTTTGGACCGCGAATCACCTGTGCACCAGTGAATCGTTACAGCCCTAAAAACCAAGAACATAATAACTGAAACTTCTTTTCCAAAAGGTTTTATGTATAATGGCCACTATAATCAAACTATAAAGATATATGTATCAATATTATGTCATGTTTGTTGCTGTTATCTTTCATTTTGTAATTTCAATGCTGAAAGTATGAATTATCATGTACTTATGTTAAGACAGTTACAGTGTTGCTTTCAAACAGATTATTGAATGACCCAGTAGACCAGACCAAATTTTAGACTCACCCATGCGCCAAAACCCCAATTTACAATAGGACATGTAGATTTAATGGAAATTGGGGAATTCAATTTTTTTTTCAACTGAGATAAACATGCCACACTCACTATTGAACTTTTCCCAATGGATGAAGGCACTTTCAGGAGCTTTATCAAGGACAGATTTAAGTGCTGTAAAAGTAGCACCAGATCCTAAATTCTGTGACCATTTACGCAGCATTGTAATGATCCGATTTATCATCCCAGAGTCATCTTCTTTGATTTGTGAAACGACTATATGGTCAATACCAAGAAAAGGAGCTATCAGTTCCCAATTTTGTCCTATTACTTCACTAGCAATGGTAACGAGCTCATCTTCGGTCAGTTTAGATTCATCTGTAACATATTTTTTAATCATAGTACAGAAAGACCTCATCTGAACTGAACTTACATAGGCTTGCACTGCAACAGGCAATGAGAACTAGTTTAACAATTGCACTGCAGCATGCAACAGGAGTAAGTTTTTTGGTCCAGCATGCACCAGCTATGGAAAGCTGAACTATCAGATGGTCCACTGCACTGGATTTATAATCCTGCCATCTGGGTTTAATTTCCAGTTACTGCAGGTCATATAACCCTTCCATGAACATTTGACAACAATGTTGATTTCCGTCCACATGTGGAGATGTTGCCAGTTTCTTGTAGAAGGGTAAACTAATAGAGCTGGGTATCGGTCCTTAAAAGCGTATCACGATGTATCACAATATTTCATGCTGTATCGCGATACGTATTGCGATATATATAAATGGTAAATTTACAGAAAAGCTTTAAAAATTAACATTTATATAATGTCTTGGGTAATAATACTGACTACAGCTGACAGTGTAGTTTCACACTTCAAATAATTTGTTCTTTTTTAGCACTGTTGAAACTATTAATGCATGTATACATATAAATATGTATGTGTGCACAGTCAATAATATTACAAGATTGACCAGCTTTAAGACATGAATAACACTTTACCACAATGTATGAACTGATTTTTAATATAATAAACATAAAGTTCAGTTATTTAAGCTAAATCCGATATATCGGTATGCTGAAAAAATATTGTGATATTTATATTGTCTAGCTGATATCGCGATATACCGATAAACCGATAAAACCTTCAAGCTCTATAAACTAATACAACCAAGAAAAACTTGTTAGGTGAATTGATAGCCATATATCACTGAAAAATTGTTTAAAAAACGGCATTGAACCGTTATAAATACAATAAAGTGAATCAGCAAGGTATCCCTGTTTTTGGTGCATCCAAAATATGTGAAAACTAGTTGTATGTATAAGTATTCCTACCTGAGCCTTCAGCACCAGCTTGTTGGTTTGTTGCACGAGTTCCTGGAACATGTTCCTCAGTTTTATCTCGAGTGCTTTCAGTCCGTTTATGAGCGACAGGGCTATTTCGACTGTATATGATTTCTTCTTTTGCAGCTTTTGGCTTTTCTGTCTTAGATTTTTTTGTCTGATTAGATTTCATTATGGGAGTAGTAGATGTTCTATGTTTTACTGGGGGTGGAAGTCTAACCACTTGCTTCGGTACTTTCTCTACAATGCTTCTACGCTGTAACTCTGATAACTCCACCTCAGTTTTATTAAGAAGCTCAACTAAGTGCTCATGATTAGATTTGTTTAAACATTCCTTGAAGACATAGTATCCTTTCGGCCCCTTCTTTAACACAAGGTGAAGGATCCTTCTTATTCTGTCAGATTCCAATTGCAAATCCTGTAAATGTTCAAATAAACACAAAAAATAGGCTCAATGTTTCATTTGACCCTAAAAATGATCTTATGAGCATTGAAATTAGTAAAATAAGGATTATGAGTGACTCTTGGGAATTTGTCTAGGGATGTCAGAAAAAAGGGTTCGTCTCATTAGCTGATAGTGTTTTTTTTTCACGCTCAAATTATGACACAGGAGTACTAATTCATTTACTGTAAATTCTAGTTCTTTGAAGACCCAAACCTGCCACAATTATACTATTAATTAAGCCTATGAGCATTTTTGGCAGGTCTTAGTGACATCAACTGTTCTATAATATTCTGACTCTAAAATTGGCACGATATCTATCCAAAATTTTGGTAACTTAACATTTACATAATATCCCTGTCAACATCTGAAAAGTTGTTCTTAATTGGCCCTGGTGACCAAGTTTTTGACCCCAAGTGACCCATTAACAAACACGTATGAGATTTTGTCGATATTCACATTCTGACCCAATTTTGTGTAAATTGAACTAATAATGTGACTCCTAGTGTGTTCACAAGGTAAAAATTGATGCCGCACGATGCCGGACGCCAGACAAAGACTGATTACAAAAGCTCACCCTGAGCACAAAGTGCTCATGTGAGCTAAAAATCAATACAGTTACAGCAGTAAGCAAATATCAGCAGAGTGTTTAAAAGCTCTGTTTGCAAGTAAGTGTATATATACCACTCAAGTGTCCGAGAAAGTGTGTACACATGCAGTCAAATGCAGTCCGATTTCATACTTAAGAGGCAAATGTTAAAATATTGAGTACATGATCAGTATTGTACATCTTAATTTACTTCGTAATTTGACTTCTAAAATTCACTGAAAAATACTGGTGTCATCAGAATCCATTTTTTGCACAAGGCTTTTTTTCCTTCTATAACAGAGGCCGAAATTCGGTGACTTCCCAATTGCAAGAAGGCTGTTTTTTCCCAATTTTAGACAAGAAATTCCCCAAAATACAATGCTATTCAAACTCAGTAGTCTAACCTTCTCAAAATTTGGCCAAATATAGCGCTTGAATTCCCCAAAATGAAAGGCTAAGGCCCCTTGCAAATTTTTGGAAAAAAGGCCCTGTCGCAGACTAAACTTTACTATAACCCAGCTTCTTAGTACATTGTATACTTACTGTAATGTCCCTGTATTGTATTTGAGTAATATATTCTGCAGCAATGAATTCATCTAACAATTCAGTTGAGTGAATATCTTGAACAAATTGTTTCCAATTTTTGTTAATGATTCTCTTGTAAGAGTCTAAAATACAATAGAGAAAATCAAAGATATTTCTTTTAAAATCTTCGTTCAAAACCTCGTTCAGACACTAAATAGGGGGGGGGGGTCCATTGTTGAGCAGTTATGGTCTTTGATTAGTAATAAAAAAAACCCTACAGCTGTCAGATTGAATCTCATCTTGGACCAGAAAACCAGGCCATAACCATTTAACCAGAGATGGCCCATGGCACTAAAAGATTTAAGCTTATAAAATTAATGAATAAGTAAATGTAGCTAGACTCATAAGTTTAGGAAAATTAAATTAACACAATATAATTACATCATCAGAGTTGTAATTAAGATTTATTTACTAATGATACAAAAGTTTCAAATGTATAGCATTCTTAATGTCATTTTATTATTTGTTCTAAATACTGTTGATACATTGTATTCCAAAAAGGTGAATTACATTATCACATATAATGCACAGAAAACAGTGTTTCACATACGTTTTGTAAGCAATTTGTCTCGATAGTTTAATTATTAACCTATAAGCATGCAGTCAATGTCACAACGAGTGTTTTGTGTATAATTTTGAAAATCAGTAAAAACAAACGATCGGTTTATATGGAAGTATGCAATAAATTTCTATGAAGCTTTATGCCGTGATTTTCTTTAACGTTATAATTGTATAGTTATGATTATAATATACTACTCAACTTTTGCTATTCAGGATAACTGCAATTAAATAATATAAGAATTCATTCTAACCTTGACATTGAGAAAATATACATTTTGACCTTCTTTTTTCATTTGCATTTGGAAAATTCTAAATATTGATAAGCATCAAGAGCAACAAATGAATGTGAACAAGCTGCGGTGGACATATTTAGTTAAATACGGCAGTTGATTCACTTAAAACCTGGTTTTCCTGGGCTGTATATACCCTTCAGCTTCCACAAGGAACTGGCTACTTCTCCACTTGTAGAGGAAATTTTTATTTCAAATTTTCTTGAAGGGGTATGACATGCCGTGACTGGGAATCAAACCCAGATCTCCGTGTTACAAATCCAGCACACTAACCCCTGGACCTCGGCCCTTGGGGACAGATATACAGACAGACAATATGTCTGTACATGAAGAACAATAGTATACCATGACTTACCGTCTGTAAACTGCTTTGAAGCCATGATTTATAGCAGAACTGTATACATTGAACTGCTCATCTGAAAGATATTATAATAACACATTCATTTTAGTCAATGAATTTATATAAAAAGCAATCATGACTTGTGAATACTTGTTTATTTTTAGCATAAAGACAGGAAATCAGTAATTGTTTTTTAACTGTTTGTTTGTTTGGGTTTTATACCCTTTTTCAACAATCAGACTCAAATGAGGCGAACAGTACCCCTAATCATCATTCCTGGGAAGAACTCCCATCTTCCGTAAGCAACTGCCTACTTTCTAACAAAAGAGGGCCAAGATGGCCCTTTATCACTCACCTGAGAACAAAGTCACAATAATTAATGACCAGATAATATACTGTATACGTCTTTAAATTGGCGGGGCTAAAATTTGGCGTTTTTATGAAAGTTAAATATTGGCGGTGGTCAAGAATTGGCGATTTCTTGAAAATCCGCCAAAATAAAACCATCCATTGTCCATTGCCAGCTAAAATTACATCAATATAACAAATACTATAATTTGCTGTACATCTTTTAATGTTCTTCGTTTGTAACTATTGTCACACCTTCCTTATACTTGTACAATGCCCTTTTCTTATTGTAATATACATCGTTAATAGTATCCCTTTTGTTATACAAATTGCAAACACAGTCGAAGATTAGCACCTTTTATAAACAAATGGTAATGGTTTGCTTGTTTGTTCATATCACTTAGCATTTTCTTTTTGTTAAAAGGGCTTTCATATTATGCCATTTTATGTATATATACAAAAGTATGACTTAAACTTGCATATTTATAACCACTGTTTAATTATTTTTAGCTTAACAAAGTTATTTGTTTTGCTATTATTGGCGGTGTTATATATCTGCGGTGTGAATTATTGGCGTGGTTTTAAATTGGCTGAAACCTATCAACCGCCAAAATAGTGAACATTAAACCACCGCCAAAATTTCAACGTATACAGTAGTTTCCAACTCGTATAACCCATTTTTATGTAGATTTTGAGATCAAAACCAACAATGAAGGTATAATACTGTTAAACAATTAAGCTAAAACATAGCAAATTTTCTAATCCAAGGGCCCATAACTCTTGAAGTTCTGGTCCGATTCCACCCATAACTGAACTTGTCCAAAACCGTAAGGTCATAAACATTCACTGTAAATATGATTAGGATCGGTGAATAAATGAAGGCGCTAGAGTGTAAACAAGCTAAAATATAGCAAATTTTCAAAGTCAAGGGCCCATAACTCTTGAAGTTCTAGTCCGATTCCACTCATAATCGAACTTGTCTAAGATCTTTTGGCTATACTCATTTACTGAAAATATTATTAGGATCGGTGAATAAATGAAGGCGCTAGAGTGTAAACAACCTAATATATAGCAAATTTTCAAAGTCAAGGGCCCATAACTCTTGAAGTTCTGGTCCGATTCCGCCCATAATCGAACTTGTCCAAGATCTTTTGGTCATACACATTTAATGAAAATATGATTAGGATTGGTGAATAAATGAAGGCGCTAGAGTGTAAACAAGCTAAATATAGCAAATTTTGTAATTCAAGGGCCCATAACTCTAGAAGTTATTGGCAGATTTTGCCCATAATCAAACTTAGCCGAGACATTGTGGCCATATACATTGTGAGCATTAAGTTTAATCAAGATTCGTTAAGAGCTGCGAATGCTAGAGTGTAAACAAACTAATTGTGGACGTACGATGGACGGCGGACATTCAATGATGAATCAGGTGAGCTAATAAAAAGACATAGCCAGAAGCTGGGCTCAAACCTACAACTCTCTATCAGTGAGAGGTTACAGTGATTTGAAGTTAGCTACCTTAACCACTCATACACGAAGGCTGGCTGTTATTTAACTGATACTGGTTGGCGACCTATGACCGGACACTTTGCGCACATATTTTACAATATCTTAAAAACTGTTTACATATGACACTAGATCTTTTACCTGCAGGAAGCTAGGTTCAAGTCCAATATGACGACATGTTTTTTATTTTACTTTCTAAATACAGAACACACATTTTGAGACCCCGACGTGGGGTCATTAAATTGTGTTAACTTTGCTTCAATCTGTATACCATGTTCCCCACACACTTAGTCGGCAGTCATAACACGTCCGTTTTATTATGTTATTGAATTTTTACTGTAAATCATTAATTTATGAAGTACTTTACTTATATATGTATTATTCTCTATGTACAAATTATCTTCTCTGCATACAAAGATGTATAAAAATTAGCACATACTGTACCATATATATCATCAAAATATGCGGTTACGGACTGTGGGTAAAAAATCAACGTTGATCATAATATGATGGTTAATTATTATATGGTATGTTTTAATGAAGTTTTCTTAGCAGTTATCTCATGTTGGAAATGTTCTTCTGCTTCATATGTTCTAATATTTGACCCTTGTGAATTTTCTCCGAGCCTCCCCGAAATACTTGCGCATGTGCAATGCACTGTATTAGATTTCCCCCGCAAACGCACATGTAAACAACCGGCAGATAATGTAAATACCGTAATTCTATCAAATGTTCTTGCATTTCATTGAAGTTGTTGATCTTAGTTGCGCTGGAGTGATCAACAACGAATGATCTAAGTAAAGTCAAATTAAAGCGTTTTAGCAGGTGTCCGGATTTGATGGTCGTCCGGAATTGTAGGTCGCCAACCAGTATATATTTATTAAATTAAATATTATTATAATTTATAACTTTAGTTTAAGTCTTTTCAGGTGATTTAACTTTTAAGCATATCTGGCGTTAAACGGTTAAGACTAAAGAGACACCTTAAGTTATTGATTTGGTAAATTGGTTCAGTAAACCATTTAATTCTTTTCATGTATTAAAAGGCTTCACAATCTCAGTATTCTCACTGCAGTTCTTTATTGGACTAATGGGTCCAATTAAGTGTCTCACCACCATGAACAGCCAAATTAATTAGACTTTAACTAGACTTAGCATATTACGAATTTCATTGTTCTTCCATTGCATCACAAAAAGTTTAACAAACTATAGTAAGTTGAAAAAATGGCTAGAGTCAAGAGTTGACCGATTCAGGTATGAGTTGACTAAGGTTACAAAGGTATGAAATGATTAAGGTGCGAGTTGACTACTAAGACTAAGCCTAGTCTAAGCACAGGAGATTGAAATTATGACTCAGAATAAAGCTAAGATATAGCCTCGGACTATTAAGCTATATTACATATACATATATGAGTGATTTGTTGTAGCAAGAGACAAATGGATAAAATTTCAATCTCCTGTGGACTAAGAACCGAAAACGAAACTACTGAGTAACATCGGCTATAATTCAACACCTATAAAAACAAATGACACTGTTATCACATATAACACTACAGAATGATAAATCTAGCGTTGATTGTTTACATTCGATGTAAATGATAAGTTTGAAAGGACTAATATAGGACTAAAAGTACTAAGCTTACATCACCGAATTCCATGGTAAATTCCATTTCCTAACCGGAAATAGTTTAAATCAAATTTTCACGAAAAGGGTATTTATAACGAAATGAAAACAAGTAGCGGAAAGATAAAGAAAACTTACCTTACATATCGAGAGCACAGTGTACAGTATATAATATCGCCAAGGACGTATAAGTCCTTGATATCACTATTATTTACTTGTTGTTGTTTTTTCTCCAGGAGTTAAGTGTAAGCAGAGACGTATAATTTTATTATACGTCTCTGGTGTAAGCAATACATGTACTCCAAATTATGAAATATAAGAGTCCCTGGTATTTATAAATTTAAACACGTTTTATAATTATCCTCCTGTAGCTTCGCTGTACATGTGTACACTTTGAACAAAGCGGTACCCGTTGAAGAGTTATTGAGAATTAGTGATGTTCCGATTAATCATTTAATCAACGAATCAATGACAAATGATTATTGACGTGACGATGCTCCCATTCAATCAACGGAATTTTGTACCGTGAGTCGTTGTTCTTGACTATATAGTACTGCAGACATTACACTTTGCTGAAAGGCTTTAAAAGTTGTAATTTAGATACCTAAATGATTGATTTGATAAGCTATAGTGACTGGTGTAATGCTGTTCAAACTGTATGTGTAAATGCAGCATAATTCTGGTTCAGCGTGTTTTTAATAGTAAAATAATTTTTTATGTTATTTTACTCAAACATCCAATAAAGTTAAGGCATTAAATTTTTCCATTTTTATTCATTTGGTGTAAGGGTAGTGAAGGTTATGCAGTCTTAACATTCTAGGTCATTTCTTATTTAATCAGTTTTGATTGATTAATCACTGACTTTTGCCTCTGATTAATCAACGAAATTTTCATCGACTGATTACAATCACTGTTGAGAATATAGTATTTTGGACAAAGTGAAACTTTTGGTATGTTTTTCTAGTATAGTAACTACACATACACACTATTGCATGCCTCTTGTTAACTGGAAAACACTTATACATGGTGATTAATCAAATTTATTAAAATATCCACCTGAACATTAATCAACGTACCAGTTGTGTTAAGTGAGTATCTTCCAGTGCTCTAAAATCCTACAAGGTGTACATACTTAATTATGACTGGCGCGTTGTAGCTGCTGAAAGACGACTGACATATATAACTTAATAGCATATAGTGCACATAAAAAATATATAATATTGCACCTGACTTGGGAATAGTAGTAAGCCATTTTCGCTATTACTAAAAAAACCGATGTGGATCTGCATGACTCGCCATTCCATGAAGCCATGATCGATGCTTTTAAAATGGTTCAAATCAGAAAATTGTCTAAAATTTTCAGACAGAGTGTTCCATAGCACATATGCAGCATACCGAAATGGTATTTTACCATATCTCGTTGACGTTATACAAGGAACCTGCGTACTGTACATTTGTAATGTTTTGACCGTTTTATTTTCTGTAGACTGGCTGTATCCACATGCTCAGTGGAGCTTTTTCGTTACTTGCCATCATTAGTTCATTCTTCTGTTATAATAACGCATGTATACTAAAAGTCCCATAAGCATATAAATGTATCGGTCGTAATAATTTCTGTTTGTCCTATAACAGAGGAATCCGGTGTGTTTTCCTCCCGTGCATACTTTATAGCAAGAAAAGATGTTTCCAAAACCATGGCCACTATCGTATTTTTTTCAATATCATTGAAAAAAAACTATTTATAGAACAGCTGTGTTTTCCCGCAGTCATGTTATGCTCACGTCACGCTCTCTATATATTCCCAGTTTACAAAAGCAAAAATCACAGCGAAATGAGCGTTTTTCAAAGAAAAAGGGCTCTTTTCGTCGGTAATTATTATCATGGGATAATATAAGCAATTGTTTGTTTTTTGCATATTTTTTATAACAAAAAGCTAATGGGACTTTAAATCATCAATATCATACCTTATTATACTAGAATTTTTCCTACTACCAGCGTGAATGACGAATCATTCATGATTATACCGCCAGTATACATGTTTGTATAGGAGTCTCTTTATGTATATATGTTCAAAATAGAAAATGTCATAGTCATGAACATTCATATTTTCCAACTGTTGGCGTCTTTAATATAAAGATTTAAATGTGTTTTATCATTAACCGGATGAGGAAAACAAAGAACCTGATGCAGGGCTCGAACCCGCAACCTTCTGCTTGCAAATCAGGTGCTACACCAACTGCAGGAGCTATCAGGCTGTTAATATTTCAGCCAATTTATAGATACAAATACAATATGCCATACTGCTACATTTCTTCTTCCCTTTTCTCAAAGTAATTACATTGTACTAATAAATGGGACGACTACAGGTTCTTTAGACTAACCGTGCCATTGATTCACCCTAACTCACACCTATGGCACCAAATGTAATACACGTAGGAGGAAAATCATGTATCCGATGCGGGGCTCGAACCCTCGACGTCCTGCTTGCATGTCAGATGCTCTGGTGCCAACTGAGTTAATCGGGCTGTTAATATTACAGCTAATTTATGAATACAATTGCATGTAATATATACCATACTGCTACATACATGTATCTATTTTCGGACAAGAGTGGCTAAAATTTTAATTGTTGCAGCAACTGGCCTGCTGCTACAATTCATGTTGATGATAATAACGATAATTATGGTGATAGCTATCATAGCATGATGATAACGGTTCTTATAGGCCCTATATGTAATAATAGTGATGATGATCATGAGTTACTGTTATATGTATGAAGATAATGATTATACGAACCTCATAACAGTATATCACTGTCAAATTAACACACCGACACCTGTGCAGTTCAATGTTTCTTCTTTACCTTTTCAAATATCTTTGGCAAGCAAAATATTCCGAAGGATTCAATACATGTCCAGGCTGATACTCGTTCAGGCTCAAAACTGTTTTATGTATAAAACTTCGTAAAACCGATGGACTCATCAGCTAAATGTTTCAGTGCAGACAAGTACAGCATTGACAAGGTAGGTAACTGCGTTAGAGAGTCGCATATGTTCGTACGATTTATTTCCCCTAGTTCGGGTATTCACTATTCGAATATATTCATGGAAAAGTACCATGTCGCATACATGTAAAACGTTTCGTTTATTGGTAATTAAGATCGCAATAGATCTACAGAAGAATACGTTTGATAATATCAATGAAGATGCTGATTTAAAAAAACAACAACATTGTTTTCGCTAACATTTCACAAATACATGGTTGGTAGGTACGCAGATTTAAAAAAAAACATTTGCTTACAAGTCGTTAACGTCGCACTAGCAGCTGGGGTCAAGCAAGACTCGTGGTATACACCTGGGTAGAATCAACGACCTAGCCTTGATTACCTGCCCCTTACACTTACGACGGGAACCAGACTATCAACGACCTAGCCTGGATTACCTGCCCCTTACACTTACGACGGGAACCAGACTATCAACGACCTTCCATAAGCTAGGTGGAGATCGAGCTTCCTCACGTGTGAAATTTGTCTTTGGCTGGTAGGGATTCTAACTCATATCGATGACGGTCTATATATAGTGATTACTGGTCAGAGAGCATATAACCACTGGAATTTGATTTACTTAAACTAACTGGAAATCACTTTCTAAACGACTTCATTAATCCTTAATTTCACATGATTAGTCATGAACAGTCAAACCTGTGTAAGCAACCTCCTCCGAATAAAGGCCGCCCTGTGAATAAAGGTCATGATTTGTCTTCCCTAAGAGTGGCCTTTGTTCACAGGTTTGGCTATGTATAGACAGAGTGAGCAGAAAAAATAACTACACCAGAAAACAGGAAATTGTTTTATTAGCCTTCAATATGTATTAAGATTTAACTTTACAAAAAAGCAAAGGCATTGTATTTGATATGATGGCCAGTAATTCTTCAGTTCTTACCAGACCTCGTTGATATTTTCTATGTTGGAGGACTGTTCAAGTATGGCCGTATTTCGTATTCACCGATTTATACTTTGTACATTGCATCAATCAAATGATAATTAGCTATAAGGAAATTTGTAGGATCGTTGTAGGATTTAGAAAGCATTGTATAGATTATGTTGTTTCCATCTGTTTGAAGACGCAAATAGAGGGGAATTAATGTAAACCACAACAGAAGTGGATTTGATTTGTTACTGGACTACATTTGTATTTCCATTCAATTTTGTTCTGTTTAGTTTACTGTTAAACCAGTATTGCTTTTAAAAGTATTCAAAGCTTATGACGAATCGGTCTTAAATAGTGAGCGGGGGGGGGGGGGAGTAATGAAATATCTTAGCAGAAATACTTAATACATTTTTGTAATAGCAATTTATCATCGTAAAAATCATACCTCTGGTATCTTTCAGCAGTTGGGTTTGCACTTTAAACGCTGACAGAAAATCCCCAGCTTTAAGCTTTATGTTTGTTTGTTGAGTTTTACGTCCCCTTTTCAACAGTCAGAGTCACACTGGGCGGACAGTTAATCTAACCTTCGTTCCTGAAAGAACCAGTACTAGACTCCCATATTCCGAATGCAACTGGCTACTTTCTCACGTGGTCAGTAGTTGGGCTCGAACTCACAACGCTCTATCAGTGAGAGGTTACAGTGATTTGAAGTCAGTGCCCTTAACCACTCGATCACGGAGGCGGGTGTATTAAGCTAATGCAATATATACACTTGTCGTATGGCGGCAAGACTTCTGGACAATTTACCAAATCTTATGACAAATCAAAGCTCTGAAAGTTCTGCTGTTGTTCGGAACTACAAAGGAGTCAAAAGTTGGATTTCTTGGTATTGGGTATTGGGCTGAGTTTGGAAACCGAACGATAGTACGCGCATGCGTGAATTTTGATGCATACCAAAGTACTACGCTTTTCTACACCCGCCATGCAATTGTTAAAGTTGTTCCCGTTCCATGTGCTTTCAGTACTTTGATTTATGTTTTCCCATCTGATCACCAGAAGTAGTCGTGGTTGACTCACAATTATCATCGCATCGTCTATGAATTCAATGGTGACTTCTATACGTTTACAATAGAAGCTTGGAACCAGACTAAATTTGCATAATTATACAGCACGTGATTATGACGTCATCCTTCCTTGAAATATGTGTTCTAACAGTAAATATTGTAGAAACCCGAGGTAGGAAAAAACTACGACTGTTTTGTATTGCTCGTTTACGATTTTGCTTAGCCCTCTGAATTTGACTTGAATGCTGTACATAATATTTGAATTCGTATTTATGCGATTGAATTGGAAAATTGGAACTTTGTTCATAGGAGAAAGGTTAATGGAAGCCCTTCGGTATGCAGGAAAATTAACACCGACCGACTGTTGAGAAATGGTCTTAACTTTGTGTTCGTACCGAACAATAAAAATGAATGATTCAGTTATATAGTTTACCTAGAAATGAACCATTTGGTATAACGGGCCACTTAGAATTCCCAAGCCCCAAGGTGTCGGAAGGTTTGAAGGAGACATCTCTCAAGCTGTTTCGTTGCCAAATAAAATGCTTCGTTGCAACAAAGTACACCAGTAAAAGTTCATTAAGCCTTCAATGTTGTTGTTTCAAGAAATGAATTGAAAAAATACAATGTAGTGACCACACAAACAAATGCTGTGCATCGTTAAATCATAAGTCATACACATGCAACATTAAAATGGTGATTTCATATGGTACAATTTTGGTCAATTTCCGTAAGTAGTCTCCCTTTCGAGATCGAGCTAATTAAGCTGATACCAACTATTCGATTGTTTCCCTTTAGGTCATCTGATAGAACACACGATACTGGTCAAAAATTACCGTGTCACCAATATAGCCCCAGGAAATCGATAGGCAATAAAACCGCGGGTGGTATTATACAAGCTTGTAATATACGTAATTATCTGTGTATGAACATCGATAGTATAACTTGTACAACAGAGAAAATGCTAGCGTAGTTGGCAAGTAAAAGATGTTAATGCAGTTATAGAAAAAATATTATTATTTTTTTATTGAATTTTTTAAAATCCGAATATCCATGATTATATTATTTTATTAATTTGGTTATTAATAGCGTTATACATCACGAGAACCAATTTTCTTATTCACTAATATTACAAGTATTCGAAAACGAAAGTTTGTATGCATGTAAAATTTAATATAATTTATTTGTTGCTTATTGTGTCTTAACCATAAAATGAGTAAAACATTGATGTATTAATATGTCATGTATGACTTTGAAATAGAAAGACAATTCGGATTTTGATCCATTAATCATTAACACCGAGAGCTAGCATTAATTTACACTGGCTGTGTGTAATAAGAATATTTAAACATAATCTAAATAGTCTAGAACAAAGATCGAGGACTTATATATGTATATATAGTTGTAATTGTTTCTTGAACAATTTCATCAAAGTCAAAATCCTTCTCACTTTACGCGTACGTGAAAATATGAGGAACATAAATAATGTACAAACAATGGTACAAAACTAGCTCTTAACAAAATCAAAATACTGACTATTTACATGATGCTCAATATAAAAAATATCTAAATAAAAAATTATCGCTTTTTAATGGAGTATTTCGCACCTTTTCTCGAAACAACGATCAAAAGACCTGCTCAATTCTAATTGCATTAATTAAAACTGTTAATCGACAGATAAACGAAATTATGTATAAACTATAGTATTATTATTTTCATGTGTATGTCAGTTCGTACTAAAATAAAGCGCAGAAACAATCATGATGAATAGTAAAGATTTTAGTACATTTATTAAAATTAAATATTAGAACTGTACGTATCATAAACACTCGTTTAATCATTTGAAAAATAGAATGCTTTAAGTTTTTACCAAAAAATAGAACTTTTCTGTTTAGAATGATTCACTCTTGAGATATTTACTACCGCAGTAAAATTTGTATTAACATACTCAAAACTTTCCTTACAGTAACGCCATAATTGTCTACTGGAATCATCAATTTGCAATATCTTATCTTATTACAATAGAATTATGGAACTGAAATTGTATTTTAGACTTAAGTATAACAAGGACTTATATATAAGTCCTTGAGTATAACAACTCATCGTCACTACAACATACACATAACTATGAGTACATGAAATAAAATTTAATGCAATTATTTAATAAATAACAATTCAGTACATACATGTACAATGGAAAGAAATATTAGATCGTATCAAGGGCATATATATATACATACATATGTATATAAGTCCTTGATCGATATAGCAAATAAATACGGTATTATCAGAATTTTTATTGATATATTGTTTCATGCATCTTTTCAAATTCACAAGAACTTGAATTTACGTCTACAGGGGATCGATTTTCTACCATAAAGCTGTTTAAGGATATATCTACATTCCAATGTGTATAAACCACCCGCTGTGCTAAATTTGTACACGCATCGGTAAACATCGGCCAAACGGAAGTTACCGAAGATCGAGCTCAAACGAAAGCAATATTTGTCAAAACATGGTGTTACAAATCGTTAAAAATACTGTACAAGATGTATATTTATTTTATTTTGGTTTAGATCATTTTACGGGAAAAGAATTTCTCTAAAATGTCATATGTGGTAATTTATTGGCAACTTTTGAATTGTTTGTCAATTTTTAGTCTGAAATTTGGCAAAAAATCATTTTCTTCAAATTTACATAGAACATAGAGTAAATTTTGAACCGTTTTACCTATTTCATACAAGTGCAAAAATACTGCCCAAGATAGATAGTTATTTTAAATTAAATTATACCATTTGAAAGATAATGATTTTATCTACAATGTCATATGTGGTAATTTATTGGCATTTACCGAATAAAGATTTTATAGCAAGTTTTAAATTATTTCCCTATATAATCTATATAGAGTTAAACTGGGCAATTGTTATTTGATTGTGGTTTATCGAGTCATTTCAAGGGAGATAACAACATCGATTAAGACGATTATTGGTTCAGTATTGTTCCATATGAATGCTTCAATGACGAAGTTGCTGATACGTTCCTTTTATCCAGCGATCATAGTTCGTTCTAAATCATAGAAGATATGTCAACTCATGAAAAACGTCATTAATTTTGATCGGTTAAAAGTTATTTAAAATTATGAAAAAAATAAAAAATAAAATAAAAGCTCGCGTCTAAATCTAGAACACGGCTCTTCGTTTTTTTTGTAGACAATGAATAAAGAATATAATGATTTTTTGCATTTCCAGATGTCCTTTAAACTTTTAGAAAATTTAGTCGACACCAGCTCCTTGCTTAAACTACTAAGAACTTAAATAATAATTTGAAGAAGAAAAAAACGCTATCCATCGAGTAAAGCATTACAATGATACGTATATATTTTCTCACAACGAAGTAAGTTTCCGTTTCACATAGGTGATTTGAAGTTATAATGTTAAATACGGCAGTTGATTCACTTAAAACCTGCTTTTCCTGGGCTGTATTTACCCTTCAGCTTCCACAAGGAACTGGCTACTTCTCCACTTGTAGAGGAAAATTAATTTTTACTTCAAATTTTCTTGAAGGGGTATGACATGCCGTGACTGGGAATCAAACCCAGATCTCCGTGTTACAAATCCAGCACACTAACCACTGGACCTCGGCCCTTGGGGACAGATATACAGACAGACAATATGTCTGTACATGAAGAACAATAGTATAGCATGAGTTGACTTACCATCTGTAGATTGGTTTGAAGCCATGATTTATTGCAGAACAGTATAAATTCAAACTGCTAATCTGATAGAAATAATAAAACGTAAAGTTTAGTCAATGAATTTATATAACTAGATGGCCAAGGGCGTCATGTCGAGCCCGCTATTAAGAAAGCTTGTGACCTTGACCTTTGAATTACAAATGTGGCTGATGTTCATGACACATTATTTTATTGAAGATAACTTTTATATCAATCTATTTCAGCGTCGCCTCATTGTATTAAGCCAAGTCATTTTCAAATATGTCAATGCATGAGGGAGATACGGCTCCAGGTTTTTTTCCTTCTAGAGGCTGAGATTCAGTGACTTCCCAATTGCAATAAGGCTGTTTTTCCCCAATTTTAGGTAAAAAATTCCCAAAAATACAATGCTATTCAAACTAAGTAATCTAACTTTCTCAAAATTTGGACAAATATCGTGCTTCAATTTCTAACAAGAGGGCCAAGATGGCCCTATATCGCTCACATGACAATCACTGTTCACTCATTAAAACATTGTTTTGAACCGGTGACCTAGTTTTTGACCCCAGACGACCTATTTTCGAATTTGTCTTACATATCATTAAGACAAACAGCCTGACTAGGTTTGGTGAAGATACGATCAAAATTTGACATCTACAGTGTTAATAAGGTTTTCCTAAGATTTGACCTTGTGACCTGGTTTTTGACCCTAGGTGACCCATATTTGAACTTGTCCTTAATATCATTAAGACAAACAATCTGACAAGGTTTGGCCAAGATCCAATCAAAACTGTGACATTTAGAGCTTTTACAAGATTTTTACATAAGATTTGACCTTGTGACCCAGTTTTTGAACCCGGCTGACCCATGTTCATCCTTGACCAACATATCATTTAGGCAAACATTTTGACAAGGTTTGGTTAAGATCCAATTAAAACTGTGACATCTACAGTGTTAACAAAGTTTTCCTAAGATTTGACCTGGTGACCTAGTTGTTGACCCCAGATGACCCATATTTATACTTGACCGTTATATCATTAAAACAAACGATTTGACAAAGTTTGGTGAAGATCCAATAAGAACTGTGAAATCTACAGTGTTAACATGGTTTTTCATAAGATTTGACCAAGCGACCTAGTTTTTGACCCAAGATGACCCATGTTCGAACTCGTCCAAGATAATATGAAGACAAACATTCTGACAAGGTTTCATGATCATCCAATCAAAACAGTGACTTCTAGAGTGTTCACAAGGTTTTCCAGCAATTTGCCCTAGTGACCTAATTTTACTACAGAAATTACCCATTTTCAAACTTGACCTACATATTATTAAAATAAACATTCTGACAAAGTTTCATGAAGATAAATTCAAAACAGTGATTTCTAAAGTGTTCACAAGGTTTTCCCTTATTTCGCCCTGGTGACCTAGTTTTTGACCCCAAATGGCCCAATATCGAACTCGTCCGAGATTTTGTTGATATTAACGTTCTGACCCAGTTTTGCTAAAATTGAGCCAAAAATGTGGCCCCTAGTGTGGTCACAACAAAAAGTTTGACGACGCACGACGCACAACGCACGACGCACTTTGTGACATGTGAGCTAAAAATGAAAGGCTAAGGCCCCTTCCCAATTTGTGGAAAAAAGGTCCAGAGCTCAAGATGGTTATTATTTCTGACAAGTAATTTCAAAATCCATCAAGAAATGACAAAGTTATGAAGTGAACACAAAAAACGACCCCATCTCTGACCTTTCTCATCCAAGTGTGACCTTGGCCTTGGAGCAATTGGCCTTAGTCTTAAGTGTGACACACTGTCTCATGGTGTCTAATAATAAAGTTAATTTCAAATATGTCAATGCATAAGGGAGACAAGGTCTATGCTACTCCTTTTCAACGTTTGACCTCCAAATGTGACCTTGACCTTTGAGCTACAGGCATAGGTCTTGCGCATTACACACCGTCTCGTGGTGTTTAATAATTATGCCAAGTTATTTAAGTATAAAAGAAAATGGTAACTTTGCGTATTTACAAGTCAATTTCAATGAAAGATGCATTTCAGCTTTAATGGACGCAGGAAGCTCTATTAAGGTTTTCGATCTCTAATGTGAAACCTTCATTTTGAAGAGTACTCAATTTCATGAATTTTACTGATATGCTGACATAATCCTGAGGGTCATGGGTTCAAACCAAACTGGGCCCATACTTTTTTCTTCTTTTTATAGTTTTTAGACATTGTTTTGTATTTAAACACGAGTTTATACAGTATGATTGAATGGAAGAAAATATTTATTCCAAAATATTGTGGCTCAGTTTATTGGAATTTATACATGGTTAAGTAACGAAAATCAATTCACTATGAATTTCTGACATACATTTTTTCAAAATCGGACGGTGAAACTTTTTAAAATTTGGTGTAGACATTATACACATATAGTAGTTAATTTTGAGAAAATTTCAGCCGTTTTTCCTTAAGGTTGAAGTTTTTCTTTAAGGTTCAAGAGATTTACCTTAAATTTAAAATAAATCTTAAGTGGTATTCACAAAACATTTTTTCTTAAGATTTTCCTTAAAACTCGCGATTTTTTCCTTAAATTTTAAGGAAGGTCATGGCTTCCTCAAATCTGTTAAGGAACATCCTTAAGTATCCAACCCTTCATTAGTTTGTTTAGAAATGGCATAGAATGTCAAATTCAGGCGGTATATATTCACATTTGGTTTCTTCATAGTTCGAACATAATTATTGCGTTTGTCAAAAATTTATATCATCAATGTTATGATTGTTATCCTTTTAAAGTGAACTTTACTGCTTGATGAGTATACACATCTACAGATAGAAGCTGCATACAGCAAAGCATTCGTGCAGTGCTTTTACGTCATTGAATATCATGGAAAATAACAGTACCTATATTGGTTCAAATATATATACAAATGTAACGGCTAAATTCAATTGATAATTAAGGCGTTAAGCCTATATATGATATTTAATTACACACATGTGTATACAACGTAATATAGTTAAGACACAATTTAATACTAAAGCTGTGAAGATAATTCAAATACAAATGTAACAAAATATTGCATGATGCGTTACAATGAAATTAACCCGACATGCATTGAACAAAATATTTTAACTGTCTTAGTAATAAGAAATTATCCTAACAAAGCTAATATAACGTGAAGACAATATTTAATGATTAAGAATTGCCCCACAAAAATATTTGCTACAATGGACGCATGAATGATAATCTAATTTGAAATACATAAATTCTCTAAAACATGCTCTCTAAATGTAAAGCTTTTGAATACAAAAATTGACAATGTTTTAACTAAAAGTATTTCTCATATTGCAATAAACTCGTTATAAGCTTCAAGATATTATCATTATGCCTATAATATACAATTCATATAGTATTAATGAAATGGATGTTTAAAAGATGAAATTTGAACTCAATATTCTATGTGTAAAGCCTTAGAGATAGAAAAGTCCATGTTTATTTAGTTTCAAGAGGAAAACTACATAAATACTGGTCAAAATATGAAGATTAGGTTAGAAAGTTTTACTAATATTTATCAATGAAATAATTGCTATGATGAAAATATGAAAACCACCAAACTGTACCCCGCCCCAATCAACAGTCACCAGGTTAACATGTAAAAGATAACTGATTGTGGAAGTACACTTGATGAGGTTATTTCATCTTATACTTAACAAAATTGCTAGTTAGCTAATAGTAACCTTTTTGTAAGTACAATGTACATTTGTTCTATAGTATTACGTATCTAAAATACGGAAACGCATTTTGTATGTCATATACGTTGGTACGTTAATACTAAAATCATCGCTTATGTATATTTGATTAAATGTTTATTTTCCTGCATGAATCTCATCCAAAAGTATGTATAAATGATAACTTAGACATCTTGTTAAGTGTATTAATTCTAAACATACAAATAAACACAGTCCAATGTCATTTATATTCCCGCTAGAAACGTGCTGATATTTTTCCTACGCATTTATGCATTGTAAAGTACTTTGTTTTATTGAAACTCAAATATAACATTTATGACATGAGCGTTTCTCTTTTTGACCTATTGACAGAGGCTCGATCGTTTCTAGTGGATTCAGCTTAATCAGGAATGTAGCATACGATATGCCTTGTAGGCCGCGGCCTACACACTCTGTTTACAGGACAGTGTAAAATACTTGGTAAAACATTTCTGAGGGGCATGTACCAATTAAAGTTCTCCTAGAATTTGGCCTACACATTATATTAATATGCCAAGCTCCGCTCCTGTTAATATAGTAAAATTCTAAATGTTTATGAATTTATGCTTTGTATAAACATTATTTGTCATGCTCAAATCATTTATATATTGTCTAATCATGACTTTCACGAGAAGCAATGAGTCATTGAATGAAAATGAGGGATTCATATTTACAACGATTTGTTGACGAAAACGAACGTATTTCGATTTCCGGTCTGTTTTTAGATTTTCTTAAGGTTAAGAATATCATTAGATAAGGAAATCCTTAACTTATGCTGAGGAAAATTTTAAGGATACAAAATTCCTTATCCTTGGTTAAGGTGAATATGTAAAGGATAAGGAATTTCTTAAGGTAAATCTTAAGATTCTTCGTGAATACCACCCCTGCTTTAGTTTTTATTTTAATGATATTTACCAATTTGTTACTTTTTGGTAAAAGGCATAAATCTTGACTAAATCTAAAAGGGGCTGGGTTACATTTTTCATAGTAGTTCCAAACATCATATCAACAATTTGGATTGACTAAACATTGGTTAACGTTACACTTATACACATTCTTGCATCTATTGTATCATCTGTTAGAGAGAAAGGCAAATTTTCATAAAGGTGACTTCATTTGATTTTGAGGTACCATTTTACGTTAGGGGTATAGGAACAAAAATGGTTGTTACATAAGCACTCTTACCAGACGGTAAATGTTTTTATAAATTCACCTATAAATGTCTTAATACACGGCTCCAGATAAGGGACGTATTTGCATAGATACGCATAAGTTTTCCTGAAATACGCATAAAAACTATTTCTAGAGCTGATACTCGCAAAAAGTTTGAGATGTAAGGCTAAAGAATGCAAGGGGTAAAATACCCCTTGCCCAAATATTTATCTGGAGCCCTGAATTAATGGATAGATCATGAGAATACATGTATTACACTTGCCAACAACCTATCTGTGACCATAGACGGCATTTCAACTATTTCTTGTAATATAAGAGGAAAACATTTGGAATTTCATGTGTATATGTTTTACAGGACACCATCCAATAATCTTGGGAACAAGACATTAAATTACACTTTAGTGGTAGGCAAGAGTTTGTAAATTCAAAGATTTATGCCCAGAAACACATGTTCATCCTTGCCAATTCTGAATGTGTGAACAACACATACATAACAGTATATATCAACATCGATACTTCTGATTTTTAACACAACAGTACATCACCGCATGCATTGAACACAATCAGGGTCACTCAAATCAAAAAGACCCTGACACAATAGAGTAGGGCGTATAGTTAACCCGGTGTTGCATGAGTTTCAGACGTGATCATGTAATTCTAAATAATCTTGTATAAAAAGAACTCTTCAACTATCATCTTTTAAAAGCACACAACCAGTATTTTACGTTCGTATCTAGCAACTCAAATTATTATTCATAAGGCGCAGTTCAAATATTCGAAATCCCCAGGTTACCCGACACGAACTTGGTGTTTACGTCGCCATTTTATGTCAAGTTTAAATCAATTTGATTAGGTGAGAATTTGCCCTGTAATATCAAGATAATATTAAAAAGGCACAAAACACATACATGTACATTGATAGTAGATTGTTGTAAATGCACGCATACGTCTGTAGAGATATTACAGAACCATCAAACGAAAACCTAAAGTAAAACTACTTTTACGGAAATAGGATATGCAAAACAGCCACTTTAAGGCGCGATATTGTGAACAAACTTGGTAAAGGTCCACTAGAAAATACTACAAACAAATAATCTAAGCTCTAGGCCTTGTGGATTTGGACAAGAAGATATTTAGAATTTTCCTATATAAGCCAATATAAATCAAGTGACCCCCGGGGCGGGGACAATTTTTACCCCAGGGCCATAATTTGAACAAACTCGGTAGAGGTCTACCAGACAATGCTACGTACAAAATATCTATTTGCTCTAGGCCTTGCAGTTACGGACAACAAGATTTCTTAAATTTTAATATAAAATTATGAGCCCTTATGAAACAGAGTCAACCCTGGGGCTTGGCCAATTTTGAGCCCTGGGCAATAATTTGAAATAAGTCACCGATAGCAAAGCAAATTCCAAAAACTAGGTAGAGGTCCATTAGACAATGCTACACACCAAACATCTAAGCTCTATGCATTGTAGTTTCTGATAAGATTCTTTAAATTTTCCTATATACAGTACGGTTCGGGTGATTTGTCCGATTTTCGCGAATCGCGGCGGAATTAAAATCGCGGTAAGCCACAGGTAGATCGCTTCAACGCGGCGATTTGAATTTTGGCCGTCGCGTTCAGAGCGACGACGATCGACGGTGACCGTCACCACTGAAGGGCAATAATTCGCGGTGGATTGCGGCGACGATCGCTCAACGCGGTGATACGCGATGTCGTCTCTTTAGTTTACTCAAAACTTACGAATTTCTTGTAAATATCACTGTTATTCACACATTATTTAATCGCGCTTTGTGAACAAATTGTTACCTGATATGTGTGAAAAATTAGCGTTGACATAAATTATAATCAACGAGTGTTGAGAACTTATTAGTAGTTAATGAGCTTTAATTAATCTGTCAGCTTTCGTATATTATTGCGCGAAATAATATTACATGTTAACAGTGGACTGGTTTTATTGATTACGGCACCGAGCTACATTCGTAAAATGAGAGACTGCGACTCGGTCTAATTCTCGCCCTGGTACTCGATATGTAAAACACTATAATATACATATGAATCTCGCCCTGTACGTAACGCTGCATATGTAAAACATAGCTACACAGTTTACATATTCGCTTAGCAATTTGCCGGTATTCTACAAATTTACTTCAAGAATGGGATTTCCTACTTGACAAAATTTAATCAGATGTCTGGATTATAGTCGGTCTTGGCCGACGGTTTTAGTAAGTGTTAAATCCTGAATTATCTTACCATGTGACTGTTTTCGGAAAATGAACGGTCAACAGAAAGCGAAAGTAGAAGAAAGATTCACAATAAATATCATTTTATTTATTTGAGAGTCGGCTTTAGACGTTTGCGAATCACCGCGATCCATCGCTATCAAAGATTACCGACTGATAAATAAGTCATAAAACGCGGTGATTAGCGACATTGCGGTGATTCGCGTTTTTTTCAAGATCGATGCCGCGATGAAAATCGCCGCTACGGGTGATAAATTGACGATTACGAACGCGGGGGAAACGCGAAAATCGGACAAATCACCCGAACCGTACTGTAAGTCAAGTTACCCCTGGGGCAGAGCCCATCTTGACCCCAGGGCCATAGTTGACCAGGAACCGAAAACGAAACTAGAAACTAATAACTTAAATAAGTAGCGGCTACAAACAATTAAATGGAATGGTTACCATATATATTAACACTACAGAATTATAAATCTTGCGTTGATGTTCACATTCGATGTACACAATCCGAAAAAAAGTAAAAAAAGTCGGAACAAGCTTACCAATTGGCGTATTCGACTGGGGAATTCTAGTTAAGTAATGCTAAGCTCCGCCTACATGCGCAGAGGAATGGTGTAACCAGTCGAACTACATGACTACTTAACGAACATATGTAAACTTCCGGTACAAGTAGGAAACGGTATCTAATGACGCACCACAATAACGACCCGGCACACTATAAATACCCACTAGCCACAAAGTAAAAACGACTCACAAAGTAATAACGACTCGCCACAGAACCTGAGCATATTTTGTACTTATTTTTATAGATGTTTTACAATATTTACTGAAATGGGAGTTCTGAATATTTAATTTTGTTCATTAATGAGTATTCGTCCAAATTTGAACATGATATTCTAAATCCGCAATTTGCACTAAATGGATTCGGCATTATAGTTTGAGTTAAGACATCCAAGTGGTTAGTTATGACTAAGTGTTGCTATTTAATTGAAGATATTATTAATTGTAAAATAGGAGGAAGTGATATTCATTTTCAGTTGCATTTAATTATTATATACCATGAGCCATTTTCACGAAATTTAGAACACTAGTTATATAAGACATCGTTTGATATGAAATTAATATTGAAATAAGTCTCAAAATCACACATTTTATTACTTTTTTTATAATCATTCGCTGGCAATATTGTTATCACAATGTTTAAAGGTTTATAAAGATATCAAGATGAAACATAATTATACAGTGTTCACTAAAGTATATTCTAATAGTATCACGAATAAGTTATTAAATGAAACAATGAATGTATATACATATATATATGTCTACTTAAAGTTTTCAGGAAGGAATTAGATTATTCTTTGAGTATGTACGAGGTAAATAGATCATGACCTTGGATATTAAAATATTAACAGTTAGCTGATACGTTCACAACTATATATATATATATATATTTTTATTTGAAATGCTTAGATCATAGAGAACGACTTCGTACTTTGCAGAATCGCGGGAAAATAATTAACAATGTGCATGTACGTGTAAGCAGGGATAATTTTCTCAAGATAAATCATCAGTTTGTTTTGTTTTGAGATAAGCCTATGTTCTTGAGGGCTTTTAGAAGTATTTTTGGAGTAGAATTTCCGATTATTGTGTGAATTCGATTCCCGTCATTGGTGGACTATGACCTGAAGCTTTTATTAATTATGTTGGCAGTTCTAACTGTTATCGCTACTTCAATATATCTAAAATATCATTTGTAGGTTAGTCTATCAAGGGAATATATTATTTCGCCTGACAGTCTTTTCGGATACTAAAATGTTGAAAGGTGAGCATGGGTCCCGACTCTTCTCAATTAATGTTATATTTATGGCCAGGATTTAAATATGTTGTTTTACAAGATGCTACTTCTCCAGTGTAAACGTCGAGCGTAAAAGATTTTAATTTGATCTTATCGGCACTTATAGTTCCTGAGAATTGTATGCATATTTTGGGCGAGGATAGGTCCTGTGACTCTACTGCATGACAAGCGGACACATAAACCACGTCACCACAGATATCTATGTCTCTGACAGCACGAAGCTATTCACTTGTCAAGAAACTTTCTTTGTTATTATGACACCATAACTAACGGCCGGAAACCAACTATAATTTGTAAATGTTCCTATGTATAAGTGTATGACTGTTATAATTGTGTTCCGTTCTGTTATAAAATGTGTGTATATTACTGTATCAGATTGAATACAATTTGACACTTGTTTTTATTCTAATTTCTTAATTAGTATTGATCGGTGGGGTACATTTATATTACTACTATACTGTACACACTCAAAATACGCATATGAGGGTCATTCAATATATAATGCGAACTACCACATAATTTCTAAATAAAAGCAAGAATTGTTCTAACATTGTCAGAATCATTCAAAGTAACAACCCTTCCGTTCAATGACCGACTTCGATCTTTTCGGAAGACCTTCTATTTCCGTCGCTTTGCAACTACGCTCAAAACACCCAAACCTGTGCGGCCACGATAGTTTCAATTTCATTTAGGTCGGCACATCGAATACCTCGTATATTTTATTTCAGTCCAGGGAATAGGTCGCAATCACAGGGGCAAATGTCAGGGGAGTATGGTGGATGATAAAGCGTTTCTCACTTGTAATCCGCATTCAATGACGTCTCGCTCTGTGAGGTGTGAGGGGTGGCGTTGTCATACCCCGAGGCACCAACCGCGCGGAAATATTGCGCATTTTTAACTTGTTCCTAAAAATTGTATGAACTAATCCAACATTAATGTCGACTTCCTGTGTGTTCAGTAACTCTCTCGCTTTTTGTACTTGTATGCGTCCATGGCACTAGTTTTCCGCCTAGCACACTGGTCATCTTCTACCAGTATTCTGTCGTTCATAAATTCATTTACCCATCTCGCTACTTGAGTATATAAAAGGCAACATTCGCCACAATTAAGCTCTTTGTAAGGCAACAAACATTTCCATTGCATTTTTGTTACGACGTCACTCGATTTTAATGTAATTACGTTGGTCATGAGACCTTTGTTCTGCTTTGATTTGTCGTTGGTTCTAGGGGAATTTCTAAAACAAAAAGATGTCCTTTTCCTCAATTTATTTTCTTAAGTATATTTAATATATTTCTTACCAGAGTCATACAATCTATATCTATAAATAATTAACATAAACAGATCTAAAGTGAAATTCCAATATAAGTTTGATTACATATAATAATCATACAAACAAGTTAAATTAAAGTATCTAATTTTTTCAACAATAAATATGTTTCAATAAGTCATTTCAACTTAGATTTAGTTCTACAAATGATGATGATTTTACAATGTACATTCTGTATTCAATCACATTTACCATTATCTTATATTCTAGCATGTAAAAATGATTAAAATTGAAATGCTCACCGAATAATAACAATAAAAAGATTCCGGAAATAAATTCTACGGACAGAAACCTCCATGTTTATTTTACTTTAAATTAACCCAACTAATCACAATTAAACGAAACGACTAGTTGAACGAAAAGATTGCTGCAAGTACATACTTACAATAAATTTACTTAGATTAAAACTTATCCAAATAATACAACAGTAGAAAAACAATTTGAATTTTAACAACATACACATACAATTTGAATTCTAGCAACATACATATACAATCATAAGAAATTGAGTTCTAACAAAAAATACGAAAATGTCTAACTTACCTAAAACAAAAAGATGTCCTTTTCCTCAATTTATTTTCTTAAGTATATTTAATATATTTCTTACCAGAGTCATACAATCTATGACCCTTAAGAGGAAAGGACTTTACGAAAACAACTTCTACAACAATAATTGACCAATCAATTTCTTTATAATTCACGTGACAGTTAATTTTAACCAATCAAATATAATTTCTTGTTATAAAATTTGAAATCAGCCGATGAAACAATGTTTATTTCTTACTTAAAGTATTAACTGAAACCCTTTAAGTTCGTGTCAGATCCGCTTAAGGTGACTGATAATATTAAAAGTTCTTTTATACATTAACTATCGAAAGGTCTGAAAAATAGATAACTAATAAAGTTAAAGCGATTAAATGAGATAGGTAAATTTAGATCTTCCTATCTGTATTAATTCTTATGTTACAATTGACCAAAAGTTGCTAGGATACAAGTTGTTTAATTAGATCTTACTACATACATTTTCTTTAACCCAATTTCTTCTAAAAATTATTACAAACAACATCAAACACAATTTAATTAATAAAACAAAAAATCAAAAATTTTAATGCATAATACCACCTCCTCCCCTAAATTTTCTTTATTCCTATAAAGAAGAAAGGAGATGACACATATATATTTTTTTCTTCTAAGTACAATACCATTGTTATGCTTAAATTGCATATAAGTATTTTATAGAATCCTTTTTTTTTATAATATCATTCATGTATCCACTAAAATAATAAAACAAAAAAAGAACATATTTACAACAAATCACATAAAATATATAATGTCAATTCAATACACAAAAACTTAAACATATTACAACAATTCACATTTAATATATACTGTTTAGATACAATTCACTTGATAATGTCACCAAAATTAATATTACAATGATCATTTAATAGATCATATGTCTATTTTCTGTTTTGTTTTTTTCTCAATCAGGTGGTGCTATACCTATGTAACTATCGTAAAGCATGAACAACCTTTAATGCCGAATAAAGAATTATGCATATGTATAAAATTGTAGACGTTATAACTCTTATTTTTCCCGAAACAGAACAATTAACTTTTAAACTAGTTTCTATATTATGTAATCTATGGTTTAAGCTACATTAAACGTCAATCAAACATGGAAATCTCACGTATACTGCATGTGTATTTTTACCACAATACCCATTTTAATAATACAGTTCCAGTAAATTAACAATGAGCACTCATATATATATATACATAATATATGCAGTATTTGTATGTGTTAGTAGGTGTTAGTAGTGTAAGTACTGTAGGTGTTAATAGGTGCATCGTCAAATCATTGTAGAGCAATATTTATTTATGATGTTAACTTATATTTTATTTGTTCAGATTTATAATATAACTTCTCAATTCACTTAAGTTTGTTTTTCACTATTTCGCATGATAAAATAATCACACAAATGTGAAAACTCTAAGACAATCCTGATATTTTTTATTCTTTGGCAATATTTTTCCGTGTAATACTAAACTACTTTTAGTACATTCTTACAAGAACTTGTCCTAAACATAATCTAGATATATACTTCAACATAGTATTTATTTGATACGCTATGACATCTAGACCTATATGTATTCAAATATACTTCAGGTTTCAAAACACCTTATCTGTGTTGCGCTACGCCTCAATTTTCCGTTTCTTCATTTTTTTTATAACTCTCAGTTATACACTATCATCTATATGTATCATTGTACTATACACTAATATGTGCAACTCCTGTATTGCTAGTATTTTTTATGAGTTACCGTCTCTACGACCTTAATAACTTACAATATACTAGTAAAATCTACACCTAAGCTAAGTCTATGCAGCTCTATCGACAAACAACAAGATACCACTGTGGAACTAAGAACAACAAAGATTAAACAACATCATATTTATGATCTCAAACAACTAAACATGCTATAAAAATGATCGTCATTACCGGACATCATTGATCACATGAAATAGTACCGAAATAAAGACAGAAGAAAGACCTTTCACACTCGCTTTCTCACAGAATCCACACACAGTCACTCCTTTCACACAGGTTGCCTATTTCAAATGATGCAGAACAACTTTCACTTACACAACATTACTCAGCTGCCAGAAATTACAAAAATGAATGCTGTATCTCCGTATTTTTCATAAAATCATGATTAATTCTATAGACCACTTTAAATTGAATCACATGATAAGTCCCATGTATTCTATGATACATATTAAGGACGGATTCATAATTATTAAGTACCTATGAGCTCTTAACAAAGACATAACTGTGTATTTTACATTTTCTATCATAAATTGTTCAACATGAACAAACTACACCAAATGATCCCAAATATATTCTCTACCTGATAGAACTAATGTCAATTACGCTATCCACTACGTTTAATACATTGTTCTAAACATAAATTCTTCAACGAATCTTCTACTAGTACTACAACTCACATAACTACCAATAATATACGTTTATTACTGAGGTGTTTCCACTGGAAATGCTACACCCAAATATTGTTTCACATAGAGCGAAATAATACGACTACAAATCTATTATCTACCTGTCTTTAACCATATACTGCTGCTATTCATGCCATTTTTAATGTCTATTACGTGTACTATATTCTTTAATGACTGAATCTGAACTAACAATTTTTCCACATAACTTCTATAATTTTACAATAAGCCCTTAAATGATCCAAATAATTTCTATAGCCCAAAATAAAACAGTATAAGATTTGCTCTACAACAATTAAGTCCGCACCTACCTATTAGTGTTGTGTCATATTTTACATAATTAGTCTATTAATTCGTCTTCTTGCTCCATACTGTTTGCTACGGATCGTCTCCCCAGGTCGATGTAAAAGTGGATTAGTAGTAGTACATTTCTTCCATCTTTCCCATTCTTGTTCAACATGTCCCTCATCACCTGTTCCCATGGTTAGCTGCATGTTTCGTCAGTGTTACAGATTTTCAACTGGTTGTCGGTTGATGATCAGTGAGACTCGATCCCTCCTCGACTACGTTTCTACTCGCTTGCTAAATTAAGAGGTTGCGAATCATCCTCTACCCCACCAAGTGTTCTGCTTTGATTTGTTGGTGATTTCTACTGGGGAATTTCTAAAACAAAAAGATGTCCTTTTCCTCAATTTATTTTCTTAAGTATATTTAATATATTTCTTACCAGAGTCATACAATCTATATCTATAAATAATTAACATAAACAGATCTAAAGTGAAATTCCAATATAAGTTTGATTACATATAATAATCATACAAACAAGTTAAATTAAAGTATCTAATTTTTTCAACAATAAATATGTTTCAATAAGTCATTTCAACTTAGATTTAGTTCTACAAATGATGATGATTTTACAATGTACATTCTGTATTCAATCACATTTACCATTATCTTATATTCTAGCATGTAAAAATGATTAAAATTGAAATGCTCACCGAATAATAACAATAAAAAGATTCCGGAAATAAATTCTACGGACAGAAACCTCCATGTTTATTTTACTTTAAATTAACCCAACTAATCACTATAAACGAAACGACTAGTTGAACGAAAAGATTGCTGCAAGTACATACTTACAATAAATTTACTTAGATTAAAACTTATCCAAATAATACAACAGTAGAAAAACAATTTGAATTTTAACAACATACACATACAATTTGAATTCTAGCAACATACATATACAATCATAAGAAATTGAGTTCTCACAAAAAATACGAAAATGTCTAACTTACCTAAAACAAAAAGATGTCCTTTTCCTCAATTTATTTTCTTAAGTATATTTAATATATTTCTTACCAGAGTCATACAATCTATGACCCTTAAGAGGAAAGGACTTTACGAAAACAACTTCTACAACAATAATTGACCAATCAATTTCTTTATAATTCACGTGACAGTTAATTTTAACCAATCAAATATAATTTCTTGTTATAAAATTTGAAATCAGCCGATGAAACAATGTTTATTTCTTACTTAAAGTATTAACTGAAACCCTTTAAGTTCTTGTCAGATCCGCTTAAGGTGACTGATAATATTAAAAGTTCTTTTATACATTAACTATCGAAAGGTCTGAAAAATAGATAACTAATAAAGTTAAAGCGATTAAATGAGATAGGTAAATTTAGATCTTCCTATCTGTATTAATTCTTATGTTACAATTGACCAAAAGTTGCTAGGATACAAGTTGTTTAATTAGATCTTACTACATACATTTTCTTTAACCCAATTTCTTCTAAAAATTATTACAAACAACATCAAACACAATTTAATTAATAAACAAAAATCAAAAATTTTAATGCATAATACCTTACCGCGTTCTTGTTGTTAAGAGTGACGCCAAGGAAAAGCGCGCGCTGATGACGTCATCGACGTTATCGTCCGAATTTTTCGTGGGAAGATATGATGGATATATTGACAAAGTTTAGTTGAGTATTCATTACTACTTTCTGAGATAATTGATATTTCGCATTATATATTGAATAACGCTCGTATATCGTCTGTAACGATTTATGAGAAAAATAATGAGTTGGGCTTAACACCGCAAGAAGAGTGGAACTTATACACACATCTAAAAGATGAATTCGGACAAAACACCAGAAAGTAATTATTACGAGTTTACAGTTTTTTTCATAGTTTATTACTAATTATTAGTATATACAATAGGCAAATATGCACTTGAGTACGTGCATAGTATAAAACAATACATAGATCTACATATAGTTATTTATCTAATAATTAATAATAGCATTATACACTGTACCTTCATGATATATAAAGTTAATAAAAGCCATGAACCCCCTATAATTATGATATATAGTGTGCCGAAGTATGGTCCGTAATGTCCGTGGTCCGAAGTGTCCATTTACCATTTTTAGCTACCACGTGACCTACTTAACGCAGCTTTTTTGGCTTGGAGCTACGGCTCCAAGCCTATGTATTGTTTTCGGTTACGTTTGTTCCCTAGATGCTGGTAGATGCAATGCGAAAGCTGGGTACAAGTGCACAAAAATGTTAAGAGTCCGGAGATTGGTTGAGAGCTATATGTTAACAGTCCGGTGATTGGTTTACGCTTACTGTGTGAATCGGTATCACATGACTTGAGTGTACCAACTTCACTGTGCTAGTCTATTATGAAATCAGGGTGTTTCACTAAAGATCGGTTTGTTCTATTAACATTAATTACACGTTAAGGTACACATTTTAAAACTGTCTATTTTTTCTGTTACTATGTACAATATATTTAAATCAATTATTTTAATCATTACTGAAAGACATATTAGCGGAGGATTGTTCAAGCCCCTTCTATAATGAAACCTGCGAAACGCTATTGCCGCCAATAATTTTGTCACGTGATCTTGATGTACACATTTGCGATTTCATTGAAAAATCGGGGTGTTTCACTATAAATCGGCATGTTCCATCAACCGTTAAGGCACGAAAAGATAAGATATATTAACGCAGTCTCAATTATTTTTACTTTATTAGCTCTTTGTTTAATTATCAACAGAATTGCTGAAGGTAATAAGCGGAGGATTAATTAATTAATGAAATACACCCCTACTATAATTTAACTTGCGAAACGCTTTCTCTGATGCAATTTAAAACTTGTGTACAGTACGATGAATTATAGGAAAATCTATAAATAGAAAAATATACCGATGTTTCAGACTACCTGTTGACTTTGAAAGAGGACAATTCCATAACTAAAATGGTCAACAAGACGAAATAAAATGAACCAATTTAGTTATGGTATCAGAACTAACTTTTATCAGCAACAACCAGCCAAGCCTTTCCTTTTTAAAAGGAAACTTTATTTTCGTTGAGAACTTAGTTAACACTTTCACGTCACAGTCCCAGTCGAATGAAATCAGTTATTTAACAAAACATCGTTAGTTAACTATCTCAACGAAATCGACCAGTCGAATACGGCAATGTGTACACATAAATCCTCCAAAAGTAGTCTAAACTGGTTCCCGTTCCATGATGCAGTGCACCAAAGGGCTTTGTACACACAAGTCAACGGGAACCAGTTTACGGGGAGTGTTAAACTGGTTCCCGTTGACTTGTGCGTACTGGTTCCCGTTGACTTGTCTGTACAAAGCCAACAGGTACGGCCTGAAATTTCCAGGACACTGATTGGTCAATTTCGATCGGAATCCGGGCAGAATTCTGCCCGGGGGATCTCGCGAGACTTTGCATTATCGATGCACATTTCGCGCGTAATTTAAATAATAGATAAAGATTAGGGAATTGGATAGAACTTTATTTTCTGACCTTGGTCTTTGGAACACTTAATTAAGTAGCATTTAAATATACACAACGTACTTAAATGTATTTTGAAATAGAATACCGACCCTTAGAAAAAATATATTTAAGAAATATTTTTAAAATCGAGTACTCGATCACGGTCGGTGTGGGAGAATTTTTTTCACTTATGCAGATTTTTATAATTTTTATTATTATTCGTTGAACTGTCAAATAACATTAATCACCGTACACAATTGCAACTTTTTGAGTGTTACAACCTAATTTTATATTCTTATAAAATTCATATAAATATGCGATGCTAATAAAAAATTTAAAAGTCGTGCCCAATCTGATTCTGGACTACGTGTTTTAAAATTAATTAATGCAAACAATTGACCAGTATTTATCATTGTCTCAATTTCAATACATGCATTGATAAAATCAAGATAAGTAGCCAATCAAGAAGTTGTTATGCAATATTACGTAACACGACCGTCTCACTTCCTGGACCCTTATAAGGGAGAAATATTTTATGGATCATTTCACCGAAGGGGGTCAATATATTCTTTAGCACTTACAAGTGCCTGATACCATGTTAAATTTACAATATACAGCATCGATCATGATATTAATTACTCATAATTTAATTCAGTTCTGTAAGTCAGATGTTAACGAAAAGGAATTAAGCAACAAAAGAATTACTTCAAACGTCACTTTACATATACTGATATACATTTTGTATATAAGATATATATTTTAATTGTAAATAAAGAAAAATTATGTTTTAAAGGAATTAATACATATTAGACCGAACTATGAATATATTTATACATATGATTTTTTAAAAAAGAAAACCATTTAACAACAATAAAAAAATAAATCAAGGCATTAAAATTTCAAGATATGTATCTTTGATATGTTATATGACTATAGTATAACGAATATTAACATAGTAACTTCTAGCATCTATATTTTTTTATTTTGAATAAAGGGTATCCACGAGGAATTCAAACATTAGCACTAACATCATCGCGTACATTTATCAGATGTACGGAAATCCCCGATGTTTCTCGAATGAACAGCAACCAATGAAATAGCTAAAATGGGTTGACCAATCAGAACGCTGGAAAATTTAGACCGTACCTGTTCCTTTGGTGCACTGCAACATGGAACGGGAACCAGTTCCATTTGGTGCACTGCAACATGGAACGGGAACCAGTTTACGGGGAGTGTAAGCACTGCATCATGGAACGGGAACCAGTTTACGGGGAGTGCGGGTAAGATAATCAAAGCGCTGAAAGAACTAAGGTATTCATTGCTGATTGAATGTTTTCTGTGCTCGCATTAAACTTTTCATGACTTTAAGAAATTGAGGATAATAAATAAAGTTAGTTCTGTGGTTCATCGATACTAAACAGATATGATATATATAAACAAGTACAATGTACATGCATGGTCATACCACTTGCTAAAGTTTGAAATATCTATATTTATGGAGAAAAAGAGCTAAAAGTAGACTTCAATAACATAATCTTATTAACGAATAGTACTATGAAACTGTATTATAAATGCAAATATTGTAATAATGTACATACAGGAAAGTAAGTTAGGTTCTTAAAATAAATGTCTGAAATGATAGATTAATTAAGTTATGTTACAGAACAGTTCAGAAAAATATGTATATTTTAGACGTTGAAATATGGATTTCATTTCAAAACGGCTTATATTAGGTTGTATTGATAGATATGATGAGTTTGTGTTGGGATTGACAAAAAACACACTTATTTTGTTTTTTTGGAGCTTCTAACCCGAAGTGTCTGTGATTTTGATATAACATGTCTGAGTGTAACACGGAGTTGTGTTAAAGGCGATTACGATATTTTTTTAGACTTTGTATAAACATTTTGACTCCGTCCGAACAATATTACCAAAATGCTATACGAAATATTGGAGGTATTAAAAAGTGTAATAAAATCGAAAGGTGTATTATTAACGAAATGAGAACAAATGGCAGAAATTTAAGAGAGAGTAACATATTACTCGCAAGTACAATAAATTAACTAACAGCCTCTATAAATAGCGTCATCAAGCTAACACTAGCCTCTATCCTAAGACGCATAATCAACGAAATCTGGATTTTTCTAGACGAATTATACTTATGAGTATTAGTTTATTATAGCTGTTTGCGAGTATATAGTGTAGTGTCTATTACTAGTTTGGCTAATCCTGGCCATTTGATTGGCTAGTTAATGGTGATGACTGAATCGATTAATAGTTGACAGGTAAGTAAATCAGGAAGGCATTACCTAGATAAGTTGTTGTGTGGCAATTTGAAGTTCAATGTGGTTGTATGATAGTGCTCAGATTTATGGTGAATTCGTTAACATTTAGGGTTGATTCTATTTGATTGATGTAGGGTATGATATTACCATGTGCTTGTGAACTATATACATGAATTTATTCATTTGTCAAATACTCATGATTGTCATTATAATGTGTATTACTCATATCATATAAATATTTTATACTCTCCTTAATGGAGGATTGAATAAAATATACAGTCAATATCCTTTATGAAAAAAGCAACTTCATAACAAAAAACATAAACCAATATGCTTCTTGTAATTCGTCTACCTATAACGTTTTGTTATAGTTGTTCTTGTTCTACATACGCGAGCGGTTAAAAGTCGGGACAATAGTGGCGTTCGATTTCCTTTAATCATGTGATCAAACAAAGTTGGACCAATGAAGAATCATTGCAAATCTTATATTTAGCACTGTATGTGGTAATTTTGTACACTTTCATAACCTTTTATTTACATCAAAGTTTATAAGGCAATCGAGTTGCATGACGTCATAGTACACATACATACTTAGGGTAGGGGGTTCCGGGGGACATGCTCCCCCGGAAATCTTTCTAGACGAATTTTAGTCATGGGTACTAGTTTATTATAGTTGTTTGTGGGTATACAGTATAGTGTCTATTACTATTTTGCGTAATCCTGGCCATTTGATTGGCTAATGGTATTATCGGTCATTTCATTGGTCAGTCAATGGACTGGCTATTCGTCGCGTAACCTGTCGTGTTTGAATGAATGTGTCTGCTCTTGTTGAAAGGTAAGTAAGTAATGTAGGCATTGTCCTAGATAAGTTGTTGTGGGATAATATCGGAAACGTCATTAGAAGCAAGTTTAATGTGGCTGTATCATAGCATGGTAAATTTGGTAGTATTCAGGGTGTGCTTTATTCCATTGTTGTTTGGTACGCTTTTAACATGTACTTGTGAACTATATACATGAATGTATTCATACAATTTTGTCAAATTCTCATGATTGTCAATATATATGTGTATTATCTATAACTAGTAAATATGTTATACTCTCCATAATGGAGGAGTTAATAAAATAGACTGTCAATATCCTTTATGAAAACAGCAACTTCATACACAAAAACTTAAAGACATTGAACCAGGAATGCGAGGCATGTGACTTATGGACCAGAAAGTCCCCTAATTCCACAGTAGGGGGTAATAAAACAGACATGCAGGGTCATTGATAGACTAGCACCTGTTTACATAATCTGTTACTCTATCCTTATAAAAACAAAAGCAATTTAGTCATAAACTTATTATCACTGTAAATCAATAAAATGTATTACCCCACTTTTTGACTAGGTGTCAAGTCTACAGACCGTGACCAGACTGGTTTTATCTGATTAGGGGCAATATAACAATTAAGAGATTAGACCACATGTGGATTTGGGGGGGGGGTCACTTATATAGTAGCTGTTCAATGTCTTTAAACCAATGCTTCTTGTAATTCGTCTCCTATCTATAACGTTTCGTTATAGCTTTCTTGTTATTCTTAGAACACCGGAGATGCATTCTGGGTCAAAATTCACAGGAATTATTGTTCTTAATTGCCTATAGCTGTTCAAATTTCTGCCTGACAATTATAAGTTCGAAACATCATTGCACTGATAGAGATATAATACTAGATATATATAATACTTATTTAGGCTTAAAACTCAGTCATCTGCAAAAACACTTGCACAACGGATGTCTGAACTGTGCGTGCGTCACTGATGACAAGGACTTATATACATACATGGATTCGTAACTTCCGTATTAACAGTTTAAAGTAATCAAATCCCGCGATAATAAGACGTGAATCAACGGGAATACAAGCTATTGTTTACAAAAGCGAAAATACGAAAAAATCCGTGATATCCGAATGATAATAACAGCGAAAATATCCGTGGTATTCCGAATGTTTCATCTCGGAGACGAAAGGATTATAATAGATGTCCGCCATCTTGGAATTTAAAATGTTCGACTGATGCCTTTTTCGATGCTTATACTTAGACTTTGTGAATTATAAATGTATCTCAATATCTTTAAGGAATTTGTTGCATCCTTTACCAATTTCCCGTGCCCAATTGCCAGAGTTTTATTAGTATTTAAATCATTCCTGTGACGTCATCCTTTTGTTCTCACTGTCCAATAATTTTACGAATGGATCGCTCTCAATGGACAGCTGTCCGTTATTTTTTGTAATATTGGAGTGTAGTCGACATATTGGACTGCAACTCAAATCTGGACACTAAAAACGACGCATGCGTAAGATTATCGAATGCTGTAATGATCTGAAAATAAACATATCTTACGAGTCTTTTCAAGGACTTGTATATATGTATAGAAGTCCATGGTCTTTTTTAAGATTTTAATGAAAATGCAGCAGTACTGTATCATAGTGTTCGTATTTATAAGCAGGCTGTACTATAAACTGCCCGAATAGCTCAGTTTGCAGAACATCTGATTGCAAGAAGTAGGTCGCGGATTCGAGCCCCGCATCGGGTACATTAATTTCCACTTCCTATTACCTTTGGTGCCATGAATGTGAGACAAACCTTGGAATACTACACTGAGGGTGAAGCAAAGATTGGGTTAGTCAAAAACCTCTGATTGTCGTGATAAATTAATTTGAATAAAACAGTAGGATGAATGTAGCAGTACTGTACATTGTACTTGTATTTATGAATTGGCTGTAATATTGTTAACCCGATAAGCTCAGTTGGTAGAGCTTTCTGACTTGCAAGCAGGAGATCGCGGGTTAAGCCCAGCACCGGTTGCATTATATTCCGCCCATTGTGTACAACAAAAATATATATGAAGAATCAATTGATCAAATTTCATAATACTCAATACAATTCATACCTTAAAATATTACAAATCAGATCAAACGAAAGTGTTACATAAATAATCCTACATAAACAGTTTTTTTCCTATTCACATCTTCCACATTGTTCCACGCTGTTTTACAAACCCATTCCTAACAAACGAATACATAGGAATGATACGGCTTGGGTCGATGGGAACAGGTTTGAATAAAATGTACATTCCCCGTGCTACCCGTGCAGTGTGATTGAAAGAGTTGATTTAAAGGTACCTACCGTAACGGCTTTTAAGCAGTTAAATTCACACGCTATCTTGTCTATTTATCTGGTCATAATAATGCAAGAAAATGAATCCTAAAGTCAATATCCTTCTTTAGTGACTTTTAATGAGTAAAGTGTATTGACGAATGCCTTTAAAAATAATAAATTGTCATGGTCAATGAATTGTGTAATCCTATCGAAATGATTTAAGTTACATATAAACCTCAAACTGCCCATTATGTAAAATATTGGAGTGTATTCGGCGCTACGCGCCTCAAACACTCCAATATTTTACATAATGGACAGTTTTCGGCTTATATCTATCACTTAATCAAATTCGTAAACACCCAAATACAGCTGTCGGACATTGCCGAGTATATAGCAATGCATTGTGGGATCGCCGAACGATATCGTTTGATCTATTTTTAGCAGTTGCGAATCCATGTATGTATATAAGTCCTTGCTGATGAGTGGGTATTTGGAAGTAATATATATATTATATATATATATATAAAGTGATAACTTTGCTAAATTCTTGAGTCAGGGTAGTCTCCATGGCCGATAGATCAGATAAATAATCCTGGAAAAAATTCTCTTTCGTGAGCTCGAACCACATTGTTGGCGAACTATTTATGCGCAAATTGGTTTTGCTTGATGCGACAGATACCGTCTAATAACTGATCTTTCCAAATATACTTGCCTTATGTTCCCATAGGAACTTATAATTAATGTCTGCCATTGCACTGATAGAGATATAATACTAGATATTAAACTCTATTAGGCTTAAAACACGTGGCACTCGGTCATCTGCAAAAAAAAAATAATACAGATTCTTTCGGTGCGAGCCTGATCAGAACTCCAGGAAGGAATCATCGGAAATGATTAATATAAGTTGTAACCGACGTAATATCAACTAAATACCTGGTTTGTTGCGCACATTTTCATGTTGTTTCAATTGAGTTTTAGTATTGATATCTGTTTTGTGTAAATTGTAAGATGAAAGTGTTGTTGAGGTAGAGGACAAATAATTTTCACTGCACGTTTAAATCTCAAGTGTTATTTCCAATTTGCCGACTTCTATATAGGTAATGTAACATGAAGCAGCTTTATTGTTGAATTGAAATGACAAATGAATGAAGAAAAAATTTGAATATGGAGAAGACTATCGTAACTTTCTAAAATAGATAAATTTTTATCTTCATAATAACATAAAATCTCTTTAAATTTTGTCAATTTTCTTGACCCTAACCCGGGTAATGCTCGATTATTAATTATTGCATTTTTGTCGTTTGTAGATTTTCGACTAGTCCAACCCGTTATACACACCTGCGTAGGTACGTATGCCTGGGCACGCCCCCTGACATAAAAGGGAGGGGGAGATTTAACTATATAAGTGCTTACAAAAATTAGTGTTTGGTTTAGTTAGTCAGGTGGATCTTTAATGTTGACATAACCTTATTCAAAAACTTACTCAGTTACGTATTTAAATTATTTACTGCTTTTAACATTCATTACATTTTCGATAGTATTTATAGACTGTATTGGGACTTTTTGGTAACTTTGGAGGTACATTTAGTTAGCCATGATGATCCTATAATTGCTCGACAGAAAAAGGACTGCGGCTACTTTTTTCCGACATAAGCCTAATTGCAAAATTAAGTGACCCCGGGGCAGAGTCATTTTGACATCGGGTCCAGGATTTGAACTTGGTAGAGGTCTACAAGACAACGTGGTTTCCGTCAAGAAGATTTTTAAAATCCTATAATTATGGGACTATGTATCTATGCTCTAAGCATTGTTGTTTCGGACAAGAATATTTTTAAAGATTTTCCTATTTGTTGCCATGGCAACCAGAATTCTACTTCTATCATTTAATATCAAACTCCCATCTAATTCTGAAGAGCTTAGGCCAAATATGTCTCAAGTTATTTAATTAGTCGGACAAAATTTTTGTGCTGAAGGTCACTGTAACCTTGACTTTTGACATACTGACCTCAAAATAGATAATGGCTATTAACATGTGATGACCAACCTCCAAACAACCAAATCGAGCTTAGCCCAAATTATTTGTCAGAATTTTTTGTCTTGAAGGTCACTGTGAGATTTGACATACTGACCTAAAAATCATAGGGGTTTATAAACATTTGATGACAAGCATCACAACCAAATTTGAAGAGCTTAGACCAAATCATTCTCTAGTTATTGGTGATCTCTAGTATGGTTACTGACGGACTGACCGACCTTCCGATAACCGACACGGGCAAAGCAATATAACCCCTTTTTATTTCGAAAGGGGGAATGAGATTTGCAGACTGGCTATAAGTTGGCGTGGTCTTATATTTTCTACACTTGTGGATTTCACCCCCAAACGGAAGGAAGGGTTTCCTCTGAATCACCCAATGGAATGAAATCGAAGTGTTCTAGCAAGCGGTATTGGTGCTAGATGAAACGGTAAAATCTACTTCACCTTGTACGGACAGTACAATCACTATAAAAAAATAAGCAATTTCAATATTTAGCATCCAGAGGCGACCAGAAGTGTCTATACTTTTTTATGCAATACGAAGGAGAAAATATAGGTGTCCAGGAATGAAAATGGATTATATAAAATTCATTATGACATAATCATAATAAATTAAGTTATAAAAAAAGAGAACACAAGAATGAATTCATTTTAATTTATTATCATTTTTCTCCTTTCATATAACCTAACTTTTAAAATCACTCATTTCACACAACCTCACTTGTATGAGTCAGTACACAAATATCATCACACCTGCTTACATAATCCTTTAACTTCACTTCTCATCACTCTTGGTTGGTCAAATGACTTGTTTACAAAGTTGTAAAGTTTTTAAAAATCACTGCATGAAACATTGTACATCATTCATTGATCATTCATTAAAACATTCTCAAAAAGAATAAGAAATATTTATATTACAGCAATGAAGTGGAGTGATAACATCTAAATGTATTACATATATAATTATTGTTTATTCGGACATTCTGGTTTAAAAAAATATACAACAAGATGCTGCGTTTAATAATAAAATATGCCCACGATGGCATGCTTGTGAAGCAATAGCCCATTTGAACAAGGTCAAGGTTAATGTGGGAGTTGGACAATAATGGGCGTATTGGGATAAGTCATAAACAACAACTGTATACATGTAAGTATTCAAGTGTTCTAGTAAGCGGTCCTGTTGAGTCAAGGTCAAAGTCAAAGTGAGGTTGGATGATATGGTTGGATTGAGAATGATCATACGCAAGAACTGTATCAGTATCAAAGCATTCTAGTAGGCGGTGTTGGTGCCAGACAAAATATGTGAAATCTACTTAACCAAAAAACAGAATAATTTAAGTCTAAATTAAGTTAAGGTCAATATCAAAGTTGGGTTGGTTGACATGAATAGATGTTCTACGCAACAACTGTATAAGTATCAAAGTGTTCTAGCGAGCGGTATTGGCGCTAGACGAAACGGTAAGATCTACTTAACCTCGTACGTACGGAAGGATAGACGGACAGGACAATCACTATATGCCCCAACATCATAGTTGCTGGGGCATAAAAAAGTGCAGTGAGGCCAATTTGACCGATTCTAAGGCCAGTCTGACTGATTTTGTGCCAATCTAACTTGGGCCAATTTAACTGGATACCTTATAATATAATAATCTTCAATTTTTAATTATCATTAATTTCAAGTTAACATTAATTAAAAACAACTAAAAAATAGAAGCAATAACTGAATTTTAAGATTAAGGTGACCAATTCAGGTACAAGTTGAATGCGGGATAACTTTTTTAGCTCCCTTATAACTTTTGGCAATTTCATTCATGTTACACAACTATTTCTTAAACTTGTATGGACATGAAATGTTTAAATGAATAAATAAACAAGAGGGCCAAGATGGCCCTAGGTCGCTCACCTAAGAACAAAGACACTACAATTGATGACCAGGTAATATAGATTTCATCTCTTATCCGTTTTTACATTGATTTTGATAAAAACTAACAACGAAGGTGCTATAATACCGTTAAACAAGCTAAAACGTAGCAAATTTTCTACTTCATCTATACCTTATCTTGTCCAAGATATTTTGGTTATACACGTTTACTGAAAATATTATTAGGATTGGTGAAGAAATAAAGGCGCTAGAGTGTAAAAAAACTCAAATATAGCAAATGTTCAAAGTCAAGGGCCCATAACTGTTGCAGTTCTGGTCTGATTTCTACCATAATCGAACTTGTTAAAAATCGTTTGGTTATACACATTTACTGAAAATATGATTAGGATCAGTGAATATATGAAGGCCCTAGAGTGTAAAAAAACACAAATATAGCAAATTCTCAAAGTCAAGGGCCCATAACTCTTACAGTTCTGGTCTGATTCCGCCCATAATCACAGTTGTCCAAGATATTTTGGTTATACACATTTACGGGAAATATTATTAAGATTGGTGAAGAAATGAAGGTGCTAGAGTGTAAACAAGCTAAATATAGCAAAATTTCTAAGTCAAGGTCACATAACTCTTGAAGTCCTAGTCCTATTTTGCCTTTCATCGAACTTAGCCGAAACATTGTGGCTATATACATTGTGGCTAGCTTGATTGAGATAAGTTAAGAGCTGTGGATGCTAGAGCGTAAACAATCTAATTGTGGCCGGACGCCGGACATTCATCGATCGTAAAAGCTCACCTGATTCAATCAGGTGAGCTAAAAATTAAACAAAAGATTATACGGTATTGTAATTGAACCAAATTATAAATATATAAAAATATTCTTAAGACATTTTGCTAAGGCACCCAGTGATTTAACACATAATACATAAAACAATGTAAGTTTCAAAATCATTATTCATCATTTGCTTCTACATTCTTTGGATAGTTATGTTACAGTTCATTTCAGATAACCGCATGTCTATGAAAATAAGTATTGTACACACAACCACACACACACACAGAAGCTTTTCGCTTTGAATTAACTTTATACAAATTAAACTGGCATGAGAACAAACAAGAGGGTCATGATGGCCCTATAATCGATCACCAGAAAAAAAGCTGTGGCTACTTCTTTCCGACACGAGACTAATTGCAAAATCAATTGACCCCGGGACAGAGTCATTTTTGACCCCGGGTCAAGGATTTGAACAAACTTGGTAGAGGTCTATTAGATAATGTTTCATGTCAAATATCATAGCTCAGGTACTTGTGGTTTCCAACAAGAAGATTTTAATTTTTTGTCCTTTGTAAGATTATGTAAAATCAAGTTACCCCTGGGGAGGAGCCAATTTTGACCCAGTGGCCATGACTTGAACAATCATGGTAGAGGTCCAGCAGACAATGCTACACACCAAATTAATAAGCTCTAGGCTTTGTTGTTTCTGACAAGATTTGTTTATTCTCCAACCTAAGCCTATGCAAAATCAAGTTACACCAGTGGCCGAGCCAATTTAGACCCCAGGGCGATAATTTTAATAAACTTGGTAGAAGTCCACTAGACAATGATACACACCAAATATCTAAGCTCTAGGCATGGTGGTTTCAGATAAGAAGATTTTTAAAGATTTACCTGGAATTAATTTTTTAACAACTTTGGTAGAGCTTCATGCAAGGAACATCCCTGTAAAGTTTTCATGAAATGTGTGACTGCTTGAGGAGGAGATGTTGTTTAAAGTAACTGTCGACACAAGGCCGCACAACGGACATCACACATCATAATAGCTCACGTGGAGCACTGCTCAAGTGAGCTAAAAACTGGCCGAGATCTTTAAAGTCCCATTAGCTTTTTGCTATAAAACAATATGCAAAAAACAAGCAATGGCTAATATTATCCCAAGATCATAATTACCGACGAAACCAGCCCTTTTTCTTCTTAAAATACTCATTCTGCTGTGATTTTTGCTTTTGTAAACTGGGAATATATAGAGCGCATGATGTGACTTTATGATGTGTGCACAACATGACTATGGAAAAACAAAACTGTTTAATAATAAAAAATCTTTTTCAATGATATTGAAAAAAAATATGATGGTGGGTCCAGAAACAATGTTTCTTGCTATAAAGTATGCCTGGGAGGAAAAAACACCGGATTCCTCTGTTATAGAACAAACAGAAACTATTATGACCGATAAATTCATAAGCTTATGAACATTTTATCACAAATTCATTCGCTATTTGAGCAACATTTGGAATAAAGCATTTGAACAAATCACCGAGCTATCATGCATTTTTATAGGCTATTTAGTATCATAACATTGTAATATAATGAACAATAATTTAATGCATAGCATGTGCCAATGTTATTTAGCATGATAAGTGTAGCATCAATGGTCAAGGTTATAAAGAAGTCTCTAGTCTCTCTTGTCTTGTTGTACCCACTTGAAGACGTAAACAAAGAAAATCTGTTCTGTATTTTGGGTTGGCATCTTTGTCATAAGCAATTCTCACCCTGAGATAGTCCACACTTTTCTAAAAGGTATAAAAATATATATAATATTCATGTGTACATCCACAAACGTGAACCAACAAGAGCGCTCCAATCGATGCCAACGCTCGTCTGTTCACCAACTAAGTGAGATCTATCCAACATGAAGTTTTATGTTGCTACCTCTTAGAGTTATTTCTGTGTTATGAACTACATTTAAGTTTTTGCACACTTCGAAAACAGCCGAGCTAAAGAGTTGAATAACTATTGTTTGAATTTGCTTTGTTCTTTAGAAATTTGTGTCGATATTTTGAAGATCCTGAATAATAATTATCAATCTTTCTATCAAGCTGTATGAATTTCTTACTTCATTTAATTTGAATAAGAAGATACATAACACTGGAACATAATTTTTCTAAAAACATAATTTGCGTTCCAGTAAATACAATTACAGATTCTTATTCTGAAAAAAATGAGAAGTCAACTCTTAAATTTTACCTAGACAAGTTTTACCCTAATCCACAACTTTGGAAATATTGCTTGACAGCAAGAGGTCAATGTTATTTATGGATACACAAGTTCTTTAACAGTATACATACATGTATATTGCTTTCTTTGCTGACACGAACGTTTGTAAAAACTACTTTAATTCATTACTCATGATTAAAGTACTTTTAAGTATAAAAGTGAAATGAAAAAGAGATAAACAAAACTTTGATACCCCTTGCTTCTCAAGACGATGTTTAACATTGTCAAATCCAGATACAATTTTATCCACTTTCGCAGGTCCAGAACGTTCAGTGAAATCGAAAAAAGCATTGAAACCAACAGAGTATTCCATTGGAGTATCAGATATCTGTAGCCCCTATAATACAAAAAAAAGACGTCAATAGTTAGTTATTTACAAATTGAGGGTTCAACGCAACAGTGTCGTAACTCATATTGAAATAAGAACAAGTTACGACAGTGTTGCGCTGAGCCCTCGAAGTAAAAGCAATTTCTACACAGTAGATAATACATGCATGCTTTAGGAACAGTAGTTGATTTTTTTGAGAAGTATATTTTGTGGGGCCTCCATGGACAATGGTCTCTGGCTAGTAATCACAGACCCGAGACCTTTCACTGCTTTGAGTTAGAATCCACCGGGCTTCGCCAATAAATTCACGTGTGAAAGCTGTTCAGCTAGCTTACTGAAGGTCGGTGATTCTACAAAGGTATATGCCTAGGGAAATCCTCTGCAGTTAAAACTGGAATCACCAAATGACCCTGGCTGCTAGTGCAATGTTGATCCAAGTATAAAAGAGAAAAGTGCAATTTGTCATCATATTTTATGTTCTAAACACAGGAAGTTGTGAAACTGAGATAGCTAGAAATGGATAGTAACAAGAAGTGTTTCTGAAACGTAATGCTGCCTAAAACCAAACTGGATAGTAAGACCTTGACCTACTATCTCAAAATCAATAGACGTCATCCACAGGTGATGACCAACATCCCAATCAAATCCGACAACCTTAGGCCAAACAGTTAACTAGTTATTGCCAGATCAAGTTTTGGTGACCAACATGTGCAAAGAAATGTACCCCCTTTTCTTCAATAGGGGGCATAAAAGGAATGAATTTAAACTAGCAATGAAGGTCTCTAAGAACACCAATCATTGGTGAACTTTTAAATATTGCACTGTATTTGTGATTCGTCAAAAAGCAATGATAGGAAATTTGGAATAAACTAAAATCTAGACTGACAGTAAAAGTTGCATACGAAAATTAAAATAAAACACCTTTTTCTTCAGAAAGTCCAAAACTGGCTCTTCAAATTCTTCATCGAAGAATACACCTACTAATTCATCATCGTCTTTTACTGTATCACGCAGCGACACATACAATTCTCTTTTACTTTCCCATGCCATGTTCACTTTTTCTATTGTATCTAAATGAACTCTGTTCTCCACTTTTGGACCATTTTCGGTATAAATAAAGAGTATATCACGGAAATCAGTCGTATTGAGCCGTGGTCCTGTTTGGTCTCTACTAGCCTGTTTACTTTCTGTTGATATAAATCATATAAAATTAAGTGAGAGACAAGCAACACAGCTCAATTCAGAATTAGTTGACATTTTGACATGTAACACTCTCATTTATGCACCATGATAAGATATATTTCACTTCATCACAAAAAAGACAGACATCTCATCATGTACCTAATAACTAGCAATGTGTCCAGATGATACAAATGCCGCCCCCTGAGAGCCAAGTCAAAAAGGGGCCATAACTCCTGTGAAAATGTTAGGATTTTAACAGTAATAGAACTTGACCTGTACTTTACTAATATACATATTCATATAAAATAAGAAACCAATCCACGAAATATTTGAGTTTTCGCTCAGAAACAAAAATTTGAAAGGACAGACGAACAGACACGTGGACAGACAGGGATAACACATTATGCCCTTTCACCATTTCGAATGGCAAGGGGCCCGGGCAAATACATTTTTCACACCCAGTAAGTTTAACACATAAGTATCTTTATCAACAAAAGAGGGCCATGATGTCCATGTATCACTCACCTGGACAAGGTGTACAGGTTGTGTTCCATTTTTAGGCTTATTGATAGAGGCTACTTGTGTGATATTTATTTTGAATCAAATAAGCAATTTTAAATTCTCCAAATAGTGATACGGGGAAAACTAGCCCTACCCTGTACTGGTCATGGGTTGCTAAGGAATTTAACAGCTGCCAGGGGAGTCACTGGCTGCTAAGGAAGTCACTGGATACTGAAAAGAATAATAATCAAACACTTCATAGTATTTTTTTAATGATTTTTTGAAAATATTTTCAAACTGGATGGTTATGGCAGCAAGAGTAAGAAATGAATTGTAATTCCTTAAGAAATGACTACCCAAGAATCATTTCTGTGAAATTATTTTTATCAGGCCAGAGGTTGATTTTTCATGTATTGTTTAGAATATTTTCATGTGTGTTGCTATGGTAACCAGAGTTCCATATGGTTCTGAATTCTTGGGAGTAATCAGATGACTACTCAATGACCATTTCTGTAAAAATATTTTGAAATCAGTCTGGCAGTTTATTTCTCTATTTTTTAATGCTTCCCATTAAATCAAATAACCCAAGGCTTGGTGCCAATTTTAACAAGGGGTCACAATAAGAAAGAATTTCGTAGAGGTCTTCTAGGCAATGCTACATATGAAATACCAAAGTTTTGGGCTTGTTAGTTTTAGATATTTTTTTAAAGCATAAAATTTGTAAAATTAAAGTGGCCCATGCAGTGGTGCCAATTTTGACCCAGGGTCATTCTTCAAAGGAATTTAATAGAGGTCCACCAGACAATGCTACATGCTAAAAATCTTAGCTCTGGGCCTCCTCAACATGGGTCAACTACATTTAAGGAATCTTTAAATATAGAGGACCATGCAAGGATGACTGCTATAAAGTTCCAATACATTTGGCCCTGTGATTTCAGAAGAAGTTGTTTCAGCAACAGATGACAGACACAGGGCAATCCCAAAAGCTTACCTTGGCACTTTGTGCCAGGTGAGCTGAAAATCACTCCTCAAATTTAAAACAAGAGGGCCACATTGGCCCTTAATCGCTCACCTGAGAACAAAGGCCAATAATCAATGACCAGGTTATATAGTTTCCATCTCGTAAAACTCATTCTTACGTAGATTTTGAGATCAAAACCAACAATTAAGGTATAATACTGTTAAACAAGCTTAAACGTAGCAAATTTTCTAATTCAAGGGCCCATAACTCTTGAAGTTGTGGTCCGATTCCACCCATAACTTAACTTGTCCAAAACCATAAGTTCATACACATTCATTGTAAATATGATTAGGATCGGTGAATAAATGAATGCGCTAGAGTGTAAACAAACTCAAATATAGCAAATTTTCTAAGTCAAGGGCCCACAACTCTTGAAGTTCTGGTCCGATATTGCCCATAATCGAACTTGTCCAAGATCTTTGGTTATACACATTTACTGAAAATATGATCAGGATTGGTGAATAAATGAAGGCGCTAGAGTGTAAACAAGCTAAATATAGCAAATTTTGTAATTCAAGGGCCCACAACTCTAGAAGTTATTATCAGATTTTGCCCATAATCGAACTTAGCCGAGACATTGTGGCCATATACATTGTGAGCAAGTTTAATAAAGATTCGTAAAGAGCTGTGGTTGCTAGAGTGTAAACAAACTAATTGTGGACGGACGACGGACATTCACCGATCCTAAAAGCTCACCTGATGAATCAGGTGAGCTAAAAATTGGTGTGATTTTTTATTTGTTTTTGACATTTGAGGCTTAGGGCTACTATTAAAAAAAATTCACAGAGTTCATTCGCTATGTTCAGTTTTCTGTAAAGGTTTGTGTATCAGTCAATTTCTTTGTCAGTGATATTTGGTGTAGATCTGGGCGGAGTTGGCTTGATGTGTGGTAGTCAATATCCCTGTCAATGCTACTGGGTGTAGATCTGTAGGAGTTGGCTTGATGTATGTCTGTATTTTTCTTATTGTTGTATGTCTAGGGGAGCAGGTTCATATATAATTTTTCTTCAGTCATACATTAATTAAAAGGTGTATCCATGTATAGAATGTTAATTGACAAATGGCAGTTTTACACATTTAAGTATGTATTTAAGATACCTACCTATAAAACCACAAAACATGTCAAACAGCACAGTCCTCAGTTCTTGAATATTATAAAGCATACATGGGGAGATTTTCTGCATTTTATGATGACCGTTCCATTTAAAATGAAATTCCAAATCCACACAGAAGTTGATAGCATAACCAATTCGTATGTCATTAATCTCTGCCTTATGTAGGTATAATGTAGGTTTACTTACATGTTTATATGCCTTATAATGTTTATCTATAAATTCCTGTAAGCTGCTAATATTCACAAAATCGTTGTCAATGTAGCAATTTTGGCACTGGTCGCTATGTGTAATACTTGTACATTTGGTTAAAAGGGCTTTACCAGTTAAAGCCTGGGTAAACAACCTTTGAAAAATACTACCTTCCTTTTCATGACTGAAAGTTTTGTCATTACCACGTGAAGCATTCATTTGAACTAAGATGACATTATCATTGCTGCAGTGTAATTCCTCTTTCAAGAATTTAGGGCCAGAGCAGCAATCCAGAAAAACAATCAACCGTACCGGTTCTAAACTTGCTTCAGTGCTAAACAAATGTTCTTCAAATTGGTTCACGGAAAAGAATTCCTCGTTACTTCCAAGCAAAAATCCCCCTGACTGCTCTTTATAATGACCAGAAAAATATAGTAGTAACGTGTTCTTCTCTTCTAATGTACATGACGACTTGAACTTTTTCAGTTCTTCTATTAACTTTGTCTTCATTGTATCACTGGTACCAGGAGTTTTTGGTTTGATAGTTACAACTTCATTCTCACTAAAATGACAAAATTGCATAGATTCATTTACAAATTGTAATGCATGAACACACAAGGCACTGGTGTTTCTCGCAACACGCAAGTCCATTACCGTATAGTCCTCGAAAATGACTGTGTTGGAGCAATCGTAAAATTTGGAACTGTCCAGGCAAAGAATATTCATGGATAGGTATTAACATACACTATCTCAATATTGCAATCTATTTATGTACATACTCACCAAGTTTCATTCATCTAGCTAGAATTATATGTAAGTTATCAGAAAATCATGATTTTGCAGTCATATTTTGACTTTTTGCTACCATAACAACCATAATTTTGACCCCAGAGAAAAACAAAATGACATCAATAATCTCAACATTTAACTGACAATTTACATATCAAGTTTTATTAACCTTGAATAGTGTTGAAGTTATTGCAGGATGAGTTCAGGAGACAGACAGACAGACTTAAATTGTCTAGTATAAACATTAATTATACATAATAATTCATGGCCAAACTCCAAAAGCAATATTACCGAAGCATAAATCAGCTCATAGTTTGATGATTTTTGTTAATCATCTTAGTCTTACCTTAGACCCATGACGAGTGGGCTCTTAGATGTAATAACCTTCTTTACTTCTTCAACATCTTTCGAAAACACTTTGGCAAGCGAATCATTTTCTAAGTCATTTCCAGCTATTAGTATACTGTGCCAACCATGTCCTGTGTATTCAAAAAGCAATTTTTAGAAACAGAAAGAGAGCCAAGTGGCCCTGGGATGCTTATCAGGAAATTGAGTAATGGAAGTATGATTTACGAATTTGATTTGAATTTGTGCCACAATAAGTAAACAAGAGGGCCATCATGGCCCTATAAATGCTCACCAGGAGAAAAGGTCATTTGGAGATTAACATTGTTGAAGTTTTCTATACAAGTCTAAGTAAGATCAAGTGACCGATCTGGGCCGTTTTTTATCCCATGGCCATTATATGAACAGATTTAAAAGAGGTCCATTAGACAAAGCTACATACCAAATATCTTAGCTCTAGGCCTTGTGGTTTCGGAGAAGAAGATTTTTTAAAATTTTCCTATATAAAATAGAATAAACCCCAGGGCAGGGCTAATTTTGACCCCGGGGCCATAATTTGAACAAACTTGGTAGAGGTCCACTAGACAATGCCACATACAAAATATCTAAGCTCTAGGCCTTGCGGTTTCGGAGAAGAAGATTTTTTAAATTTTCCTATATAAATCAAGTTACCCCCGGGGCGGGGCCAATTTTGACCCTAGGGCAATAATTTGAACAAACTTGGTAGAGGTCCACTAGACAATGCTACATACCAAATATCTTAGCCCTAGGCCTTGTGGTTTCGGAGAAGAAGATTTTTTAAATTTTCCTATATAAAAAAGAATAAACCCCAGGGCAGAGCCAATTTTGACCCTAGGGCAATAATTTGAACAAATTTGGTAGAGGTCCACTAGATAATGCTACATACCAAATATCTTAGCTCTAGGCCTTGTGGTTTGGAGAGAAGATTTTTTAAATTTTCCTATATAAGTCTATATAAATCAAGTGACCCCCGGGGCGGGGCCAATTTTGACCCTAGGGCAATAATTTGAACAAACTTGGTAGAGGTCCACTAGACAATACTACATACCAAATATCTTAGCTCTAGGCCTTGTGGTTTCGGAGAAGAAGACTTTTTAAATTTTCCTATATAAGTCTATATAAATCAAGTGACCCCCGGGGCGGGGCCAATTTTGAACCTAGGGCAATAATTTGAACAAACTTGGTAGAGGTCCACTAGACAATGCTACATACCAAATATCTTAGCCCTAGGCCTTGTGGTTTCGGAGAAGAAGATTTTTTAAATTTTCCTATATAAAAAAGAATAAACCCCAGGGCAGAGCCAATTTTGACCCTAGGGCAATAATTTGAACAAACTTGGTAGAGGTCCACTAGATAATGCTACATACCAAATATCTTAGCTCTAGGCCTTGTGGTTTCGGAGAAGAAGATTTTTTAAATTTTCCTATATAAGTCTATATAAATCAAGTTACCCCCGGGGCGGGGCCAATTTTGACCCTAGGGCAATAATTTGAACAAACTTGGTAGAGGTCCACTAGACAATGCTACATACCAAATATCTTAGCTCTAGGCCTTGTGGTTTCGGAGAAGAAGATTTTTTAAATTTTCCTATATAAAAAAGAATAAACCCCAGGGCAGAGCCAATTTTGACCCTAGGGCAATAATTTGAACAAACTTGGTAGAGGTCCACTAGATAATGCTACATACCAAATATCTTAGCTCTAGGCCTTGTGGTTTCGGAGAAGAAGATTTTTTAAATTTTCCTATATAAGTCTATATAAATCAAGTGACCCCCGGGGCGGGGCCAATTTTGACCCTAGGGCAATAATTTGAACAAACTTGGTAGAGGTCCACTAGACTATGCTACACACCAAATATCAAAGCTCTAGGCATTGTAGTTTTTGACAAGAAGATTTTTTAAATTTCCTATATAAGTCTATGTAAAATCAAGTTACCCCCGGGGCGGAGCCAATTTTGACCCCAGGGTAATAATTTGAACAAACTTTGTAGAGTTCCATTAGACAATGCTACATACCAAATATCTCAGCTCTAGGCCCTGTGGTTTCAGACAAGAAGATTTTTTAAGTTTTCTCTATTTGTTGCCATAGCAACCAGAATTTTTAATGAAATTTAATTTTTTGAACAACTTTGAAAGGGGACCACCCAAGGATCATTCCAGCAAAGTTTGGTTGCAATCGGCATAGCGGTGTAGGAGGAGATGTTGTTTTAAGTAAACATGGACGCCACGAAATCGTAACGACGCACGACGCACGATGGACGCAGGGCGATCACAAAAGCTCACCCTGAGCACATTCGTGCTCTGGTGAGCTAAAAACTAAAAATACTGGAAAATAGACATCAGGGGTATCAGTTTAGCAATTCTGTTGCTACATGCAAATATCTAAACTTTGAACCTTGTGTTGCATACAAAAAGAAATTCATACAAGAACATTTTCCTATGCAAGTCTTTGAAACATGTGACCCCTGAATCAGGGCTAAAAAAAACCTAGGAACATAATTTTAACATATTCCTAGTTATGCATTACGCTGCATGTTTGCAGCCCATGATGGCTTATAGCTATGCGTATACTGACTGTGTTACCTTGTGCTATGGCAACTTTTGATTGTATGAATGTGTGTTGTTATAGCCAATAGCAGTAGTATGTGGCTTCCAAACAGTTAAGCTCGTTTGGGTAACTTTCAGTTTTTAGACATTTTAAATATGCTTGATCTTCTCTTGCTTGGGTAAATTAATACTCGATAGAACCACTTGTTGTCTAAGAGAAACCCAAGTGTGTCTGCTTACTTTTGCGGCCTTTATTCATCAAATAAGATATTGCTTTATAGCATTGCTAAAGCATTACATAGCATGAACCCTTGTTGTAAGTAAAATATATTATCTGGCAATATTGTGTCTGTTATATATTTGAAAGATAATATTGTCTCTCTAAATCATCTATGAAATCAGTTTTTTTTATTAAATTAATACATTTTCTATTGAGAAACAAAACTTTTTTAAAAATTACCTATGTTTGGGGTTATTTTTTTTCCACAAGTGTGACAAATGATAGGGTTACAAAACGAATTCCTCATACATGACACACACACTTTCATCCTGCAACCTGCTTCATGGTCTAGAATGCTGTCATCAACTAAAACAGAGAAAATCGTTACATACGTGTTACATACACATGTAAGTACGTGAAAATTAATTAACACAGCATGCCAGTGCTAGGCTAGAAAAGGGTATTTTGCTGGTTTTATTATACCCCCGCAAACAATGTTTGAGAGGGGGTATATTGGGATGACTCAGTTGATTGGGCGGTCGGTCTGTTCACCCCCATACTATTTTACAAGTTTGTGGTGCAAAGTACTACCACATTCCTTAAAGTCACATAAGCATATAAATTTATCAGTGCAATAGTTTCTGTTTGTCTTATAACAGAGGAATCCGGTGTGTTTTCTTTCCGTGTATACTTTATAGCAAGAAAAATGTTTCCGAAACCACTATCATTGAAAAAAAAACTATTTATAGAACAGCTGTGTTTGCCTGCAGTCATATTGTTTTTAGAAGTAAAAGGGCTCGTTTCTTCGGTAATCATAATCTTGGGATAATATTAGCAATTGTTTTGTTTTTTGCATATATTTTTGATAGCAAGAAGCTAATGGGACTTTTAGCAATTGCATTGAAATTTTAAAAACATGTCATCACATGTGCAAGGGCACAATTTCCATGCTCAGTGATCAACATATTCCAGAGTTATGTGCCCTTGAACTTAGCCATATAATGTACAATGATATTTTTAGCTCACAAATGTTTGTGGAGCAAACTACTTCCACAATTTTCAAGGGATTGAATTGAAACTTGAAATATATTATCAGTATGAAATGTATATGTAGACACAATCTTCATGCGCATTAATCCACTCTTTCAAGCGTTATGTACCATTGAACTTAGCCATATAGTGTACTTTTGCATTCTTGGTGTCAAAGCGGCAGGGGGTATAAGTCAGTTCTGTGACAAGTCTAGTATTTAAGTAGGGGCTTGTGAGTTTTTCACACCTTATTGGCAAGAAGTACTAGTTGCAGTGGAGGCTATGAATAATTTTTATGTTTTCATCTGTATGGCAAATATTAAAGTAACAAGAAGACAAATATCTTTAAAAGCTTTTTTTTTCAACAACAAAGTTTTCATGTCTACAAATTATTTGCAAAGATCATGTTTTATACATACCTGCATCATATTGCATACACAAATCACATTTCCATTTACCATCAGATTCCCACAAGTCTTTGGTGTTTATCGTTTCCTAAATACAAACAAAAAGAATTCAATTACAAAAACAACATCAACGCAAAGCATGCTACACTGACAAAACAGGAGGCAAAGACAAAAGGTAATGTCCACCACAAATTGTTTTTCATACAGCAAGGAGCGAAACTCAACAATTTCCTCACTTTTTGGTGGTACATGCAACTTCACAAGGTTTCTCTGTTTGTTTATTTGAGTTATACACCCTTTTCAACAGTCAGAGTCATATGAGGCAGACATTTCACCTAACCATCGTCCCTAGGAAGAACCAGCACTAGACTCCCATCCTCCACAAGCAACTGCCTACTTTCTCACAAAAAGAGACATGGTCAGTAACGGGGCTCGATCCCACAACATTCTACCAGTGAGAGGTTGCAGTGCAAAGTTTCTCTAACAATCAGACCAACGAAGATTTCAAAGTAAAACATACTTTAATAGTTTCCAAAAGTGTGCCAGAAGATATGTTCTTTTCATTTACACTTTTACGACATTGTTCTGAAAGTTTTAACAGGTCTTCAGCTACTGGAAATAATTGCTCTTTTTTGTCTTTCCAAATTTCCTGCAAAAAATAAATACAGTGTTTAAATCTTAAAAGAATGCAACTCAGGGATTTTTTTGGGGCGATTTTATAGCCGAAATTCGGTCATATTCCCAATGGAAAATAGTATCTTTTTTTCCCAATTCACAGACAAAAATTCCCAATCAAAAAAAAAAAGGAAGATTTTTATATTTTGTTTTTATTAATTTTATAAGTTCATTAACATCACTATTGGTAGTAAATACCTTATTCTGCTACTGTTGTATGGGAGAATAGGTAGAATAAGTAAAAATTGTAGTTATACATTTTTCCCCAATTTTGATTAAAACACCGTGAAAATTCCCAATCCCAAGGGTATGAGTCATATTCCCAAAATACCGAGAAAAAACCCTGGTTCAACTAATGAATAAAACATTACATACTATAAGAGATTGGAGGAGCATTGATTGTCAGCTAATTAACACAAACAAATAACCGTAAACAAAGTCAGCTATTACCAGATTATTTTCATTGCTTAATTATTTAGTAATGAGAAAGAAATTATAAATTATACTTACACCCCCATAGGTTAAGTTTTATTGGTCGTAATTGTATTTTTTTTTTGTGTCACTGAATGAACCATTTTGAAAAAACTACCATTCTTAATGAGGCGGTAAGGATATTCGTTTCTTCAAGAAAACTATTTCATCTTACCAACATACACATGTCTCTGAATGTTGGAAACAGTCTGTGCAAAAGTTGACCATAAATTCATTGTAACTGTTACATGTAATTAATGAATTCATAGATGTTCATTTTGTTTTGAAAAATAAAACTGACTGCTTAAAATGATATCATCCTTTACAAAGCCTTGCCAAGGATTATTCAATAATAACTAAAGCCTTTACAGAGGTGACTAATACCCCGGCCGCCACTTGGACACTAAGAATGCAATAGTACACTATACGGTTAAGGTCAAGGGGACACAACTCGGCAATGAATGAATCGCTGGGCATGAAAATTGTGTCTTGCACATCTACACTTGATGGTGACAACATATTTGAATTTTCATTGCAATTGCTTGAAGAATGTGGAAGTAGTTCGCTCCACAACCTTTTATGCGGACCTACCAACCGACCAATCGACCAACAATTCATATAATAATCTTAACAGAAAAGATATAAACTCACCATAACATTCCTCTGAAGGTTACGTGGTGAAAGTTCTCTCAACTCTTTGTCTTCTTTTTCATCGTATGGCATCTCACCAGTCAGCAATTCCAGAATCACTGAAAATCGTTACGAATAAATCATTAATTCTTCAGAGGTCCATTAACTGCATTATTTTTTGTTATTTCACAGAGGTTTAATGTTGCATCAACAGTAAGATAAGGTCATTTGGAAACTTTTCAAGCTACTAGAGCTGTCACAGAGGTGACTAATACCCACGCCGCCGCTTTGACACTAAGAATGTGACAGTATACTATATGGCTAAGTTCAAGGACACATAACTCTTCACTTCATGGTGATAATATATTTCAAATTCCATTGCAATTGTTTAAAGAATGTGAAAGTAGTTCGCTCCACAAACTTCTGATATTTTATGCGGACGGACGGATTGACCAACCACTGACAGACAGAGTGACTCCAATATACCCCCTCTCAAACTTCGTTTGCGGGGGTATAAAAATGGCTGAAGACCAAAAGCGTACATCCATAATTGTAGATATAACCATCAACTTTCAACAAGCTAGCAGGACAACAGTTACTATTTGTCTGGTCTCAGGTGAGATTCAAACTCACAGCAGTGATGGCTAGTGATTACATGTTATAGACAATAACCACTCGACAATGTGGTATTTATAGAAGTTCCATTAAATTCAATGTAAAACAGCGAAAATTTTTATAAAAATTACTGAACTATTATTAGATAATTTACATAATCATGTTAGGCAAATTCTTGCAGTTAAAACTGCATTGTTGGTCGTGTAAATATTGTGATTCATGTTCCCTTGGAAGTTTACCATGAAATGATTTCATTCAAACTAATGAATGTTGATGATTAATAGAATCTATCATTATGTTGGGTTGTGGATAAGGCAATCTCACACGAGGCAAAGCCTCGTTCTTCGTACTTATCTCGTGCCGAGGGCGAGATTTCCTTATCCACGACTCATAAGTAATGGTAGATTTATTTTCTCACTGCTTAATCGGCATTATTTTCGACGATATAGCTTCAATTTTCAATACATTTACACGATTTGGCGGGAAATTATATCGCAGTACGTTGAACAAAATGATGTCATTTTATGACGTTTTACACGATCTCTGGTAAATCACATGTCGACGTTCCAACGTTGCTCCCGTTGTAGATAACCCCATACGAGATAAGATTTTCCAGCACCGCTATTTTTAGTAACTTGTACGGATTTTTCTATCCAGTTAGTGAGAAACTTGTATCAGCTGGTTTACTCACCAACACCAAAGTTGTAGTAATCAGCGTACACGTCTAGTTGACTGTAAGATATTGTTTTGAAGTAGCCTCTAGTGTGAGGAATTTGTAATTTTGTTGTTTTGATGGAGCTTGATCCTTCTTCCATTTCTCTTGACAATCCAAAATCTATCAGTCGAGCATTGTAGTAGGCATCAAGAACTATGTTCAACGTTTTTATGTCCATGTGAAGAATTGTCCCCCTACATTTATAGAAGTATGTGAAATATCATTACAGTATAAATTGATTATATGAAATTATTTGGGACTAAAATAAAGCATGTTGGTCCGACTGATTTTAATTTGCAGGTGGTAAGAATTCGGGCTGTTGCGAGTATCTGAGTACTCGAGTAATCACGAATCAAACTGAAAAATCGAGTACGCATAATCGTCATTTCTGAGATTCGTGGTTCACGATCTTCTTTGTTTACAAGAAGTGTATTCTTTGTTCTTAATAATCCCTTTTCTACAGCCCTAGTAAGAATTGTAGCGAATAGCCGAATACTCAGTTAATCGCTATTTAAATACTGAATTCGAATACAAATATAGGTTCCATTCTCGTGACACTGATGCCTAAAAGTTCAAAGTTTTAGCATTTAATTCAGACCGATTAAAAAAAATAGCACTGCAAGCGATGCCAACGCTCATCTGCTCACTGCCTAAGTGATCTATCCACCTGTGAAGTTTAATGCACAGACGCTGACACAGATGACGCAGTGATCACAATAAAACAATCATGCTAATAAATATTGTTATGTAGGCAAATGGAAACTACAATATCATATAAAAATATACAAATAAAATCTACCTGATATTTTTCACACTTGTGTGAAGGAAATCTATTGCAGATGCAACATGGTATAAAATTTTTAATCTTCTGGTTAGAGTCAACATCTCAGATTCCTTCTTATTGTACGATTGTATGGCATTTGCAAGATTTCCATTCTTCATATATGGAGTTACAAAATAGAACGATCTAAGGAAATAGAAAAATTGAATAGAAGCACGTTTAATTTTATACCTACATTATAAAATGCAAGTAGTATTCAAATATACCGTAAAATTCCTAATACACATGTATATAGCCCTGTGGCTTAAAATTTTCAAAAGAAAGTTTTTTCCTTAATCAGCAAAAACAGTTTATGCAGTGTTTATTAAGTTTAACAGCATCACTAAATGGCGTACGTGACTTTAGTGTTGTGTTTAAGTTTACACCATCAGTAGATAGCCTACATGACCTAAATGAAATAGAAAAACAAGAGGGCCAAGATGGCCCTATATCGCTCACATGACAATCACTGTTCACTCATTAAAACATTGTTTTGAACCGGTGACCTAGTTTTTGACCCCAGACGACCTATGTTCGAATTTGGCCTAGTTATTGACCCCAGATGACCCATATTTATACTTGACCGTTATATCATTAAAACAAACGATTTGACAAAGTTTGGTGAAGATCCAATAATAACTGTGAAATCTACAGTGTTAACATGGTTTTTCATAAGATTTGACCTAGCGACCTAGTTTTTGACCCAAGATGACCCATGTTCGAACTTGTCCAAGATATTATGAAGACAAACATTCTGACAAGGTTTCATGATCATCCAATCAAAACAGTGACTTCTAGAGTGTTCACAAGGTTTTCCAGCAATTTGCCCTAGTGACCTAATTTTACTACAGAAATTACCCATTTTCAAACTTGACCTACATATTATTAAAATAAACATTCTGACAAAGTTTCATGAAGATAAATTCAAAACAGTGATTTCTAAAGTGTTCACAAGGTTTTCCCTTATTTGGCCCTGGTGACCTAGTTTTTGACCCCAAATGGCCCAATATCGAACTCGTCCGAGATTTTGTTGATATTAACGTTTTGACCCAGTTTTGCTAAAATTGAGCCAAAAATGTGGCCCCTAGTGTGGTCACAACAAAAAGTTTGACGACGCACAATGCACGACGCTGGACGCTGGACGGAGAGTGATCCTAATAGCTCACTTTGTCACTTTGTGACATGTGAGCTAAAAATACTGGCAGCTGGATACACATCTACAATTGGTGTTCAAATATAAATGCAACTAGGCCAACATCTGACCAAATACGTCATATTTCAAGAACCACTGTAGTCTTGGTATACAGGCAAAAGACATATTTCATTAAATAGGATGTTTATAGGAACAATGAACTTTTTCATCTGACCCATGTTGGTGCAAGAAATTTGTAAATGGTGCACATTCAGTGAAAGATACGCCTCCTGCATGCTGTCTGAAAACAGCAACTTTGCCAAAAATAGTTAAGTGAAGCATTTGATTGCTACTGATGGACATTTATAGCAAAATGTGCTAGGAGCTGCTCATAAAATTCTCAGATGTGATTTAAAAATAAGGTTAAGTGCAAGATGGATACCCCATCTCTTTATGAAAGAGCAAAAATATGCTTGTGTAAGAATGGTTGAGAGAGTTCCCTGAATACAATAATCGTTCCTTCGCAAATATCATCACAGACGTGTGTTCACTTTTATGAGTCCAAGAGCAATTTACAGAATAGAATATGGGCAAACAACTTGCATAGCAAAATGCACCAAGAGTGTCAAAAAGGTTATATTATGTAATTTTCTTTACAAATCAAGGTCCTGCTATTACCAAAGGGTAAATCTGTAAATGCCAAGTTTTACAAAGGCAAGACATATTTGCTAAACGGTGACTAGCAACTGGTCTCCGTGCTGTCAGGTTGTTGCATGACAATGCTTTGTCACACAAAGCGGCCATTATACGCATTTATCTGAAACAGGAAAAGGTTGTCATGTTTCATCACCCTCCTGATTTTCCAGATCATGCCCCTTGTGACTTTTTCCTATTTCCTATGCTAAAAAAAAAACACATTGCTGTAAAAAAAATGTAAAAAGCGCAAAAATCTTGGTTTGGCTATTTTCCAGTGTCTGAACACTATACCTCGAAAAGATTAGGAGAACGCTTTTAAAAACTGGATATAAAGATTAAAACTTTGAGTTTCACAATCATGGTGGTTAGCATTAACTTTTTTAAAAATGTTTGAGATAATTATTTTGGCATTCTTTGATAAACACTTCTGAAAACTGACCAAGTTGCATTCATATTTGAACAAAACATCCCTTGTATTGGTAAAATAGTACCGAAAACAAAATCAAGTCATCATTAAAACCATACAGCCTCTGTTTCAAAAGCAATCAATAAATCTAGGTCACCAACCTTTCAATAGAAGCCTGTTTCTCATCTCCTCCATAAGCAAGCAATGGTACGATACCAAAATGCATTGTTCTCGAGGCCAACTTTTCCTGAAGTAGAAAATAATTTGATTCTATATCCCTTGGTATTAGCTACACGTGATAATTATATGCCTTTTAATGAACAATTACTTGTTTTGATCTGGTGTACGGCCCCATTCCTCTAGATTAAATTCACACTTCCCCCAACAATTAAAAAAGTCTGTATTGGTCAAAATAACAAAATTGAAAGTTTAATGCCTATAAAACTGTATGACAGCTTTTGAAAATTCCGAAAGTTATGTGATTTAAATTCCAAGAGATCAGATACCCTACCCCAAAACCATATGAAAGGGCTATACCTTATATGTATTTACATGTATCTATTTTTTATTTTATTTTACGATCAATATAGTGATTAGCATCATTCAATAAAACTGTTAACATCTTAATGTATATTATGTAAGTTAAAAAATGAAAACATACGTTTGTAATTGAACGCATCTTATCAACATCATTTTTCTCTTTAACTGTTATTATCTTCAGAACCACTTCTATGTCCAAGTTTGGTACTTTGCGTTTCACTAAAAATGATAAAAAAACAAGAATTCATAGTTTGTAGGGATGTTGTTTAACCATTAAACAAGGCCAAGTATGTGTAAACTCTGGAATATGTACACACTGAAAACATGTTCTAATTCATACACAGTTAAACAAGTGCAAACAGTTACCTAGCATACATGGTCATTTTATACTCTTCCTGACAAATTTCCTCTTCATTTTATTTGAAATTACTGCATTACTAATTAAATTTATTTGAAATTACTGCATTACTAATGCAGTAATTTCAAATAAATTGAAGAGGAAATTTAGGTAATCACCTGATTCATTCACTCTTTTATATCAAAATATATTGACTGGCCACACCATGCCTTTAAGTTTAACTACTCAAAATGCAGTCATAATTACTTCGAGTTAACAAGTCTAAATGAGATGAGAATCTCTCACTATTTACTAGTATTTCAACGGAAATTATCAGTTGAGATCAGACTGTTCTGGGAGTCAAAAATATGTGTTTACTAACAATCTACAAAAAGAAATGTATGTATCAAATAATGAAAATATAATGCACTTACATTCATAAACCGACCCAAAACCCCCTATATCTATTTGCTGTCCAAGAAAACTTTTCAAAACGGTTATATCTTTATTTTCAAGGATTTTCAACCTTCCTTTTCCATCACGGTTCCCGTCAAATATTATAGCGCCATCAGTGGCATCACTAGGTGCTTCTACTGGAACAACTGTAGGTGCAGCCAGTGGTAACAAATGGTGAACAGGTGGAGGGGGAACATATTCTCTATCCCTGTTTCTCAGGTCATTCACGATATTACTGATCGTATCCAGGCCATATCTAATATCCATTGACATTTCTCTTTGAGCATCAGGTTCATCGAATTCATTATCTGTTGGTATGGATTGTTCAATGCCCTGTGTGTTGTCATAGGATCTGCCTGAAAGATCGGCTTGGTTAACATTGCTCATGTTTTCTCCCTGTCTACGAGTATTACCCATTTCTCCAGGTATAACATCTGAAGAACTCAATGATAAGTTCTCCATTCCTTGAGAAATAGGAGATAAATTCTTTGAATTGTCAGAAGTCTTCTCTGATGGTCTGAAATAAATTTCAAATAAATATGGTCATAAACTATTTGCAAATGCCACAAGATTTATACAAGAATAATACCAAATGGGTAAACTGACATAAGAATTTTGTATGATGACGTTATGCAGCTCATTTTATAATGAAAATGTTCAAATACCCACATACTCAGCTAAATATGAACTTCAAAATGCTTTAAAGTACTTTTTGTGTAGTATCACAATTAAATAAAATCAAGGAGCAGTTACTTTCTCGACTGTTCACTGCCCTATTAAAATCATAATCTTAATGTGTTGCATCACTTATGATAGAGGATAGCGTCAGCTTGTATTAACTAGCGTTAACACAACCAAGTTGTTTTTTAGAATATATTCATGCAACAATTAAATTTCTAAAGAACTACCTTTGTTAAAAAATCGTCATAATTTGGATAGCAGGACAACAACAAGGAACAATCGATTGAATACATGTATATTAACAACTGATTTAACTAAGATGTTTTAAGCATACCTGGTTGATGACTGTCTGTTCTCCATCAGAGCTAAAATGCATAAACAGCATCAAATTAATAATTGTGTGCTCTGGTGAGCTAAAAGTAAAGGAAACTCAGAGATGTATTCAGTTATTGAAATCGAAAGTACAAGTTTTCAAATTCGTAACTAACTGCAGTACTGACTTTACGCGTATGTTGTAAACATTCTTCATGGGGGATAAACCACCACAGATTTCAAACAAAATCATGGTAAAATATATTTTTGTTGTAAAAAGGAACAAAAAAACAGAAATTGAACAGATTTTAAGTGAATCGCAAAATGCCTATTATTTTAGCTGCCGATACAATCATATTGTATCGGGCTCTTTGGACCGCGAATCACCTGTGCACCAGTGAATCGTTACAGCCCTAAAAACCAAGAACATAATAACTGAAACTTCTTTTCCAAAAGGTTTTATGTATAATGGCCACTATAATCAAACTATAAAGATATATGTATCAATATTATGTCATGTTTGTTGCTGTTATCTTTCATTTTGTAATTTCAATGCTGAAAGTATGAATTATCATGTACTTATGTTAAGACAGTTACAGTGTTGCTTTCAAACAGATTATTGAATGACCCAGTAGACCAGACCAAATTTTAGACTCACCCATGCGCCAAAACCCCAATTTACAATAGGACATGTAGATTTAATGGAAATTGGGGAATTCAATTTTTTTTTCAACTGAGATAAACATGCCACACTCACTATTGAACTTTTCCCAATGGATGAAGGTACTTTCAGGAGCTTTATCAAGGACAGATTTAAGTGCTGTAAAAGTAGCACCAGATCCTAAACTCTGTGACCATTTACGCAGCATTGTAATGATCCGATTTATCATCCCAGAGTCATCTTCTTTGATTTGTGAAACGACTAAATGGTCAATACCAAGAAAAGGAGCTATCAGTTCCCAATTTTGTCCTATTACTTCACTAGCAATGGTAACGAGCTCATCTTCGGTCAGTTTAGATTCACCTGTAACATATTTTTTAATCATAGTACAGAAAGACCTCATCTGAACTGAACTTACATAGGCTTGCACTGCAACAGGCAATGAGAACTAGTTTAACAATTGCACTGCAGCATGCAACAGGAGTAAGTTTTTTGGTCCAGCATGCACCAGCTATGGAAAGCTGAACTATCAGATGGTCCACTGCACTGGATTTATAATCCTGCCATCTGGGTTTAATTTCCAGTTACTGCAGGTCATATAACCCTTCCATGAACATTTGACAACAATGTTGATTTCCGTCCACATGTGGAGATGTTGCCAGTTTCTTGTAGAAGGGTAAACTAATAGAGCTGGGTATCGGTCCTTAAAAGCGTATCACGATGTATCACAATATTTCATGCTGTATCGCGATACGTATTGCGATATATATAAATGGTAAATTTACAGAAAAGCTTTAAAAATTAACATTTATATAATGTCTTGGGTAATAATACTGACTACAGCTGACAGTGTAGTTTCACACTTCAAATAATTTGTTCTTTTTTAGCACTGTTGAAACTATTAATGCATGTATACATATAAATATGTATGTGTGCACAGTCAATAATATTACAAGATTGACCAGCTTTAAGACATGAATAACACTTTACCACAATGTATGAACTGATTTTTAATATAATAAACATAAAGTTCAGTTATTTGAGCTAAATCCGATATATCGGTATGCTGAAAAAATATTGTGATATTTATATTGTCTAGCTGATATCGCGATATACCGATAAAACCTTCAAGCTCTATAAACTAATACAACCAAGAAAAACTTGTTAGGTGAATTGATAGCCATATATCACTGAAAAATTGTTTAAAAAACGGCATTGAACCGTTATAAATACAATAAAGTGAATCAGCAAGGTATCCCTGTTTTTGGTGCATCCAAAATATGTGAAAACTAGTTGTATGTATAAGTATTCCTACCTGAGCCTTCAGCACCAGCTTGTTGGTTTGTTGCACGAGTTCCTGGAACATGTTCCTCAGTTTTATCTTGAGTGCTTTCAGTCCGTTTATGAGCGACAGGGCTATTTCGACTGTATATGATTTCTTCTTTTGCAGCTTTTGGCTTTTCTGTCTTAGATTTTTTTGTCTGATTAGATTTCATTATGGGAGTAGTAGATGTTCTATGTTTAACTGGGGGTGGAAGTCTAACCACTTGCTTCGGTACTTTCTCTACAATGCTTCTACGCTGTAACTCTGATAACTCCACCTCAGTTTTATTAAGAATATCAACTAAGTGCTCATGATTAGATTTGTTTAAACATTCCTTGAAGACATAGTATCCTTTCGGCCCCTTCTTTAACACAAGGTGAAGGATCCTTCTTATTCTGTCAGATTCGATGCTCACATCCTGTGAATGTTCAAATACACAAAAATTAGGCTCAAAGTTTCATTTGACCCTAAAAATGATCTTATGACCATTGAAATTAGTAAAATAAGGATTATGAGTGACTCTTGGGAATTTGTCTAGGGATGTCAGAAAAAAGGGTTCGTCTCATTAGCTGATAGTGTTTTTTTTTCACGCTCAAATTATGACACTGGAGTACTAATTCATTTACTGTAAATTCTAGTTCTTTGAAGACCCAAACCTGCCACAATTATACTATTAATTAAGCCTATGAGCATTTTTGGCAGGTCTTAGTGACATCAACTGTTCTATAATATTCTGACTCTAAAATTGGCACGATATCTATCCAAAATTTTGGTAACTTAACATTTACATAATATCCCTGTCAACATCTGAAAAGTTGTTCTTAATTGGCCCTGGTGACCAAGTTTTTGACCCCAAGTGACCCATTAACAAACACGTATGAGATTTTGTCGATATTCACATTCTGACCCAATTTTGTGTAAATTGAACTAATAATGTGACTCCTAGTGTGTTCACAAGGTAAAAATTGATGCCGCACGATGCCGGACGCCAGACAAAGACTGATTACAAAAGCTCACTTAGAGCACAAAGTGCTCATGTGAGCTAAAAATCAATACAGTTACAGCAGTAAGCAAATATCAGCAGAGTGTTTAAAAGCTCTGTTTGCAAGTAAGTGTATATATACCACTCAAGTGTCCGAGAAAGTGTGTACACATGCAGTCAAATGCAGTCCGATTTCATACTTAAGAGGCAAATGTTAAAATATTGAGTACATGATCAGTATTGTACATCTTAATTTACTTCGTAATTTGACTTCTAAAATTCACTGAAAAATACTGGTGTCATCAGAATCCATTTTTTGCACAAGGCTTTTTTTCCTTCTATAACAGAGGCCGAAATTCGGTGACTTCCCAATTGCAAGAAGGCTGTTTTTTCCCAATTTTAGACAAGAAATTCCCCAAAATACAATACTATTCAAACTCAGTAGTCTAACCTTCTCAAAATTTGGCCAAATATAGCGCTTGAATTCCCCAAAATGAAAGGCTAAGGCCCCTTGCAAATTTTTGGAAAAAAAGGCCCTGTCGCAGACTAAACTTTACTATAACCCAGCTTCTTAGTACATTGTATACTTACTGTAAAGTCCCTGTATTGTATTTGATTAATATATTCTGCAGCAATGAATTCATCTAACAACTCAGTTGAGCGAATATCCAAAAGAAATTGTTTCCAATTTTTGTTAATGATTCTCTTGTAAGAGTCTAAAATACAATAGAGAAAATCAAAGATATTTCTTTTAAAATCTTCGTTCAAAACCTCGTTCAGACACTAAATAGGGGGGGGGGGGGTCCATTGTTGAGCAGTTATGGTCTTTGATTAGTAATCAAAAAACCCCTACAGCTGTCAGATTGAATCTCATCTTGGACCAGAAAACCAGGCCATAACCATTTAACCAGAGATGGCCTGCGGCACTAAAAGATATAAGCTTATAAAATTAAATTAATAATGAATAAGTAAATGTAGCTAGACTCATAAGTTTAGGAAAATTAAATTAACACAATATAATTACATTATCAGAATTGTAATTAAGATTTATTTACTAATGATACAAAAGTTTCAAAGGTATAGCATTCTTAATGTCATTTTATTATTTGCTCTAAATACTGTTGATGCATTGTATTCCAAAAAGGTGAATTACATTATCACATTTAATGCACAGAAAACAGTGTTTCACATACGTTTTGTAAGCAATTTGTCTCGATAGTTTAATTATTAACCTATAAGCATGCAGTCAATGTCACAACGAGTGTTTTGTGTATAATTTTGAAAATCAGTAAAAACAAACGATCGGTTTATATGGAAGTATGCAATAAATTTCTATGAAGTTTTATGCCGTGATTTTCTTTAACGTTATAATTGTATAGTTATGATTATAATATACTACTCAACTTTTGCTATTCAGGATAACTGCAATTAAATAATATAAGAATTCATTCTAACCTTGACATTGAGAAAATATACATTTTGACCTTCTTTTTTCATTTGCATTTGGAAAATTCTAAATATTGATAAGCATCAAGAGCAACAAATGAATGTGAACAAGCTGCGGTGGACATATTTAGTTAAATACGGCAGTTGATTCACTTAAAACCTGCTTTTCCTGGGCTGTATATAACCTTCAGCTTCCACAAGGAACTGGCTACTTCTCCACTTGTAGAGGAAATTTTTACTTCAAATTTTCTTGAAGGGGTATGACATGCCGTGACTGGGAATCAAACCCAGATCTCCGTGTTACAAATCCAGCACACTAACCCCTGGACCTCGGCCCTTGGGGACAGATATACAGACAGACAATATGTCTGTACATGAAGAACAATAGTATACCATGACTTACCGTCTGTAAACTGCTTTGAAGCCATGATTTATAGCAGAACTGTATACATTGAACTGCTCATCTGAAAGATATAATAACACATTCATTTTAGTCAATGAATTTATATAAAAAGCAATCATGACTTGTGAATACTTGTTTATTTTTAGCATAAAGACAGGAAATCAGTAATTGTTTTTAACTGTTTGTTTGGGTTTTATGCCCCTTTTCAACAATCAGACTCAAATGAGGCGAACAGTACCCCTAATCATCATTCCTGGGAAGAACTCCCATCTTCCATAAGCAACTGCCTACTTTCTAACACAAGAGGGCCAAGATGGCCCTTTATCGCTCACCTGAGAACAAAATCACAATAATTAATGACCAGATAATATACTGTATACGTCTTTAAATTGGCGGGGCTAAAATTTGGCGTTTTTATGAAAGTTAAATATTGGCGGTGGTCAAGAATTGGCGATTTCTTGAAAATCCGCCAAAATAAAACCATCCATTGTCCATTGCCAGCTAAAATTACATCAATATAACAAATACTATAATTTGCTGTACATCTTTTAATGTTCTTCGTTTGTAACTATTGTCACACCTTCCTTATACTTGTACAATGCCCTTTTCTTATTGTAATATACATCGTTAATAGTATCCCTTTTGTTATACAAATTGCAAACACAGTCGAAGATTAGCACCTTTTATAAACAAATGGTAATGGTTTGCTTGTTTGTTCATATCACTTAGCATTTTCTTTTTGTTAAAAGGGCTTTCATATTATGCCATTTTATGTATATATACAAAAGTATGACTTAAACTTGCATATTTATAACCACTGTTTAATTATTTTTAGCTTAACAAAGTTATTTGTTTTGCTATTATTGGCGGTGTTATATATCTGCGGTGTGAATTATTGGCGTGGTTTTAAATTGGCTGAAACCTATCAACCGCCAAAATAGTGAACATTAAACCACCGCCAAAATTTCAACGTATACAGTAGTTTCCAACTCGTATAACCCATTTTTATGTAGATTTTGAGATCAAAACCAACAATGAAGGTATAATACTGTTAAACAATTAAGCTAAAACATAGCAAATTTTCTAATCCAAGGGCCCATAACTCTTGAAGTTCTGGTCCGATTCCACCCATAACTGAACTTGTCCAAAACCGTAAGGTCATAAACATTCACTGTAAATATGATTAGGATCGGTGAATAAATGAAGGCGCTAGAGTGTAAACAAGCTAAAATATAGCAAATTTTCAAAGTCAAGGGCCCATAACTCTTGAAGTTCTAGTCCGATTCCACTCATAATCGAACTTGTCTAAGATCTTTTGGCTATACTCATTTACTGAAAATATTATTAGGATCGGTGAATAAATGAAGGCGCTAGAGTGTAAACAACCTAATATATAGCAAATTTTCAAAGTCAAGGGCCCATAACTCTTGAAGTTCTGGTCCGATTCCGCCCATAATCGAACTTGTCCAAGATCTTTTGGTCATACACATTTAATGAAAATATGATTAGGATTGGTGAATAAATGAAGGCGCTAGAGTGTAAACAAGCTAAATATAGCAAATTTTGTAATTCAAGGGCCCATAACTCTAGAAGTTATTGGCAGATTTTGCCCATAATCAAACTTAGCCGAGACATTGTGGCCATATACATTGTGAGCATTAAGTTTAATCAAGATTCGTTAAGAGCTGCGAATGCTAGAGTGTAAACAAACTAATTGTGGACGTACGATGGACGGCGGACATTCAATGATGAATCAGGTGAGCTAATAAAAAGACATAGCCAGAAGCTGGGCTCAAACCTACAACTCTCTATCAGTGAGAGGTTACAGTGATTTGAAGTTAGCTACCTTAATCACTCATACACGAAGGCTGGCTGTTATTTAACTGATACTGGTTGGCGACCTATGACCGGACACTTTGCGCACATATTTTACAATATCTTAAAAACTGTTTACATATGACACTAGATCTTTTACCTGCAGGAAGCTAGGTTCAAGTCCAATATGACGACATGTTTTTTATTTTACTTTCTAAATACAGAACACACATTTTGAGACCCCGACGTGGGGTCATTAAATTGTGTTAACTTTGCTTCAATCTGTATACCATGTTCCCCACACACTTAGTCGGCAGTCATAACACGTCCGTTTTATTATGTTATTGAATTTTTACTGTAAATCATTAATTTATGAAGTACTTTACTTATATATGTATTATTCTCTATGTACAAATTATCTTCTCTGCATACAAAGATGTATAAAAATTAGCACATACTGTACCATATATATCATCAAAATATGCGGTTACGGACTGTGGGTAAAAAATCAACGTTGATCATAATATGATGGTTAATTATTATATGGTATGTTTTAATGAAGTTTTCTTAGCAGTTATCTCATGTTGGAAATGTTCTTCTGCTTCATATGTTCTAATATTTGACCCTTGTGAATTTTCTCCAAGCCTCCCCGAAATACTTGCGCATGTGCAATGCACTGTATTAGATTTCCCCCGCAAACGCACATGTAAACAACCGGCAGATAATGTAAATACCGTAATTCTATCAAATGTTCTTGCATTTCATTGAAGTTGTTGATCTTAGTTGCGCTGGAGTGATCAACAACGAATGATCTAAGTAAAGTCAAATTAAAGCGTTTTAGCAGGTGTCCGGATTTGATGGTCGTCCGGAATTGTAGGTCGCCAACCAGTATATATTTATTAAATTAAATATTATTATAATTTATAACTTTAGTTTAAGTCTTTTCAGGTGATTTAACTTTTAAGCATATCTGGCGTTAAACGGTTAAGACTAAAGAGACACCTTAAGTTATTGATTTGGTAAATTGGTTCAGTAAACCATTTAATTCTTTTCATGTATTAAAAGGCTTCACAATCTCAGTATTCTCACTGCAGTTCTTTATTGGACTAATGGGTCCAATTAAGTGTCTCACCACCATGAACAGCCAAATTAATTAGACTTTAACTAGACTTAGCATATTACGAATTTCATTGTTCTTCCATTGCATCACAAAAAGTTTAACAAACTATAATAAGTTGAAAAAATGGCTAGAGTCAAGAGTTGACCGATTCAGGTATGAGTTGACTAAGGTTACAAAGGTATGAAATGATTAAGGTGCGAGTTGACTACTAAGACTAAGCCTAGTCTAAGCACAGGAGATTGAAATTATGACTCAGAATAAAGCTAAGATATAGCCTCGGACTATTAAGCTATATTACATATACATATATGAGTGATTTGTTGTAGCAAGAGACAAATGGATAAAATTTCAATCTCCTGTGGACTAAGAACCGAAAACGAAACTACTGAGTAACATCGGCTATAATTCAACACCTATAAAAACAAATGACACTGTTATCACATATAACACTACAGAATGATAAATCTAGCGTTGATTGTTTACATTCGATGTAAATGATAAGTTTGAAAGGACTAATATAGGACTAAAAGTACTAAGCTTACATCACCGAATTCCATGGTAAATTCCATTTCCTAACCGGAAATAGTTTAAATCAAATTTTCACGAAAAGGGTATTTATAACGAAATGAAAACAAGTAGCGGAAAGATAAAGAAAACTTACCTTACATATCGAGAGCACAGTGTACAGTATATAATATCGCCAAGGACGTATAAGTCCTTGATATCACTATTATTTACTTGTTGTTGTTTTTTCTCCAGGAGTTAAGTGTAAGCAGAGACGTATAATTTTATTATACGTCTCTGGTGTAAGCAATACATGTACTCCAAATTATGAAATATAAGAGTCCCTGGTATTTATAAATTTAAACACGTTTTATAATTATCCTCCTGTAGCTTCGCTGTACATGTGTACACTTTGAACAAAGCGGTACCCGTTGAAGAGTTATTGAGAATTAGTGATGTTCCGATTAATCATTTAATCAACGAATCAATGACAAATGATTATTGACGTGACGATGCTCCCATTCAATCAACGGAATTTTGTACCGTGAGTCGTTGTTCTTGACTATATAGTACTGCAGACATTACACTTTGCTGAAAGGCTTTAAAAGTTGTAATTTAGATACCTAAATGATTGATTTGATAAGCTATAGTGACTGGTGTAATGCTGTTCAAACTGTATGTGTAAATGCAGCATAATTCTGGTTCAGCGTGTTTTTAATAGTAAAATAATTTTTTATGTTATTTTACTCAAACATCCAATAAAGTTAAGGCATTAAATTTTTCCATTTTTATTCATTTGGTGTAAGGGTAGTGAAGGTTATGCAGTCTTAACATTCTAGGTCATTTCTTATTTAATCAGTTTTGATTGATTAATCACTGACTTTTGCCTCTGATTAATCAACGAAATTTTCATCGACTGATTACAATCACTGTTGAGAATATAGTATTTTGGACAAAGTGAAACTTTTGGTATGTTTTTCTAGTATAGTAACTACACATACACACTATTGCATGCCTCTTGTTAACTGGAAAACACTTATACATGGTGATTAATCAAATTTATTAAAATATCCACCTGAACATTAATCAACGTACCAGTTGTGTTAAGTGAGTATCTTCCAGTGCTCTAAAATCCTACAAGGTGTACATACTTAATTATGACTGGCGCGTTGTAGCTGCTGAAAGACGACTGACATATATAACTTAATAGCATATAGTGCACATAAAAAATATATAATATTGCACCTGACTTGGGAATAGTAGTAAGCCATTTTCGCTATTACTAAAAAAACCGATGTGGATCTGCATGACTCGCCATTCCATGAAGCCATGATCGATGCTTTTAAAATGGTTCAAATCAGAAAATTGTCTAAAATTTTCAGACAGAGTGTTCCATAGCACATATGCAGCATACCGAAATGGTATTTTACCATATCTCGTTGACGTTATACAAGGAACCTGCGTACTGCACATTTGTAATGTTTTGACCGTTTTATTTTCTGTAGACTGGCTGTATCCACATGCTCAGTGGAGCTTTTTCGTTACTTGCCATCATTAGTTCATTCTTCTGTTATAATAACGCATGTATACTAAAAGTCCCATAAGCATATAAATGTATCGGTCGTAATAATTTCTGTTTGTCCTATAACAGAGGAATCCGGTGTGTTTTCCTCCCGTGCATACTTTATAGCAAGAAAAGATGTTTCCAAAACCACTATCGTATTTTTTTCAATATCATTGAAAAAAAAACTATTTATAGAACAGCTGTGTTTTCCCGCAGTCATGTTATGCTCACGTCACGCTCTCTATATATTCCCAGTTTACAAAAGCAAAAATCACAGCGAAATGAGCGTTTTTCAAAGAAAAAGGGCTCTTTTCGTCGGTAATTATTATCATGGGATAATATAAGCAATTGTTTGTTTTTTGCATATTTTTTATAACAAAAAGCTAATGGGACTTTAAATCATCAATATCATACCTTATTATACTAGAATTTTTCCTACTACCAGCGTGAATGACGAATCATTCATGATTATACCGCCAGTATACATGTTTGTATAGGAGTCTCTTTATGTATATATGTTCAAAATAGAAAATGTCATAGTCATGAACATTCATATTTTCCAACTGTTGGCGTCTTTAATATAAAGATTTAAATGTGTTTTATCATTAACCGGATGAGGAAAACAAAGAACCTGATGCAGGGCTCGAACCCGCAACCTTCTGCTTGCAAATCAGGTGCTACACCAACTGCAGGAGCTATCAGGCTGTTAATATTTCAGCCAATTTATAGATACAAATACAATATGCCATACTGCTACATTTCTTCTTCCCTTTTCTCAAAGTAATTACATTGTACTAATAAATGGGACGACTACAGGTTCTTTAGACTAACCGTGCCATTGATTCACCCTAACTCACACCTATGGCACCAAATGTAATACACGTAGGAGGAAAATCATGTATCCGATGCGGGGCTCGAACCCCCGACTTCCTGCTTGCATGTCAGATGCTCTGGTGCCAACTGAGTTAATCGGGCTGTTAATATTACAGCTAATTTATGAATACAATTGCATGTAATATATACCATACTGCTACATACATGTATCTATTTTCGGACAAGAGTGGCTAAAATTTTAATTGTTGCAGCAACTGGCCTGCTGCTACAATTCATGTTGATGATAATAACGATAATTATGGTGATAGCTATCATAGCATGATGATAACGGTTCTTATAGGCCCTATATGTAATAATAGTGATGATGATCATGAGTTACTGTTATATGTATGAAGATAATGATTATACGAACCTCATAACAGTATATCACTGTCAAATTAACACACCGACACCTGTGCAGTTCAATGTTTCTTCTTTACCTTTTCAAATATCTTTGGCAAGCAAAATATTCCGAAGGATTCAATACATGTCCAGGCTGATACTCGTTCAGGCTCAAAACTGTTTTATGTATAAAACTTCGTAAAACCGATGGACTCATCAGCTAAATGTTTCAGTGCAGACAAGTACAGCATTGACAAGGTAGGTAACTGCGTTAGAGAGTCGCATATGTTCGTACGATTTATTTCCCCTAGTTCGGGTATTCACTATTCGAATATATTCATGGAAAAGTACCATGTCGCATACATGTAAAACGTTTCGTTTATTGGTAATTAAGATCGCAATAGATCTACAGAAGAATACGTTTGATAATATCAATGAAGATGCTGATTTAAAAAAACAACAACATTGTTTTCGCTAACATTTCACAAATACATGGTTGGTAGGTACGCAGATTAAAAAAAAAACATTTGCTTACAAGTCGTTAACGTCGCACTAGCAGCTGGGGTCAAGCAAGACTCGTGGTATACACCTGGGTAGAATCAACGACCTAGCCTTGATTACCTGCCCCTTACACTTACGACGGGAACCAGACTACCAACGACCTAGCCTGGATTACCTGCCCCTTACACTTACGACGGGAACCAGACTATCAACGACCTAGCCTGGATTACCTGCCCCTTACACTTACGACGGGAACCAGACTATTAACGACCTAGCCTTGATTACATGCCCCTTACACTTACGACGGGAACCAGACTATCAACGACCTAGCCTGGATTACCTGCCCCTTACACTTACGACGGGAACCAGACTATCAACGACCTTCCATAAGCTAGGTGGAGATCGAGCTTCCTCACGTGTGAAATTTGTCTTTGGCTGGTAGGGATTCTAACTCATATCGATGACGGTCTATATATAGTGATTACTGGTCAGAGAGCATATAACCACTGGAATTTGATTTACTTAAACTAACTGGAAATCACTTTCTAAACGACTTCATTAATCCTTAATTTCACATGATTAGTCATGAACAGTCAAACCTGTGTAAGCAACCTCCTCCGAATAAAGGCCGCCCTGTGAATAAAGGTCATGATTTGTCTTCCCTAAGAGTGGCCTTTGTTCACAGGTTTGGCTATGTATAGACAGAGTGAGCAGAAAAAATAACTACACCAGAAAACAGGAAATTGTTTTATTAGCCTTCAATATGTATTAAGATTTAACTTTACAAAAAAGCAAAGGCATTGTATTTGATATGATGGCCAGTAATTCTTCAGTTCTTACCAGACCTCGTTGATATTTTCTATGTTGGAGGACTGTTCAAGTATGGCCGTATTTCGTATTCACCGATTTATACTTTGTACATTGCATCAATCAAATGATAATTAGCTATAAGGAAATTTGTAGGATCGTTGTAGGATTTAGAAAGCATTGTATAGATTATGTTGTTTCCATCTGTTTGAAGACGCAAATAGAGGGGAATTAATGTAAACCACAACAGAAGTGGATTTGATTTGTTACTGGACTACATTTGTATTTCCATTCAATTTTGTTCTGTTTAGTTTACTGTTAAACCAGTATTGCTTTTAAAAGTATTCAAAGCTTATGACGAATCGGTCTTAAATAGTCAGCAGGGGGGGGGGGGGGGAAGTAATGAACTATCTTAGCAGAAATACTTAATAATAGCAATTTATCATCGTAAAAATCATACCTCTGATATCTTTCAGCAGTTGGGTTTGCACTTTAAACGCTGACAGAAAATCCCCAGCTTTAAGCTTTAAGATACACCTCCGCACAGACATGTCTATGAAATACTTGACTTGTTTGAGAACATTGTATGAAAATTTATGTTTGTTTGTTGAGTTTTACGTCCCCTTTTCAACAGTCAGAGTCATACTGGGCGGACAGTTAATCTAACCTTCGTTCCTGAAAGAACCAGTACTAGACTCCCATATTCCGAATGCAACTGGCTACTTTCTCACGTGGTCAGTAGTTGGGCTCGAACTCACAACGCTCTATCAGTGAGAGGTTACAGTGATTTGAAGTCAGTGCCCTTAACCACTCGATCACGGAGGCGGGTGTATTTAGCTAAGGCAATATATATACTTGTCGTATGGCGGCAAGACTTCTGGACAATTTACCAAATCTTATGACAAATCAAAGCTCTGAAAGTTCTGCTGTTGTTCGGAACTACAAAGGAGTCAAAAGTTGAATTTCTTTGTAGGATGAGGTATTGGGCTGAGTTTGGAAACCGAACGATAGTACGCGCATGCGTGAATTTTGATGCAGACCAAAGTACTACGCTTTTCTACACCCGCCATGCAATTGTTAAAGTTGTTCCCGTTCCATGTGCTTTCAGTACTTTGATTTATGTTTTCCCATCTGATCACCAGAAGTAGTCGTGGTTGACTCACAAATATAATCGCATCGTCTATGAATTCAATGGTGACTTCTATACGTTTACAATAGAAGCTTGGAACCAGACTAAATTTGCATAATTATACAGCACGTGATTATGACGTCATCCTTCCTTGAAATATGTGTTCTGACAGTAAATATTGTAGAAACCCGAGGTAGGAAAAAACTACGACTGTTTTGTATTGCTCGTTTACGATTTTGCTTAGCCCTCTGAATTTGACTTGAATGCTGTACATAATATTTGAATTCGTATTTATGCGATTGAATTGGAAAATTGGAACTTTGTTCATAGGAGAAAGGTTAATGGAAGCCCTTCGGTATGCAGGAAAATTAACACCGACCGACTGTTGAGAAATGGTCTTAAGTTTGTGTTCGTACCGAACAACAAAAATGAATGATTCAGTTATATAGTTTACCTAGAAATGAACCATTTGGTATAACGGGCCACTTAGAATTCCCAAGCCCCAAGGTGTCGGAAGGTTTGAAGGAGACATCTCTCAAGCTGTTTCGTTGCCAAATAAAATGCTTCGTTGCAACAAAGTACACCAGTTAAAGTTCATTAAGCCTTCAATGTTGTTGTTTCAAGAAATGAATTGAAAAAATACAATGTAGTGACCACACATACAAATGCTGTGCATCGTTAAATCATAAGTCATACACATGCAACAATAAAATGATGATTTAATGCTTCAATGACGAAGTTGCTGATACGTTCCTTTTATCCAGCGATCATAGTTCGTTCTAAATCATAGAAGATATGTCAACTCATGAAAAACGTCATTAATTTTGATCGGTTAAAAGTTATTTAAAATTATGAAAAAAATAAAAAATAAAATAAAAGCTCGCGTCTAAATCTAGAACACGGCTCTTCGTTTTTTTTGTAGACAATGAATAAAGAATATAATGATTTTTTGCATTTCCAGATGTCCTTTAAACTTTTAGAAAATTTAGTCGACACCAGCTCCTTGCTTAAACTACTAAGAACTTAAATAATAATTTGAAGAAAAAAAACGCTATCCATCGAGTAAAGCATTACAATGATACGTATATATTTTCTCACAACGAAGTAAAGTTCCGTTTCACATAGGTGATTTGAAGTTATAATGTTATACGTATTCTGTTGACTTAATTAAGTTTGTGGTCAGTTTTAAATCTACATATTTGTGGCTACCTATTTACCATTCTAACAGATTGGTATGCTTGTAATCCATGTTCTAAATGGGAGTGGCACTAAGCATAAAATACTTTTAGTTATATACACGTCTACATTGTAAATATTGGCCATCATACAGTACATTCACAATGGTATACAGGAAGCCCTTATTGCACTCAATTTGAAGACCGCCTTTAGCACCAAAATATTGGTCTTAATTTTGAGGTAGATTCATTATGGAGTTGAATACAGTACAACCTCTCCATAACGACTATCTCTTGATCAACAACCTCTCCATAGCGACCTTCTCTTAGCAACAACCTCTCCATAGCGACACTCTCTTTAGCAACAACCTCTTCATAGCGACACTCTCTTTAGCATCAACCTCTTCATAGCGACCTTCTCTTGAGCAACGACCTCTCCCGAGCGACCCTGTTTTTAGTAATAACAGAATGATTTTCCTATTATACGATTTGAATATCAATTTGGCCTCTCTAGAGCAACAACCTCTCAACTACAACACAATTTTACTTCTCCCAAAGGTTGTAACTTTGGACAGGTTGCACTGTATGGAGACACAGTACAACCTCTCCATAACGACTATCTCTTGATCAACAACCTCTCCATAACAACCTTCTCTTAGCAACAACCTCTTCATAGCGACACTCTCTTTAGCAACAACCTCTTCATAGCGACACTCTCTATAGCACCAACCTCTTCATAGCGACCTTCACTTGAGCAACAAATCTCTTCATAGCGATACTCTCTTTAGCAACAACCTCTTCATAGCAACTATCTCTTGATCAACAACCTCTCCATAACAACCTTCTCTTAGCAACAACCTCTTCATAGCGACACTCTCTTTAGCAACAAACCTCTTCATAGCGACACTCTCTATAGCACCAACCTCTTCATAGCGACCTTCACTTGAGCAACAAACCTCTTCATAGCGATACTCTCTTTAGCAACAACCTCTTCATAGCGACACTCTCTTTAGCAACAACCTCTTCATAGCGACACTCTCTTTAGCAACAACCTCTTCATAGCGACCTTCACTTGAGCAACAAACCTCTTCATAGCGATACTCTCTTTAGCAACAACCTCTTCATAGCGACTATCTCTTGATCAACAACCTCTCCATAACAACCTTCTCTTAGCAACAAACCTCTTCATAGCGACACTCTCTTTAGCAACAACCTCTTCATAGCGACACTCTCTATAGCACCAACCTCTCCATAGCGACCTTCTCTTGAGCAACGACCTCTCCCGAGCGACCCTGTCTTTAGTAATAACAGAATGATTTTCCTATTATACGATTTGAATATCAATTTGGCCTCTCTAGAGCAACCACCTCTCAACTACAACACAATTTTACTTCTCCCAAAGGGTGTAACTTTGGAAAGGTTGCACTGTATAGAGAAAATAGTGTAAACCAGTCGGAAAACAAGTGAACGTTATAACGAGGTTGTTATAATATTGAAGTGGTCTCACAACCGAGATGAACTATTTAGGAAGCCTGTGTGGAGACAATTTCGTATGTTCTCTTCTGTTCGGTTCTATTCTTTTTATTTGTTGATGAAGATTATAATTATTGTTGCATGCTTTCATATCATGATGCAGTATCGAAGTGTCTATATGACACCGGGGGTATAAATTTACTGTTTTCTTGTGTTTTTTTCTTGGTTACGTATATTTATCAGCCCGAAGTTTGGGTAGAGCTTTGAAGTTAATGGTTACCTTGCGTGTGTCAACAAACAGTATTGAAGTTTCAAAATAACGACAATTTATCCCGAAGACTTGTGAATCACAACCACAATACACAATGTTTTCAAATTCGGGTGGTCGACGGATTATTGTGTCATTCAGACAGAATCACCACTTACTGTTGACAATAGACATGAAAATACGATCTTCATCTGTTGAAAATAATCTAATCAGATTCCTAATCCGCTCAAATTCAGCCGTACAATAGGTACTAAGTTCCATGTAATACTGACCGATGGTTGATCGTCCAAATCTGCTTTGAATTGATGGTCCGGATCTCTCTGACATGCTTAGTGAAAACAAATTGCTGTTTTGTGATAAGACGATCAACAGATGTACATTCATTGACAGAGCAATACCCGGACAGAATGAAGGACGACGATCGCCATATATATAAGAATGGATGTGGTTACATTTGTGTCCATATTTGTTTTATTGAACCATAACCTTTATAACGTCGATGGCGGTCGTAACTAGAAGTTTGAAATGAATCTTACAACTCCGGCAATAAATAAAATGTCACCAAAGGGTTGCTATTGAAATTTTCGAGTTGTAGACGATGAAATTACGACATTACATAGATTTACCAGCCGTTTTAACTTCACTTGCGAGACGGCCGTCAAAGGTTAGAACGCACGAAGTTGCAAATTGCTTTATTTAGATTACAGCTCATGTTTTCATTTAAGGAATTAAGCATTACATATAAACCACATGAAGAAGTAAAGCCTACCAAAAAGACACCATAACTTAACCCATATTTACCTTAATTGAAAGAAAATGTCAAAAAACGCTTATAATATATATAATATTATGTCAGTTGAACTGGGTCAAATTTTGTGACAGTGTGTATTTCTTTTAAGGTAATTAAGTTATGGTGTTTTTTGTAGAATTCATTACAATTCTACCATCACATGTCCGTTACTTCTGCCTATGATATAAACATATTCATAATTGAATGCATGAACTCAAGTCAAACTAAGATGGTTGAAACGGCATGTACATGTATTATAAAGGCATGTGTACAACTCGTCAATTTAAATACAAAATATTATGTTAATTAATATTTATAACTTAATAATGCTAAACAATAAAGTATTAGGCACACTAAACATGTGTTAGAGTTAATCAATATAATTATTCTACCGAAACAATGTACTAGTCAAAATCCCTGGTTTGTGGTACAGGTAGTGACATTCATTGCCATCACCGTGACAAGTATTACACATTTACGCAGTATAAATTTGAATAAATTTCATTTTGTAAAGGTTCATCGGTATATTTAATTTGCTGTTTATTATTACTCCCTTGACAGTTTCGTGTTGTCATTTTAATCATTTGTTTCATGTTATTAAATTGGTGTTTGCACGTGTTTTGTTTTCGTGCAAATAGTTTATATGCACATTGGCCTATATTTGAATTTTGAATTCTCTCAAACTTCTGAGTTGAATAATATCTACAATTATCATATTTCTAATGCAAGGACGATGTTTTGTTGTTGTACCCTACCAAAAAATTCGGAGTATGAATTTTGAATTCTCTCAAACTTCTGAGTTGAATAATATCTACAATAATCGTATTTCTAATGCAAGGACGGTGTTTTGTTGTTGTACCCTACCAAAAAATTCGGAGTAAAACACGATTGTACATTTTAGTATGATTCGTGCAGTTTTCTATATTCAAATTACATTTGATATGCTATTCAATATTTGACATGGATCACTTACTAATAGTGTGCGTCAATTAAAGACATAGTTAAACGAAATGTACTGTATTGATGAAATCAATTTAATGTATTTGTTATTGAGATTCTTTTTCATTAGCCATAATGTTTGTAAACTATGAAAGTTATGTTAACTTTAAAATGTGACCCTGTACCTGAGCCTTTGGGCTAGAAGTAAAAGGACTAAAGAGCTGCTCTCTACGTTTCAATTTAATGTTCTATCTATTACTTACATCAAATGATTTCGGTGTTCATTCGTATCTGCGTTATATCAATGAGCAAAAATTTGTCTTAACTGTTGATAGTTTAGATCGTATATGCGAGTTCTTAATTGATTTATACCATACACTTAAATTGAAAAGGTGAGCCCCCGGGTCATGTTTACCAACAACACAGACTTTGACTTTTTTGGTTATTTTTTGTACAGTCAGAGTAAATGGTATCATAATATTATTTATAAGCACATGTCAGCATGCAAAATTTGCCATGTGGAGGGTAAAAACTTGACCAAATAAAATAGGGTATGTGGATGATTTTTTTCTACTTTTCTCTTAATGCATTTTGGTAGGATACGAGGTAAGATACGACCCCGAATATGTTCGTACTTTTCCGTAAAAACTTATGAGTCGGTGCCCAAAAATAAATCCGTCGTGTAAATGGTAACCACGTCTATTTTTCTAGCCGTATTCTGGACTACCATAGACGCCATTTTGTTGCTTAGTGTGTGATTATAAATAAAAAAGATCTAACTAACTTTTTACTCGTATGTTACCCTAATATTAACGGCGCAGCAACTCGTTATTTTTTGACATACTAGTTCTCGCTGTTGTTCATCTTAAAAAGAAGCCTATCGAATAAGATGTCAGTCCATAATTTCGTTTGTTTCACAGTATGCGATGCGATATCAAGAGTTGACCTTGTAAGGCGACTCTGTGTTGTCAAGTTGGGCGCTAATATCTATTATTACCTGAGTCCGGTTAGCTTTCATGTACGGTTGTTCGGTATTTATCGCTTCGCAATATTACGTAATATGTCGATATCTTTTTCGCACTATTTGAAACACGAACAATGCAAATGCGTACACAATCTTACGTTATTAGTCGAGAATTATCATACAAAAATCTTTAAGACTGAATAACAATATTTAATGATGACGTAGGGTATCAACAGATAATATTGTATCATACAGATAATAGTAGAATTAAAGATACGCCATTGAATAATTAAGTCCAGAAATGGAGGCGGGTCACGCCATTCTATAAAAATTTTTATCCAAAATGTCCTTCAGATTTTCCTTATTCTGAACACAACACATTTCCAACATGTTATATTTGTAATGCAAATTGCCTCATTTAATAATTGTATCTATACATGCATATTAACTCATATTGTCATCTTTTACATGAAGTGAGATACTGTTAAATAAACTTGTAAACTTGAGAAGTTGCCGTATCCTTATAGTACTGGTTACAATATCGTCCTGGAAAACTGGTTCGGTTTACTGGCCTCCGAGTATGACAGACAAAATGTTGAAAAGCGGCTTTAAACCTACTGAAAAAAAAGACATAAGTCCAGAATTTGTACATTGTTTTCAATGTATGTGGCTTTGTCTTGAAACTGTTCTTAATTTACGTATACAGTTTTTTTTGTTATATAACGTGTCTCAATATACAAATATATTATTCATCCGTAACTGTATAGAAGTGTAACAAAAAAGTTCAAGCATTTTTTAACAACAACAAAAAAATGCTACTATATTTACAGAAATTGAACCATTTTTCTCAACCAGTTCTCATATTCACAATGATTGTCTGATTTGAGGATACTCATTTTTGTACTGTTTAATAAAAATTAGTGACGTAAACCTGTCAAGCACTATTACAGCTGGTAGCCTCTGATCCCCAACCCAACCCATCCGTCCAATTATAGCTAGGTGGGTAACGCATATGACTGTAAACTGGTTCCCGTTCCATGTTGCAGTGCACCAACACACAAGTCAACGGGAACCAGTTTAATATGACTGTTCAGTAGGACATTACGTGGACTAGACTTCGAACAATTTTACGGAGGAACCATTTATCTACAATGTAGTTAAGTTTGATGCGACACCTTACAGAGGAACAGGTCAGTCCTGATAAAAGTACAAGGGGTACCGTTTTGGTCAAAATATCATCAACATATCTATTGTTAAGGACGTTGTAAACAACAACAACAACGTCAGCAAACAAACAAACAAATCAACAAATAGCACTTAACGACACAACCCTTTGCAGTGATTGGTCAGTTCAAGATTAGATCACTCTTGTATGAACCGATCGAAGCACGTCGGTCGAGTTATTAATGCTATAATGCCTCGTTGGTGTTTTAATTGATTGGTCAAATGAAATTGTTGACGTAAGTTAGTTCGTTGGGCGATATTTATTTAACCCGTGTATAATTTCATTTTAAACCGGATTCAATCTTTATTTCTATATGTACATAAACTCTAGAAATATATTGTTTGTTTAGCGATCTTCTTAAGAGTACATAGTCGCTATTCCAGTAGTAAAATATAACATCTTACTTTCCATTGTTGAAGTAGACTTTATTTAATTTAAGAATGGTATGTTTATACAAACGTCACATTAGGATGGAATTAAAAGCAATCCAGATTGTTGACCATTGTGTTTATCGTCAGATTTTGATTTTATTTTGGCTTGTCCCGGAAATTAGTATCCGAACACTGTACATTATAAGGATTTTGATATTACAAAATCAAATCAAATTGGATTGTTATATGTGTGATATGTATTGAATTGTACTTAATAATAGACAACGCAATTATACAAATAATCGATCAAACGTTTTTATATTGTACATGTTGTATATGTGAAATATGCGATGATCGATGTACTGTATTGTACAAATCCAACATAAATTACTATTTACTTTAAAAATGTAAAAAACGGTAATTTATAATTCAGAACAAACTTGCCTCCGCCGGATTAAAGGTCACCTGTCAATAAAGGCCAGACTTATTATGTTCCTCAAATTGTGGTCTTTGCTCACAGTTAAGACTGTGATGCAGTTATTTGCAAGAAACTATTAACAGACAAAAGATAAGATTTGTCATAAACAATAGAAAAAAGTGATTATAATTCAGATATCAGGAATGATTAAACATGGATATCTATACAACTGTTTAGTCAAAAGTCATTTTTGAAGTCAGGCCATTATAAAATCTCCAAGCTGTGATCAACGTGACAAATTGTTATTATTTTATCATAATTAGAAACGTTTAATTGCAGAACGGAAGCAAACAGTGTGTAATACAAAGGATTTACTTACTTTCTATTGTCCATAACTTTTACTTCGTGCTTGTAACAAAACAAGTGGGTGTTCCCTCAATATTTCTTTACTTTATTGTCCTACCCTGGTCGGGGTAACAATAACCAATTTATCTTTAAATGAGATACTATCACGATACGCCATACAAAAGGGTCGGGTCGATTTCTATAATGAAAGAATTTCGCACCTTTTCTACGCAATTTCGATGACGCGGAAAACCGTTTGATAAAATTGAAGTGCTAGTGTGACCCCGTGACCTTATACGTACGTTTTCAGGCCAATGAAAGGAAATGAATTAAAGCCAATAAAAAGTCCATATTTTGAACCAACAGATTACTAGTACGAGTAGATCTTAATACTGAACGTATACAGTATAACCCCTGAAAACCGGACCTCTTCCGGACTTGGACAAAGTCCGGTTTTCTGAGAATTTCGGTTTTCAGAGAACTTTTAATAAATTCCGAAAAAAAGGACTTGAAAAATTGCCCGATTTTCAGAAAATTCCGGTTTTCAGGGAGTCCGGTATTCGGGGGTTTTAATGTAAATGGTTGTCAAAATAAGGTGGTCATATTTTGAAGTGGTCGCTAAGTGAGATTTTATTAAAATCTACCAGTGGTAACGTGCTGGACTACTAAACGAAAGGTCGTGGATTCAATAGTTCAAGGTCGCCTTATTTAGTGTCTCCATCCCAACTGCGGAGCCAATTACTGTGTTAAGAAAATCACAGGAAGCGGATGAGGCTTGTATCGGTGCTATGCCCGGACACGATAAAGAACCAGGAACAACTACTGTGGAATCATTAATTTTCGTTGGGGATTTAATTTCGTGGATTTCGTGGGTCGACTCATCCACGAAATCAAATCCCCAACGAAAAGAGTAGGGATATAAATGTCCGGTTCTCCTGTATCTTATCTCCTCCCTCTCTCTCTTGGGCGGTTCTGAAATGACCACAGCTATCGAATGGGTCGTTAAACAACAGATGAATAAATGGAAATTTGATTTCTTGGATTTCGGTCTGTATATTACATTAATGATAAATACCAATCACGGAATTATACGATTAAAATCGATGATGTCTTACCGCGGAATAAGTGTCATATTGAGAACAGTTCGTTTATTTCAATGTCCAGTGTGGATACGAGGAGTTACCCGCACTAACTAACACAGTCAAACCTGTTTTGCAATAACCTCCAAATAATGGTTGCCCCGTGAATAAAGGTCATTCTTTTAAAATCGTTATTGATTATTTACTATAAAATAGCCTCCGAATCATGAATGGCATTTATTCACAGTATAGACTGTACACTGTATATAATAAATTAAGACAGACAAAATTAAAGCTAGATATGTTTTATATCAGCATCTCACGCTGTGGTTACTTGTAAATTATTTGTCAATTTGTTGAATGAATGAAACTAACTGACACATCCATTCATCTTTCGTTGGCTTTTTTCTTTGTTTTTCAACTATACGATTGCTTGCATGGTTGACTTTTTGACAGAGCTGTTTGAAGGATAATAATTTCCTTATTTGATTTCATGTGAGATGCGTCTTATTGAGAGTTTACAAGTATTCATTTTCCATACCATGTCTCTTTATGGGAGAAAGTAGGCAGTTCCTTACGTAGGATGGGAGTCTAAGACTGGTTCTTCCCAGGAACGATGCTTAGGTGAACTGTCCGCCTCAAATGACTCTGACTGTTGAAAAGGGGCATACAAACAATGCATTTCCCTCAAAATTCAAATTTGAAATAAGTTTATACATTCACAGCACACGTGTTACATATATAGGACCTTTATACGATATCAGTATCAAACCGTAAATATCATGTAAACTTATGGTTTTCCACTTTTGTTAAAATGTTTCAGACTGACCGTGAAACATGAACGAAAATTGACCCAATTTTATTTTTGTCTAACGAGCTATAAAACATGTGAACGTGACAGTACTTAAGGATAATCCTATTTTCGATGTTACAAAATACCCTGGATAGAATTTCGAAATTTTATCTCATTTCAAAAGATGTAGAAAGTTACGCACCATGATATTATTATATTCGACATGGATCGTCACGTACTTCGTATACTAACTATCACGTGGGATGTAGTCAGCAACGCTTTTTATATACGAAGCTGGATATTTAAGATATTTTGCATATTTTCATTATGATTAATTTCACTCATGTATTGTTCAAATTATTTAGTAAAAGCTAGGAAGATACTCGACTTCATGGCGAGGCGGCTCAAAAGTTTCAAACTTAGCAAAATCCGAATTGCCAAATATTTGTGGATACGTCGTTGTTATTTTTTTTTTATGGGAAACATAAAAAAGACTTCTTCTGTCAAAATCTATCAGATTTCCGGTCGCGGCAGATCATACCCTTCCATGAAAATATGACAACAATGCTTATTTTCCACAGCATGTGGAAAGTTTCAGGTTCCTGATGGAAGGGTAAGTCAGTACTGGTTAAAATATAATCCAGGAAACATCGTCAGTTGAATCGGCTGCCGTATATAACGGAAACATTGTTGAAAAACGGCGTAAAACTCAAATAAATAAAAACATACATGCACAGTACAGTACCGGGCCACAAAGCAAACATACCCATACAATCCCGGTGATCAATAAAACTTGTTCCCGTTCCATGTTGCAGTGCACCAAATATTTTGTACAGACATGGGCGCATTCGATTCACTGTGCTGCACTTGTACAGAACCTGTTCCAGAATCGAATGACGCGGCACAGGAAGTACTAAAACCAAGATGGCGGCAAATGATATTAAATTAGTCAGTAGTACCCTCTTATTATTACTACAAAGCAGAAGTCACATTGACTGAATTTATGGTTTCTCAGTTGTTGGCCATTAAGTAAACAGATCTTAGAAAGAGGTACAACTGGTACGCCTTATTAACTTATAGGCTGGTAAAATTTATTTAGTTTAGTTTATTTATTATATGTTTTGATATGCCAGAAGCCCAGAACAGACCCGTGATTGGAATAAAACATTATTCCAATCTGTTCTGTACACAAGCATCAGTAAAACTGAAAAGCAATGAGGTATAAACGGAATTTTTTCTTTTATTTCACGAAGTCAGTCATGTTTACGAAATTCTGAACACTTTTGTGCCTCTGCGGCTAGTTCTGTGGCGAAAAACATTCCGCAATTGCATTGCCTGCATTCACTGTTCTCGCCATACCACCTCTTTTTCGGGCACAGTCAGAACTTGTCCAGAACACTGTTCCTTTAATATAATTTTATTCCTGTTCTTTCAGTTCGGAACGTTCAGCACAGTGAATCGAACGCACCCACTGAGTCAACGGGAACAAGTTTAGACCTATTTCTATCCGGAGTTATCGTTCCTTAGCAATCACATAGTCTACGTCACAGCTTTCCAAGATTTTCTTAAACCAAAACGAAAGATTAATCAGCGCACTATTTCCTGTGGGAACTTGTTTATTTATTTTTGTTAATTTAAATTCAATTTCGATCTGTATAATGGTATGTACGTGTACACGAGGAGGGTGTATCATTAAAAAGACATCTTTCTACATCAACAACGGAACCTCTGCAAGGGCTTGGTTTACCTTTTCAGCTTGTCTGTTTTCAAAGAATTAGTCGATCTGATGTGATCACTGCGGCGTCTGCGTCAGCGTCGTGCAAAAACTTTGATGTACCTCGTAACTCAGAAACTACAAGAGGTAGCAACATGAAACTTCATAGGTGGATAGATCTCACTGGGGGCGGTGAACAGACGAGCATTGGCACCGCTTGTGGCGCTCTTGTTATATAACGAGAACAACTATAACAAAACGTTATAGTTAGACGAATTACAAGTAGCATTGGTTTAAGTTTTTTGTATGAAGTTGCTTTTTTTTTCATAAAGGATATTGACCGTCTACTTGATTAATTCCTCCATTATGGAGAGTATAACATATTTACAAGTTATAGATAATACACATATTTTGACAATCATGAGTATTTGACAAATGAATACATTCATGTATATAGTTCACATGTACATGGTATTATCATACCATACATCAATGGAATAAAGTACACCATAAATACTACCAAATCCACCATAGTCTGATATGATACGAGCACATTAAACATCTAATGATGTTCCCGATATTATGCCACGTTAACATCATAGAACGATGCCTACATTAATAACTTGCGTTTCAACAACAGAGCAGACAAACAGATTCAGTCAAACATGACAGGTAACGCGACGAATAGCCAGTCCAATGATTGACCAATCATAAATGACCGAAATCACCATTAGCCAATCAAATGGCCAGGATTAGCCAAACTAGTAATAGACAATACAGTAAGTACTCGCAAACAGCTATAATAAAGAAATACTCTTAAGTATAATTCGTCTAGAAAAAGTGTCAGTTAATGTCGCCTAACATTTTACGGTGCACGTTCATTGATAAACAAATAAGATATTTACCAACCAGACGTATGTAAATGAGGCTATCCCACATTGTTGAATGTATCAATCAGAGAAAAAAATCTTTTGCGAATCACTAGATTTAAATTGACATATTAAACATGATGAAATGAAATACTGCCTGGGGCACCAAAAAACAATGTTATGTAAACAAACTGATGATGGCTTTTTTCTTGGTCCGTTGATTAAAAGTCACGTGGAAGCGTTAAAACAAAGGTTGTAAAATATCGTATAAATCGTAGAAATGTGTAAAATATGTATTCGTGTTCGGGAACAAAAAAAAATCAATAATGTATCAATAATCCGGTGGAAAATAAAAACATAATGCAAGTTTAAATTGATAGGATGTAGGACCCAACGTATATTCAAGGTGCAGCAGAAAGGCCGGAGATTATCCTTGATAAACCTCACGGATTCTTGCACATGTCTCGATACATTCTTGTAATTGTACAAAAGAATGCTATTTCAATAAACCTTCCCCTAGGTCTAACTCCTGATGTTTCTCAATGAGTGATGCTGGCCGTGGAATACATCAATAATGAAGAAATACCAAGGATGCTTTTTATACGCCCGTTCGAAAAACGGGTCTTATTATGGGAATATCCACGCCGGGCGGCTTCCACAACGGTGTCCGCTCTCTAAATTCTACTTTAAACAGTTTTATTCGGATCCTCACCAAATTTGGTGGAAATGTTAATGGCCATGACATCTCGGCCAAGTTCGATAATCAGCCCAATCTGCCAAGCCTTTTCTGAGTTATGATCCTTGACGGGTTTGTCTTGTGACCTGGCACTCTTGTTCGTGTTCGTTTCAATATGTGCTCGTGACGGAAGGTCCGTAACCATTGTATACATGTATTACTGCACGCTTATTCCTGTGTTTATCATGTTGACCTAAATTTTATCAAATTTCAAATATGAGAAAGCTGTCCATGCAGCTAGGTAAAGGAAGGTCGGTGGATCTTCCCAAGTGTATATATATATACAAGGACTTATATACATACATATAAGTCCTTGATATATAGGGTCTTCATCCACCGTCAAAAAGTCGGCACGAAGGCAAAAATCAGTTTACATCACACTCAAATTTTGTTCATAGCCCTCCATGTGTATCATTTTTATGTGTTATATTTTATGCCGTCATAATGCGTGTGGGGGATGTCTGGTACGGGACTGGATACGTATTCGATTCGAACTTTTTATTTCAGATTTGAACATTATTTCAGACTTAAATAACCCTTTATTGCTGGGTCTACAGTGTTAAATAATTCATTTTGTAACATGCCATATCTTATTTTAAGATAAAAAAACAATGGTCGTTTTTAGCCTGTGCCTCAACAGGTAGTTGTATTCAATAAAACTACCTGGTCAATAGTGACATGGAACAAAACATATGTGCATGCATACGTCCATGCCTATTGGTACTTTCGTTTTGATAATTATAATGCACATTGTATGTTTGGTAAGAATTGAGCCCCCCCTGGTAAATTGATATACACTGGGACATTGGCTTCTTTTTCACACTTTGTGCGGTCAGAACTGTCAGTGCTAATAGGGGCAATAATGAGAGTATAATGTTGACATTGTGCGGATTTATCGGGTGCTGATTTAAAAAAAATATTTTCTGTACAATCAATACATAATTGTTACGTCTGTTGAGATTATCGGAGCTATTAGGCTTGGTAGCTTTACTCTGCATTCCCACTGTGGAAGGAATTTTCATTCAACCAAAAATATAGTCCGTCTTAAATCATTGCCGATAAATACCATGTTGATCCGCCCTATTTCAGCTAATTGTCAATCCCTATTATTATGTTTATAAACCTAAGTTATTTATTACAAAAGATTAAATCGTAATTCAATAGCAATTATTGGTAACCTAATCCAAGCTTTTGCATATTCAATCATGAGAAACGAGGCGCGTAGTAATTCTAGCCGGCTTACACAAATCGTAAGTCTAGCTGTATTCCTACGCGCAGATAGACTATATTTCCATTGATAAGAGTTTATGATACCGTGACAGGTGTAAAGAAAGCGTAGTTAACTGGTATTTAAGAGGCTATACAGCCGTGTGACAATATCAGTTGAGTATATAGTGGTAAAGAGTTCGTGTCGTGTGGCGGTTGAGTACAAATCACTAAATTTCTGGAGTAAAAACCGAACTAGAAAAAAACAGTTTACGCGAAAACGTGTGATGTGCTATTAGATTGGAAACACTGAAATTGAAATTTGTGTTTATTTTCCTTAGTTGACGATATTTTTGGAAGATATTACTGATTATTTAACTCAAAATGTTGGGTGGAAAGAAACAGCAGTTTTACGTACAGTTCCTAGGATGGGTTGAGACGAATGGTCTGCGAGGTATTCGCTATACAGACCCTGTGGTGAACGATCTAAGACGCAAGGCGAAGAAATGGAAGTACGCACCAAAGTTAACTCTGCAAGTTGGAAAGAAAGAAATGAAGATAACACAAGACATACAAGATGAAAAGAAAAAAGGAAAGAAAATAAAGACAATTAAATTTCCAATTATTCCTTCTAGGGATATTACATATGCCGTGCAGGCTAAAAATCCAATGAATGGTGCACCTGATGATGTTGTAGCCTGTATATATTTAGGATATGTTCCCAGAACACAGAGGTGAGTCCTTGTTATTTTCCCGAAAACATATAGGGGCTTTCATTTCACCCTTAAAGTGGTATTTTGACTCTTGAAATTAGCAAATTAATGCTGTTCGGACTTATGAGAATTTATACTAAAGGGCCAAATTTACTATTTAGGAAATTTTGTTGGCTCTTCAAATTATGCTAAAGGGCCACTTTTACCTTCAACTTAAGACGTTCAGTGAGAGCCCTGTACATGTATATTACTATTTAATATCAAATTTTGCCATTTCGTAATTTCAACTTATTAGCATAGTTTATATTAGTATTTAAAACTGTGTCTTTATGCAAACTCATTCTTACCATCTATGAGAAATTGTATCAAGGCGTATATTAGGTTATTTCTTACATTACATTGTATTTTTATGATGGCGATTTCACTGCATGTCATAATTATCAAAAATGTACATTATGCGAATTACAAAATTTATGTACAAGTGTGCTTCTTTTGTCAAAATCGATTTTTAATCAAATTTCTTAATAAATCCAAAGACCTATTCTATGTCTTTGATAAATCTAAACTTATTGATCAATATGCATCAATAATTCAATGTGCTTATTAAATAAATAAAAATAAGTATCACTCGCATTAAGTAACTTTGCTTATCACCATAATGTAATAAATACAACGATTGATTGTGGTTTCTGATCAAAAGAGACCAATTAGGAAATGTCGAGCATAATTTCGATTGCGCAATACCTATATGGCGAAATTTGCAAACTACATTTTGTAATTAAATATTTATAAATTGATACAAAATCAAATGTTCCGTTATGAAATAAGTGTAGTTTTACCTTCACCAAATTAGTTCCTACCACAAAAAAAAGAACTGACGTTAAAATACAGAAAAGTACTACCTTCAAATTTCTTATGAAGGCAGAACTTTTTACTTAATTGTTTACTTGGAGTAAGAATTACAATTTCGTGCTCTTAAGCAAAAAAAGTCTTTGAAAGATTCATTAAAAAGCAGAATATATTCAATATATTGTATGATAGTTCTGAAGTATAAGTAGCTATCGTTAATGTTAGCTTTTATTCATTTCTCCTTTAAGAGGATCAATTTCGCAGAAAGCAAACATTTATCGCCGTATGTATTTTATGACATACGTAAACCGTAAATCGTTTGAACAATGCAAATAAAAGAGAGATATCTACTTAATGCAGATAGAATATGTATGCCTTGTTAGTGATGTATGAAATATTCCATAAATTTACAACTTAGTATAATCATAAACTCGTGATTATAGATATATAACTATGAACATTTCGAGTTTAGCTCGACAGTAGAATTCTGTTCTGCTATAACGACTGAGTATAACATTCTTTTCAAGACTGACATCGCACTTTCAACACTTATCATCATTTTTTTTCCGAAAATTGCCTCCCACTTGTGCAACAGTTACTTTAAATCGCTGTATTTCAAATTCAGTGACCAGCTTGGTCAATGATTTTTTTTTAATGTCTTTTAGTATCCTCATGGACATTTTTTCCTTTTTTCAGATATGTCCATGTTCACGTGTACAGATTCGATTCTTCCGAAACTGCAACCACGTTCGTGCGTTTCTTAAATCAGATTATCTCCATGAATGGGGATCGCACCTCTGATATTGAGCACCAGTTAATCCAACAAGGTCAGATTGAAGATTCAAGAAGTCGAGCACCCCCTATGCATGTTAACGTACACACCCATACTGCCAGTCATAGGTTCGATTCTTCCGATGGTATGAGTGACCGTGCCTTCTATGAAGATTCCGGTGCTGACTCAGGTTCATTCAGTGACGAGGGATTCCCTTCCGGTAGCGATGACATTGACCCAGATTTGCAGAGTCTCAAAGACGCGGTGCCATTCGATTCAGTCACGGACGAACTGAAAGCAAGATTACATTTGACGGAAACCAAGGCCGCTGCTCCATTATTACTGCCCCCTAAAGACTATGATACTGTTGTTAGACGTCATGGTGATATTGATAAAGCGAATAAAAGGAAGTGCTTACAAATTCCAATTGTAGGAGGCCGACACAGGAACGGGTCTGATGAAAGTGGAATCGAAGTTCCTTCTCCAACAAGCTCAGAGGGCAAGATAAATTCTATTGACATGTCGGATGATAAGGTTTCACCTTTCACTCAAGTATCCTCTCCACCCACCACCCCTGGTTCCAACTACAACGTTTACCCTTCTCGCAGTCCAACATCAGCAAGAAGTCCAATGACTCCACGGAGCTCATCCAGCTTCGATCAGTATCCAAGAAAATCGCGACCTGCGTCTTCATCTGGCATACATAGCAACCGCTCATCCGAAAACTTTTCAGACCTCGCTTCAAAATCCCGTGGTAACTACGGTGGTGCATCTCACGTGACAGATGTACCTCCAGCAGACTATGATGATTACAACGAGGCACCAATCTTACGACAGAAAAGCGGCATGTACTCGCACAGGGATCTAACGCAAAGTATGCCCGCAAGTATGATTCAGAAAGAAATGGACTATGGATACGCCGTAGTACCCAAAAGACTAAGTAGAAACAATAGCAGAAAAAGCTATAATGACTCAGGACTCGCACCACGTGTAGATATGGACTATGGTGATCGGCGTACTGGTGGCGTTCGACGTGTTAATTCAATGTACAGATGAAATGGCATTGCATTTGTTTAAAACTTAGAAAGCTTAAGCGGCCGTAACATTATTCCTTGGCGCTCGCATTGTATGCTAAACGTATATGCTTTACGTGTAATGCAACGCACCTCTAAATTGGTCTTCCGTTCAAATGAAATGTGGCTCAGACAAGCAATGAAGCTGTGATGCGCGTGTTGAGAATTAAACTGATATTAAAATCAAAAATTGATTTAAAAGACTAAAATCTTATACAATGTATAGCAGAATTTATGTGCTTTGCAATATACCTATAGCGTTGAATAATTGTCTTTTTGACAATTACGTAAGATCAATGACTAACAAATACCTTGCTCATCAAGAATTGTGGACAGCAACATTTTACTATGAAGTCTGACCTTACGTGTCCCAAAACACCGTTTGTAATGTCGTAAATTGCTCGAAGAAGAAGATAGTTTACGACAACCGTAAACTGCCCGAGGATACGCGAAACGAAAACGACTTTTAGTGTGAATGGACATAAAGTAAATTGCGGGTGGGGTGCATTGTGTATGATGTAAACACTTAAATTTGACAATTTATGGACGTAAAGTTAGATAAGGGAATCAATTGTGTTAATTATACGCCTTCTGCTCTGACAAGGACATTGAGATTTGTCATCTAACATGTATGTTGCCATGGTTATCTGTTGTGTATCAATTAATGAAAACTGTAGTAGTTCAAATCTTCACTCAATATTAATATATTGTAACTAGTGTCTATCAATCATTGTAGGCTAGATAGCTTAGTTTCATATAAGCTACATCATAAAAACATCGATCAAAATACCATTGCTGTAAAAAACATTTATAGACAGAATCGCTTTGTTTAAACAAAGACCTATACCATACATGGTCTAGGTCTTTGGTTTAAATAAGCGACACTAGACTCCGTACAACTATGATAATACTTGTTATCAAATTGTGTTTTGTTTATAATTTACATATTGGTAATTTTGTACATATTTATGTAATGTGACAATATTTTAGTCACTATTTTGTGCAATTCTTTTTTTTGTATATATTTTTGTTACTCGTTATTTTTTTGAGACAATGTATTCAGAAATCGTTTAGATCACTTCGCACCTATATTAGACAATATTTTAATGTTAACATTAAAATTTCTTCTGTTCGTTACGTATTGTCTCTCTCACTCGAGCACGTTGGTATTTTTCACGGTGTATAAACAGTAGCTATCGAGTTGTCTGAAGTTGTCTGGACCTTCGCTATTTAAGTTTTTATGATCATCAACAGTTCATTTGAATACTTAAATATAATTATTCATGAATTCATGACAGCTTTATACTCTTCAAAGTGGTTCCTTTCACAAATGAGTTTTAACTTTAACGTAAGCCGTCAGCCGCAAATTGGACATAAAATGTTGTTCTTTTTAATAATAGATATGTAATACTATGTCGTCTATTTTTTAATATATTTTCTAAATTTTTATACTTTTTGGTTGTAGTTCAAAATCAATCGTTAACAATTTCAGCAATGGACTTCAAAATGTACTATCAGTTTTTTATTAAATCGCTGTAATTTCACGTAAAACATTTAAATTTCATTTGAAGACTGTATACGTTGTACTGTAACGTAAGTGATGAAAATGATAACTAGTCGTAGTTTCACAAGTATACTTCGCGCTTGAGAAACCGTGAACTATGTTGAATATTTGAACAAGAAACACTCGGTACTGTAAGCAATAGGTTGGGTCTGGTATTTCTGTTCTGAATACAGCCAATGTTATAAACAAAAGAAGTGTAATTTTACTAAAATTTAAACAGTTCGATTGTAAAGATTACGTTACCAATCTTTTGTTTTAAATATATCGCGGAAAAATAGTCGTATTTGAAAAATTTAAAGCAGGTGTTAAAAAACAGATGGTATGTTTATATACATGGCCAGGAGTGTCCTTTGACAATAAATGTCGCTGTGCAAAGTATACGCCGGGTTTCAAATTAAATGTTTTACTTTGAATGTGTTAACTTAAGTATGACGACCTCAAATTCATATCACTTTTCGTTTGTGCATGAATTTTTAAAAATGAAAGGGGTAAATTTATAATGATAATAGATACATCGGGTTGGTATTGTCGGTTCGAATTTTTTTGTATGTCAAGTTTTATATGAAAAAAAAGATTTAGTCTTTAGCTGCTCGATTCTTTGCTTTGGAAATATGCCAATATGGGTTTATTTGACATTGTCATAAAATGCATTGTAAGCAAGACAGACGATTGAGTTTTTGGCTGCAGATAAATCAGCTTTTGGGTAATATCAAGTAGCTGATTCATTGTCATACGCAAACTATTCATGTAATAGAGGTACAAATCCTTGTAAGTAATGATAAAACACATTTTATGATTTTTATACCGTTTTTTTTTTGCTTTGATTAATTCCAAATATGCAGGGCTCGGTATGTGTTTAATGTAAGCAGTCGATATAAATGTATGGATTATATATACAAATCACATATTTGTAAAATAAAACTAATATCGCATGCAAGACATTTTTTTCGATCAATGGTATGTTAATCCCAGCTTTGTTTTGGAAAGTTGTCAGATATTCTTTTGGCAAAATATCACGCCATTGTTTAAACACTTTACCATTATGGGAGACACCACCTGTGGGTTAATTTCAACTTGATTCAAGACAGCTCAAGTAGGAAATTTTACTACCCCCCCCCCCCCTAAAAAAACTCGGGTCACGTTCTTAGTTGTGAAAATCCACTAAATTTTACGTTTCGTTTTTGTTTCGGGTTAAGCAAATATGACGAGCTAACCTGTTTTTAAATACTTAGCATTTCAAGACTGGTACGATAATTTATGATTAGTCGAGTATCGATATATTTATTTTGTACGTATATCATATGGATATTCAGCGAATTTTCATCTCTTCTCGTTTTGTTTTATTAAGCGTTAATAAAGTACATTAAAGTATTTTACCTTAAAGTAAGTTTATTTCTTAAGTATGTAAACGTTGGAAACATACGGACAGACTGTACAAACATGGGAGCTTTTTGAATTTTTATTTTGATACCGGCTAAAGTAAATATCAAATATTTGTGGAGAGTTAAGACGGTTTTTTGTTTGAAGAAGAAAAGGTTAGATACGATCAAATTCTATTTTCGGCAGCAATTGGATTATATACATTCCTGATCACACGGAAGAGTAAACACTTAAATATTCCGCGGCGTAAAGTTAAGACAATCATTAAAATTTCATTCCTGGCACTCAGCCGAATTTTATTTGACACTCGATAGCACTTTTGACTTTCGGATTCCGTTTGTACATTGTAATCGGAGATCCAAAGTTTGTGGAAAATATTATATATGTTTGTTTTCTGTTCACGTATTTGTGTAGCATATACTCGGTTGTAAAATCATCGCACTATTTTGTTAGACGCTCATTGAGTCTTCAAATAAGGACGTGTTTTGAAATTAGAAGCGTGTGTATGTGTGTAACCCACAATAATACCTCCAGACAAATAGCTGTAAAACTGCTTGATTGTACACAAATAATTATTTATAATTATATATATATATATGTTTGTCGTTGTGTTTTTTACGATACATACCATGTCTGTTACAAACTGTTCAATGTAAATCAAATATGTTTCTTGTTATATATTTTGTAATAAATCGTTGAATATACAACATAATGGTTTTCGTCTTCAATTTAATTGCTAGTACATGTATTACCTTTGCAAATTTGAAATGCATACTATGATTCGCCTTAGCATTAAGCGTGATGCTAACTTAAGGTGGTGCGAATGCTTGTACAATGCAACCTCGCCAAAGCAACATCCTTTGTGAGAAACAACATTATGTTGTTGTTGAGAAGTTGCTGCTCTAGAGAAGTTAAATCCATAGTTAAGTAGTACAATGAAAAAAAAACGTAATGTTGTTGAAGGGAGTTTGTTGCTCAAGAGAGGGCCACTCTGAAGAGGTTGCACTGTACTTTTTTTGTAACAAAACATCAATATTCAAACCACTTTCGGAACCAAAGGAAAATGGTTTTGATAAGAATGTGGTTTTTATTATCGAGTTGAATTTAGGAGAAATTTAGATACTAGTAACCAGTCTAAACATCATCGTAATCGTAACCTTGACATTCAGTTATAATTCATTGCAAACTCGGGAGTGAGAGTTCTGTAAAAAGACCAAGTAGAGTGCAATCTATACAAAGCAACACCCTTTGGGAGTAGCCAAATTATGATATTGTTGAGAGGTTGTTGCTCTAGAGAGGTTAAAATGATAGTTAAATTGTGCAGTGGGAAACAACCATTCTGTTGTTGAAGGGAGGTTGTTGCAGAGAGAGTCGCTCTGGAGAGGATGTACTGTATAAATTACTCTACGAAAAATAACAAACACACTGTCGACTAGGACGGAGCCAAACAACTTCGTCACCTTACTTCTGAAGTGTCTGTCTATGAATGGTCATTTGGAATGAACTGCGACTATACTCGATCCTAGACTTATCTATGAATATAACGAGTGCGTGCGAATATTATTGTAATTACACATACTATACAGTAAAAACTTTGCACAAAGGCCAACCTTTGGGAAGACAAAATGAGGCCTTTATTGACAGGCGGCATTTTGTCTCAGGTCATTATGTTTAAAATAATCAACGTCGTTTTATGAAAGAATGGCCCTTATTCACAGGGTGGATTTTATTCTGAGGTGGCCGCTAGCACAGGTTTGACCGTACATGCATGTACTCGTACGTGTATATACACCAATCAACGAAATGCGTAATACTGCTACTATCTACAGTATACTAGTATTTTGGATACATAACAATAGTACATGAAGAGCGTAATTATATACTGATGTAACATCTTCAGTACTCGAATACCTCGCCACCCCCACCCTTCAGAAATCGCTAAGATGTCTTACAGCATTTTGACAATAGTCACGTACTAGTATAAGAAGAATTTACTGTTTCATTTGTAAGGACCACATTCTTTCGATGAATTGCAACTTAAGTAATGCCAAACACAATACTGAATTAATTCTACAATGTCCTATATAAGTCTTTGACATCAATAAGCTTACAGAATTATTGGCAAATGACCTAATCAAAATCTGCTTATCAAAAAACATTTCAAGTAGCTTATGCATGAATACGCAATTCGTTGTGTCAAAAGAATAACTAAGAATATTTCCGAATATTAAGCGATCTACATTATTGTAAACGATATAAGTGAAATAATCTGTGTGTCATAATCCGCTAAAATCACACTTGAAGCTAAATTTTTATTTAACAAAAACACATACTTGTTGAAATTATAACAAACGTTAATACATTTTGTATATTATTTTTGCCACACATGTATGCGACCTCTCCGTTCACCGAAATTTTTGACCACATGTAAACTGGAATCTGTGACAATAAGTTTGTATGTAGGAACGTAAAGGGCTATTGAAGTCATATATATTTCAAGCCCTGTATCAATTCTCTACAAATTAGCGCTTGGATTAAAGCATGTGTTCTTGCTAGCCATGTATATGTCCTCTTAGGACAAGTTTATTTATTAGCTAGTTATATGTCCTGTTAGAACAAGTGTACTTATTACCTAGGTACCTGTCTGGTTAGAAAAAGAGTTTTTATAACCTAGGTACATAATTTTATACCTTAAGATCAAGTGTACTTTTTAGCCAGGTACATTTCCTCTTAGAATAATTGCACTTATTGGCCAGGTGTATGTCCTCTTAAAACAAGTGTACTTATTAGCTATGTACATGTCCTATTAAAACAAGAACGCTACGGACTTAATCCAAAGCATTATACGTAGAAACTTTGAAATTAAGGGTAGTCTGAAACATCGGCAAAACATTTTATACCTTTGGCCTGTCGAAGATGTATTTTAGGCCATGTTGATAAATTTTAGTATAATTCATCGCACTGTACACAAGTTTTTCGGAAAATTGTGCGTTTAATAGGAAAACGAATGCGACTGTTTTAAAGAACACGTGAATTTGGCGATGAACTGCAATGTAATACATACATCATCGTCAAATACCTTCGTCTAGTGATTCTTTTAAGTATATTCCCTTACAAATTGCCATCGGGCCTTCGTAGTCGAGGGGTTGTGGTTGCTGACTTGACGTAAACACAAGTTTGAATACCATCCGAGACCGTGCAAACCTGACATGCGAGGAAAATGTCCAGTTATTTCAAAGAAGGTTTGTGGTTCTAAATATATGTGTACGCCTTAGGTCAAACTCCACTATCTAAGTCGGAAAAGTCACCGAATAACTGGCTATTGATGCAACGTGAGAAAAAGAAATAAAAATTGAAAAATCACTAAAAATATTATCGAGCCATATATAGCATCATTCATTCCTCCTCTGTAGAAAGATGTGTGATGCATCGATTTATATAATACAGGCATTAAATTACATAACACCACAAGCTATAAATAGTATAAATTCATTCTAAAACCCGTTACTGGTACACTTTTAATTGCCAAAATAATGATAGCGGTTATGGTGTTCTGGTTATTAATTTCTATTATAAAACATATTTGGTGATATATTCAGTATTTTTCATTTTAATGTTTAAGGGTATACATCCTAAGTATTTCTTATCAGTTAAAATCAAAGACCATTCTTGCAACAACAATTTTATTGACAGAAAAGCATGGCCCAGAAATTATTGAAAATAACAAAAATACACGCGTTCGGTGGTTTCTGTGAAAATTTGTTTTGTGTTTCGTTGTGTTCGTATTTTCAAAAGTTTAATATTGTAGTTAAATCATAGTTGGCTAATTATATGATTATACTTTAATAATGTTTAGCACGTATTTATCTCTACAGTGTATCATACTGGATCTATTGAGAGCTTTCTAGTATACTTTTGAGCGTCCTGACTTTTACGACTAGATTTATTTCATGAGATTATTTAACGAATCTAGACGAGTAGATGTTTTCACGATTCTACACGAACCTGCACGAATAGATTATTTCACGAATGTACACGAGCATATTTATCCTACGAATCTACACGAGTATATTATTTTTTCAAAATATACACGAGTAGATTTATTTCACGAATCTAGACGAGTAGATTTATTTCACGAATCTACTCGCGCAGATTATTTCACAAATCAACACGAGTAGAACCGCGTACACCAAACGTATAATTGTTCGAAAAACTCATTAAAGGCCCATATTATTGACATAGGCACTCGATTTCGTGATTTTTATACTGCACGTGCTTTCCGGGAACCTTGCTTTCGTTGTAGTGTTCCCCAACTTCAAACGTTTTGACAGCTTTAACAAGTAAAGCCTGGACCCATGCTTATTTTCGTCACTACCGTCAATCGAAAAGATGGCGAGTTCACTACCTTGGAGTATTTTATACACTCAATAAGGGAAAAAATGAAGATTTTTCTTTCGACAGATTTGCGTTGTTTGATGAATGAAATTGAAAAATAACGTCTGTAAACGTATAAAAGCACGAAATCGAGTGCCTATGATTATTGAGAAATAGACATGCACTCATTTACGGTATGGAAATATTGTCTAACCAAACTATAAAGTTTGCAGTGAAAACAACTGTTCTGATTCTGGTACTTAGAATTGACTCAGTCATGTGTGCGTTCTAGTTTTTACGGTATTCGGGTTTCGCTGGCGACGCTAAACTGGCTTAGACATGGTGATGATTTGAATAATTTAAGATTTATTGCATAAAATGTAACTTTTATACAAGATTCATGATTTATACCCTATATATTACCAGTTTCAGTCTTTAACAAACGCGCCGGCAAGCGAGCAAAAATCAGATAATATGCACGAAATAACTTCGAATGGCAACATTGAATATAAAATATGAAGCGGAACGATGTTGAAAAATGTTGCTAAACAAGTTTTAGACTTGTGTATGTTATCGCTCTTACGGTTCAGAGAATACACGTTTTAAGTTTTAAAAGACAACTTTGGCCCATCTACATAATTATTAAGTATTTTTTGGAAACTGAACGTTAGTTCAGATTTCCTTAGCCGTCACTCGCTTGGCGCGCATGGATTTTCATGCGGGCCTAAGTACTACCTTTATCTATATCCGCCATGCAATTGTTAAACTAGTTCCTGTTTCATGTTGCAGTGCATGTCTATGTAAGTTCAGTTTCCATGAGTACTTTCAGTTCTTTGATTATTTTTGTTACGCATGAACTGCAAAAGGACCGAGTTTAGGACTTTGTGTTGTGTCGTGTGGTGTCACCAATGCAGGTAACCTTTCGTCAAAGGTCTGTTCATTACAGGTCTACTTCTTGTTCTAATAAATTTAGTTGATTTTAACCTCAGTTTAAGGACAGCATCAACTAAAATCCGTCTTGCCCCAAATGTTGTCTCAGCTGCGTTACTTTTAAGCATTGGTCTTTTCGAATAATAATACTGTCTTTATTTTAAGAAGGTGAACACATAGGCCTAAAATAAATGTACACAACATAATGAAAATATGCAAAATAACATTTAACTAATAAATATACAGAACAACCTCTCCAGAACGACCTTCTCTTGAGCAACAACGTCCATTCGGCAACAGCATGCTTTTTTCCATTGAACGATTTAACTTCATTTAATCTCGTTAGAGCAACGACCTCTCAACAGCAGCATAAATTTGCTTCTCACAAAGGGTATTGCTTTAGAGAGGTTGCACAGTACATGTAAACAGGTTTGTTAAAACCAAAATCACTTCGTTGTACCCTAATTGTCCACAATGATTTTTCTTTTATCTGCGTATTAAACCAATGATTGACCAAGTTCCTGGCCTCTTCAACGACCTTTTATAAAAAAAAATTATTGCGCGCTATATGACTATTTGTAGTCGATGCGCATTAATGAAAACACCAAACAAAAATCAACAGAATTTTTGATACAGCCGAAAAGTACGAAGCGTTAGCTAACTTGTTTTCAATTGCAATTGTTTGATTCCAGGCTTCAGTTTCACAAACAGAATTGAGTAGAAACTCAATAATAGACTCAAGTATTTTTTCTGTCTAAAAATCTTGTGTCGTTGACCAGAAATGTAATCATTTGTTTCCTTATTTACTAACAATATGTTAAATATGCCAGCATAAAATATTGTCGGTCAGGCGGACAAATTAAGTCTCAAAACTCTATTTTCATTCGAGTTAAATTCTCAGTAACAGAATCAAAGCAATTTTAATGAATTATACCATATCCAGAGATTATAATTTGGTTGAAATTGTAGGAATTGTTATTAGACCGTCTTTGTACCTTCTTTTATTACCATTGTCTGAAATGCATTCAATAAAATAGAGAAAAACGATTTTATAAATAAGTTGAGTTTGAGCAAAAACTTAAGTTTTTTTTTGTGAAACTGGGGACCATCATTTCAAATTGCTCACAATCTGTGTACATCCTGTAAATTTCACTGAGACTCGATGATACGACTCAATCTGATTAAAATCATATCCTCAAACCCGCTACGCTATGAGGATCTGAAGACGACCTATAGAAGGTCACCTCAAGTGACCTTTTCCACTAGCCAATCAGCGCCTTAATTTCATAATTCTGTTTAACCGCAGTAAAAAATTGTAGTTATCACGAACACGTACCTATTCTTACGCAACTAAATGTAATGATAGCGCCCATGTGACATGCGTGTTTATTAAATTTTCTATACTACTATGGCCGAATCGATCAGGATTACTAAAAAAATCAAAAAGTGGTTGCAGACAAATATGTTATACGTAATTTAATGTTTACTAACGTTTAAATAACATCGTCAGGTAGAAAGTTCATTCGGCCAAAGTGCCAATGAAACGAGTTATATACGATTGGCTGAATTATAAATACAAATGTAGATATAAATAGTGATAATGGTAATTCCGATTTTTGAAAATAGAAACTGGTATAGGCAGTCATCAGATCTTGCCGTAAGGAAGATCGAATACTTTAGTCAGATTGTGATACGACTATAGTTGAGATGGAAGAAAACATACCATTATGTTATCATGGTCGTATTACTGAAGTGGTTTTAAGGCGAGGTTTTACTGTATTCATTTTTCATCTTATTTGAAAAATGGATTAGGCTGCTAAGTTAAAATACAACCGGCTTAAGGGTTTTATCTAGAACGAAATGTGCTGTAGTTAATTTACATCTATAATCATTCCAAGTTTTCTAACTTCAGACGCAAGTACGACAGTTTGTAATAAAAATATAACAATACGAGCCAAACTGTCGTAATTTTAATTAGCCATTATTCTAATAGAATAATTAAACCGTTGTGGGGTTGACTTTTCACGTATTATAACTGGTTCGCACCTGTGTATTAAATGATTAAATGTTCACATGTACTACAGAACAACCTCTTTGAGCGACCTTGTCAATATAAAGAAAACCTCGTTATACCGAACACTAATTTCTAGACTGGGTTTCGATATTTTTTTATAGTTTAACTTGTTAATGAGACTGCTTCACTATCTAGACT